>CAUOFW020008536.1:24442-89350 GCA_963454935.2 Ilex paraguariensis | reverse complement strand
ACTAGTTATCAATTTAAGCTCACATCACAAGCTATCACATGCTATCTTATTCGAATTAGCAACTTTACTATTTTATTTCGTTTCCAAATTGTTAAAACTCTTCGTGGGATCGATACTTGGACTTAAAACCAAGAAAACTACAATTTGACCACTTATACTTGAGTGTATAATATTAATCCGATCACTAAAAAAGTGCGAATCAATCGAGTAACTGGAAATCTTGAGAGTTTGAAGTTGTGGGATTTCTTGAATAGAATATAAGATTCTTTCCAAGAGTTTTCTAGACAAAATATAAGATAAATTCAAATGTGAAAAAGTCATTCTTTAGCTTGAGAATCAGAATATGTAAGTGATCATCCAATTTGTTATACTTGAGCTTTATAACTCAATTAACTCTCGTGTCAACAGCAAGTTAATCGGAAGATAAAGATGGACTGTGAGAATTAAGCACATGCTTTCGATGCCTTTCTAGAAGTTTACAAGAATTGTCTGTGCCGAGACTGAACCCATCTACAAACAAGCAAGTGTTTCTACAAGGCATCCAACGATGACATTAATGATCCATTCTTTGAATAAAGCGTAGTAATGGTGGAGATTAAAATGTTGTCATGAAAAGCTAGCCGGGGTGCTTGCTTTGAACCAACGGGTCTTTCTATGCAGAAGTCATTTGTATGATAGATGAAGCCCTTGGTTATACAAAGTACCTCAACTTTTCTAGATACATTCAATCATCCAATGAACAGGTGGAGTATAAAGCATTAAAGCATGAAGAAGTTGTACAAACATAACTTCCGGATAATCTTTACATATTCATCACCTCTTACTAAAGATGGAATGAGGTACTACTCACTTTTCATGGACTTGACAAAGCTAGAAAAGTGAGTGCTACTCATCCCTCTAAGTAGAGGAGCTACTAAATGAAGCAAACTAAACAAGAGCTTATCTTCAATGAAGAATAAGTGAATCACTTTTCACCCTTCACGACTTTGGTAAAACTCTAGAAAAGTGGAAGAGTTTCACTCTTCTAAGAAAGAAGGATGCTCAAGCAATGGAAGTGAAATACCTGAACAATAAAAGTGAAAGAAAGGTAGTTACTTTTGGAGGGTTTCCACCACAAACAAAAGATGAACTATGCCTCTTGATACTTTGTAAATAAAAGCAAGTACAACTACAAGGGGAGTCTAAGCCTCCATCATGGTTGTCACAACATGAATGTAAAGACTTAACATAAGTAAATAAAAGACTTCAACTACAAGGGGATTCTAAGCCTCCATCATGGTTGATATAAATGCAAAATGAAAACAGAAACATGAAATGTTCAAGAACTAGATTACTAAAACACTTTTACTTTACAAGGACAAAGATTACTCTCCCTTTTCTCTAGAAGAGGAAGAATGCCTTTTAAGTTGTCAACATGAGAGTATTTATAGGCAAGGAAGGGGAGGGGAGTAGGAGATAAGAGAGGATGAGTGAATAGTGTTTGCTGCCCATGAGAATCAAATACTTTGCAGGCAGTCTGCAGGGAGACGTTCGAACATGATTTGGCGTTCGAACGTTAAGTCTGTCTTTTCTTTAAGGATGTTCGAACGTGAGATGTCATTCGAACGTTGTCTGTGTCTTTGCTTTGAGGACGTTTGAATGCCAGATTGGGTCTGATTCCTTCCACTCAAGTGGCCTGTGGTTTCTGACTTGGTCACTTCCATACGTCTTGAACAATTTTGACTTTACACTCATCAACTTGGTCCTCAGTCACTCAAGACAACGTTCGAACGTGGAGTGGCGTTCGAACCTTGTACTCTAGTACTCCTGGTTCTTCTTTCTTTACTGCAACATGCCAGGTTCCAGTGGTGTAGTCTTCCCAAGATTCCAGAGGACGTTTGAATGTGAGTTGGCATTCGAACGTGGTACTCAATTACCTCAACATTTTCCCTTTGTTGACTGCAACATGCCATGTCTCAGCAGCTGGTATTGGCAGGATTTCAGAGGACATTAGAACATGGGTTGATGTTCAAACGTTCTTGCTTTGTTCCAACCTTCTGCAATTTTGCTCCCTATTGTGCTGGTGTTACATTCAAGTGTGATTTTTGTTGTTCTTGAGCCTTTGTTCTCTTTAGGACCTGAAATTTCATTACTTAAACTCCATCAAAGTATAATTACTCCAAAAATGCATAGTAAAAATTGTTAACTTCAAGCACGAATCAGCTTCCTTAGCCTAAGGAAAACGATGGGGAGTGAACATGACTGCTATTTAGGAAATGGGATGCATTTGCATGTCGAGGTTGTTGGAACTTTTAGACTTGTTTTAGAAACTGACTTTGTTTTGGATCTTGAAAATACTCTTTATGTTCTTTCATTTTCTAAGAACTTAATTTCTGTTTCTAAATTATTACCTTTAGGATTTGAATTCAGCTTTGTTTGTTTGGACTTTCATTTGTTCAAATACTCTAGTTTGGTTGGTTATGGGACCTTAGTTGATGGTTTGAACAAATTAATTTTGGATTCTATTTTTGAACATATTCTCCTAATCTTGCATGATGATATTGGCACTAAAAGGACTATTATTGATGAGAATTCCTCTATGTTGTGTCATAGGAGACTAAGACATATCTCCATAGAAAGCATTAACACATTGGTTAATGATGGAGTCTTAAAGGCTCTTGACTTTTCTGATTTTGGTACTTGTGTGGATTGCATAAAGGGAAAGCAAACCAACAGGACTAATAAAGGTGCCAAGAGGAGTGAAGAAATACTTGGAATCATACTAATATATTTTATCTCATTTATTGATGACCATACACGATTTATGTATCTCTACCTTTTGTTTGAAAAAACTGAGGCATTGGATGCTTTTAAAACATTCAAACGAGAAGTAGAGAAACAATTGAAAAAGAAAATTAAAATTGTACGGTCTGATAAGGGTGGAGAATATTATGGAAGGTACATAGATTTGAAACAAAGGCCTGGTCCATTTGCTGAATATTTAAAGGATGAAGATATTGTTGCTCAGTATTATATGCCCGGTTCACCTTACCAAAAATGTTGTGGCTGAAAGGAGAAATCACACCCTTATAGACATGGTAAGGAGTATGCTAAGCAACTCTAATCTTCCTTTGTTTTTGTGGAGTGAAGCCTTGAAGACAACAGTGTATATCTTAAACAAGGTTCTCATAAAACTGTTTCTAAAACTCCATTTGAGTTATGGAAAAGATGGAAACCTAGTTTAGGACATTTTCACCTATGTGGCTGTCCAATTGAGGTTAAGATTTACAATCCACAATTAAAGAAATTGGACCCAAGGATAGTCAGTGGATATTTCATTGGCTATGTAGAAAAGTCTAAAGGTTAAAAATTTTACAGTCAATCACACACACCTAGAATTGTTGAAGCCAGAAATGCAAAATTTATTGAGGGTTTTGATATTAATGGGAGTATTATGATCATTGAGACACTCGACTCTCAAATTTTGACTTTTCCCTTCATTTCTTTTCCATTGATACTTATTCTATGCAAAAATTAGCATCTGTCGCATCAGCACTTGGAATTCCTTGAGTAGTAGGATGGTCATACTGGAAACAAGAATTTGTATATAACAATCATTCCCTTTTTCTACCTTCCATGGATAGTCTCGATTACACAAACCTCTCTGGGAATGCTCTCAACAAAACAAATCGATTCGATTATAGTGACATATCTCTCAAAGGTGGCATGTGATTAGAATATGGCCAGTCAAAAACTCTCATGCATCATTAGTATAAGAGTGAAGTTTTTGAGGAAAACAGACTTAACCTTGACATAATCTCATGGAAGAATATTGATGCAAATTGAGAAATTCGAGTTAACACACCCCACTTGTAGTAGATAATACACATATGCATTACACTTGAGATCACCTAGGGCTTTTTGTAGGTTGCAATGGGGCCAGAGGTCAGTGGCTAACGAAAGAACATCAATGGTGATCAAAGGCTATCATTTTACGCATTGTTACACACCTCTTTCTAGTTTCTCGAAATTTTGCTTGGGAATGATATTTTTTTTTGTTTTTCATTTTTCCCGTTTTTCACTTTTTTGGCAATTCCCTGTCTCACTGTATCTTTTTTCTTTCGGTTGGCTCCACCGATTTTCCTTTTATTGAACAGTAGCCACCTTTTTCTTTTCTATTTTTCTTGCCTTTCTGTTATCATATTGATTTGCAAGAGGGTGCAAGAACTTAGATAGCAAGGTAGATAAATATATGTTTTTGTGGATTTGGTTATTACACGGGTGAAAAAGAATTCATTCATTTTAAGGCTCAAGCATGGCTGACTAAGGATATACTTTTGTAAAAGAATTAGCTAAGGTTCAAAGACGATCCAAAGATGACCTAAGATCCTTTCCCAAGTATGTGCATATGTATATATGTATGCAAAAGGTCCCCGTGGGTTATGAAAATAGATCGCTTTAGGTGTATCAATCAAAACAAGTTTAATGAGATTATTGAAAGTTATTAGAAGTGAAAGAGTTTACCTTGAGTAATTGTTGATATCCTCTCAAAAAACACCGTAAAGCTCAAGACTCACCATGGTTTTCTTTGTCATCTCCACGGATTATGTCGAGTGTTATGAGGAATGTTAGTTGTATAGCGATTCCATTTTCGAGTTTGATCACTGTATACCTCAAGGATAGCTTATACTGATGTACATTTGACAATTAAATCATAGAGATAGTATCGAGGTTCAAAATGAGGTTTTAAGTCTTAGTTGTTAAGTTGAGGTGTCAAACCGATCATGTGCTTAGTCATTTTTCATAAGCAATCTTAGCATCCACATTTGTTTCGTCATTAGCAAGAATTACAGTGCTAATCTTATACATGCATTTTAAACAAATAAAAATGATAAACTGAATCATTCATTCCATAAAGGATAATGCGTCTACAATAATGTCAATGATGCAATTCATCCATTCAAAATATAACTTCAACTATCCACAATCAACTCTAAAAGACGTATACATCCCCCATAAGTACAAGTATCCACAATAATCACAAAACATCCACAAGAATTATCAAAAGAAACTCCTTCACAATAGTACAGAAATTTCCCAGAAACTATTCAAAGAAGATCAACAAACAACAATCAATCAAGAACAGAAATCAGCTACTCCCCCTTAAGAACAGAAATAAATATCTCAATCTTCCTCTCCATTAGCACCACTAGCACCACCAGTACCACTAGTACCACTAGCACCACCAGCTCCACCTCTCAAAAGCCTCATTATCTCTTCCTGCTTAGCTTCAATGCTAAGCATGATGTCCCGTAGAGAACGTCAGGTGGTCATGCTAGGGCCTGCTTGATATGGCTGCTCTTTCTCTATCTTCATCTCTCTCTGTTCTTCAGCGTCCAACTCCTCCTGCACCTGATCGATTCCTTGAGGAGGGGGCATCTCGTGCCTAGCCACCGGGGCGCCACTATGCCCTAGGCTTCTCTTGAATGACCCTTTGTTCAGTGGCCCCATTGGCTTTTGGATGTCCATTTTCGGCCTCACCCTCGCCCCATTGTCGGTGCATATTTCAGTCACAAGTGTGCCAAATGGGAGTGCACTCCTCTTTGCATCGCACCCCTTCTTCATCTCATCCAAAATCAACGAGGGGAGGTCGATGCTATGCCCTCGCCCTAGTGCATACAGTAAGCGTGCCATCTAGGGCAAAATCTCATTTTTTCTTCCTATAGGGGCTAGGTTCGCCACCGCAATCAAATTAAGCATTTTGTACTTGTTGGTGAGCTCTCCTTGTTTTAAAAATTTCCTCCCCCATGAAAAATCAATCAGCCCCGTCAACTCCTTTCTAACCACATTCAATGCCACATTTTTATTTGGCAGGTATGTTGGGTTTTGTACCTGAGACATCTCTCTCCTTACCTCCAAAAGACATGCCTCATCTACATCGATGTGGGTGCCTCGAACATATGTTCGGAATGCGTCGTTGATGATCTCGGCGTTGGAGTAGAACTCCCTCACCAAGTCAACAACGGCGTCTCCGCCATTTCTCAAGTGCCACACCCATTCCCTTTTCTCCATTTCTTCCAACAAACCCAACTTAGCAAAATCAGTGATTACAACGTCTCGTTCACAAACCACAACGTGATTTTGAAAGAAATTTTCATACCTCTCAGCTTTAAGAGCATTGGAAAATTTGGTGCGATCGTACCTCTTCTTTCTTTGATTCCTTTCTCCTTCTTGAATGACCTCTTCTATGAAGTTGGATTCTTGGTTTACTGGTGGAGTGCGCCAGGCAGGGAGCTTAACCCTAGGCATTGTGTTGTTCTCAGTTTTGAGCTTGAGGGGGTGTTAAAAGTCTTGGTTATTTGGTGAAAATTAGGGATTTTTGATGTGGAAAAGCTTTTGGGTGGTTGATTTGAGGTGGAAATGAGGAATGAGTGGAGTATTGAGGGCTGGGGAGTGAAAAAGGGTCCTAGGGTTTAGAGGATTTTGGAATTTTTTTGGAATTTTGAACTGAGGAAGACGATCCAAGTATTTATAGTCTGAGGAGGAACGTTTGAATGTCGTTGATGTTTGAACGTAATATGAAGGATTTTAAAATATCATTCGAACATGAATGACGTTCAAACATGATGAGCTCCAAGTACTTTTGAGTTATGTCAGAGACCAAAATACTGTAAGCTTCTGTCGTTTGAACGTGCTATTGGTGTTCGAACGTTAATCTCATTCGAAGGTTCTGATTGGCGTTCAAACGGGATGAGCTCCCAATACTTTTTGTTTCCATCAGAGACATCATCAGAGGCTGAGTACTGTAAGCAAACGACATTCAAACGTGGATTGATGTTCGAACGTTGAATCAAAACTCAAAATTTTTCTGCACTACATTATGCAAAATAAAAGAGAGCAAAACATTAAAGTTTGAACCAAAAATTCATGGCGTCTTAGGACAAATCCCTACCCACGCTCAAGGTTAGTATTTTGGGACATTCCTTACTCGGCCTGTATTTTCATTTTAGTCAAAAGAGTTTGTACAAAACAAAAAGAATTTTTACACTTTTTTACAAAAATTCGGTCCCTTGGCTTTCATCCCAACTATTCAAATTCGAGTCTTCATTTGTCTCCGTGCCATTTGAACAACCAGTAACTCTCCCAATTTTCTGTCTCACAAACTGGTTAAGTAATGTATCAGAATAGGATGGCGTGTCAGGATAATCCTTACTCTTCCCATTCACTATCCAGTCTAATTGATCGAGTGCACGACTAAAAATTGGTTTAGAATACTGATTATATCTCTTCTCGTGAAAGTATCTACCACACTGCTTACATGCACCAAGTCTTTTGGCATGACGGCGTTTAGCATAGGTGCTTCGGCCGCACAGGGGTTTCGCTTGTTGTTCTCGGATTTCATTCTTTCTTACCAATCTTGCTTTTCTCATGATCATAGTGTGCACATCAGAAGGAAATGTGTGTAGAAATCCTAAACTAAACCAAAAAAATTTAACATCCATGCTTTTTATACTATTAAGACTCACTATCTGGTTCTTTAATGTCTGTCAGTCACAAAGACGATCAGAGATGACCCACAAACATAACCATCAGAATGCAAAACATGCTAGTCAAAATACGGTACATAATTTGATCAAGATCAGTAACAACAACAACACAAATTTAAAAATTTTCTATAGGCACATATGAACTATAGTTCTCTCCCCCCAACCTAAACTGAACATTGTCCCTAATGTTTCAAATTTACTGATCTGGTGAGCTTTGGAGATGAGGTTGAACGGTTGATATCTTGTTCATTAGCCGAAACCTACAAGCAAAATACACAAATCAAACATCTTGTTGCAGATTTGGGTTGGGATGATAACCCTTGACTTTGAGTGCAGACAGAAGAAGCATAGCCATGTACAAATAGAGTAAACACACGCAGATCATGAGACAAAGGATGGGGTCTTCAAGTATTATGGTCATGGTGTTGCTGGGAGATGGGTCGTGATTCTAAAGGATCGTAACAGCGGAGAAGAAGAAGAAAATCAGAAGAAGAAGAAGAAAGAAAGGAAATGGGAAAGGGACTGATGTGCATGGAAAGAGAGGAAAAAGGGGTGGGGGCCTTATAAAGGCGGTGGTGTGGTTTGGGTTGGATCGGGTTTTCCCTGACCCGACCTCTTTTTGTGTCGGTAGGCGCTTTTCTCGAAATGTTGTTTAGGATCCATTAAAAGAATGGTCTCCACATTTTTGACAAAGTCCTCCATAAAGGGTTTTAATCGTTGACCATTGATGGTAAAGATATTACCGTTCGATGGGTTCTCCACTTCCAATACCCCATGTTCAAACACTTGTCTGATAATGTATGGTCCAGTCCATCTTGATTTCAACTTATCAAGAAAAAGGCGGAGTCTTGAATTGAAAAGCAGAACTTTTTGATCAGTTTTGAAAGACTTTCTCACTATGTTCTTGTCATGAAAAATTTTCATCCTAGATTTTGCAATCTTAGCATTTTCATATGCTTCATTTCTCAGTTCCTCCAATTCGTTAATTTGAAGTTTTCTTGCTAGTCCGGCTTTGTCCATATCAAAGTTCATTGTCTTAATAGCCCAGTATGCCCTATGTTCCAATTCCACAGGTAGGTGACAAGGCTTTCCATAGAAAATATTTTCTTTTAAAAACTTGATCACCGTTTGATGGTCATTATTCTGACATGAAATTGCCTCAACCCATTTGGATACNTTTCTTTTAAAAACTTGATCACCGTTTGATGGTCATTATTCTGACATGAAATTGCCTCAACCCATTTGGATACATAGTCTACGGCTACCAAAATGTATAGATAGCCAAAGGAAGGAGGAAATGGTCCCATAAAATCGATGCCCCAATAGTCAAAAATTTTAATTATCAGAATGGGGTTTAGGGGCATCATGTTTCTTCTTGAAATATTTCCCAACCTTTGACATCTCTCATAAGTTAAACAAAAAGCATGGACATCTTTGAAAAGTGTGGGCCAGTAAAATTCGCACTGCAGGATTTTCGCAACGGTTTTTCTAGATGAAAAATGGCCACCACATGCTTTGGAATGACAAAATGCTATTACCTGTTTGCTTTCTTGAGCGGGGATGCAATGTCTTATGATTTGATCCTTATAGTACTTAAATACGTACGGATCTTCCTAAAAGAAATTGCGAACCTCTCTTAGAAATTTCTTTTTGTCTGTGGGGAAAAAGGACGAATGGAGTGTTCCAGTAGCAAAAAAATTAGCAATATCAGCGTACCATGGGGTCTCATCAAATCAAAATTTTTTTTATTGATTGGCATTCCATCCTCATGAAATTCGTAAGTTAACCTGGATAGATGGTCTGCCACCACATTTTTAACACCCTTTTTGTCCTTAATGACCAAGTCAAACTCTTGAAGTAAGAGTATCCATTGCAAGAGCCTTGGTTTAGCATTTTTTTTTGTGAGCAGAAATTTTAGTGTTGCATGGTTAGTGAATACAACAACAGAAGAACCAACAAGATAAGAACAAAATTTTTCCAAATCAAAGACTACGACAAGTAATTCTTTTTCAGTTGTCGAATAATTCATTTTAAGCATCATTCAAAGTTTTACTTGCATAGTAAATCACATGTGGTATCTTATCTTTTTGTTGACCCAACACAACACCTACAATATAGTCACTTACATCATACAATAGCTCAAAGGGTAAAGTCCAGTTAGGGGGTTGCATTATTGGGGCAGAAATTAACATGCCTTTAAGCTGATCAAATATTTTTTGGCATGTGTCATTCCAATCAAAGATTACGTCCTAACTTAGAAGATGACACATGAGTTTAGCTATGGTACTGAAATCTTTTATGAATCTCCTGTAAAACCTTGCATGTCTTAGAAATGATCAAACATCTTTCACAGTCTTGGGAGCAGGCAAATTCCTAATCAAATCTATTTTGGCCTTGTCAACTTTCATGCCCTCAAATGACACAATGTGACCTAAGACAATGCCTTGTGTTACCATAAAATGGTATTTTTCCCAATTAAGCACCAGATTGGCTTCTTGATATCTTATCAACACTTTTTCTAGGTTGGCCAGACACAAATCAAATGAGTCACCATACACAGAGAAGTCATCCATGAACACTTCCAAAAATTTCTCGACTATGTCACTGAATAGACTCAACATGCATCTTTGAAATATTACAGGAGCATTACAAAGCTTGAAAGGCATCCTTTTGAATGCAAAGGTGCCAAAGGGGCATGTGCATGTGGTTTTCTCTTGATCATTGAGTGCTATTTCAATTTGATTGTATCCGGAATACCCATCTAGGAAACAGTAAAATTCATGGCATGCAATTCTCTTTAGAACCTGGTCAAGAAAGGGAAGAGGGAAGTAGTCTTTTCTAGTCACCAAATTGAGTTTTCGGTAATCAATACACATCCGCCATCCCATGACGACTCTAGTTGGTACTAGTTCATTTGCATCATTTATGACCACTGTGACTCCAAACTTTTTAGGCACAAGTTGGGTTGGACTAACCCATTTGTTATCGGAGATGGGGAAGATTATCCCAGCATCTAAGAGCTTTAACACCTCTACTTTTACGACTTTCTTCATGTGAGGGTTCAATCATCGCTGCATTTGATGAGAGGGTTTTGAGTCATCTTCAAGGTATATGGCATGATTGTAGATTAACAAGCTTATACCTATCAAAATTCTTAGGGGTATTGTTGAAGATGTACTTGTCCAAGTGGACAGCTTTGTATTCGCTGTTGACTTCATCATCTTAGATACTCAGCCAGCAAAACATTTAGAGAATCCAATTCCTGTTATTCTTGGTTGACTCTTCCTAGCAACTTCAAATGCACTAATCAATTGCAGGAATGAGGTCATGAAATTAACCTTTGAAAATATGACACTTGAGCTGAATATTTTCAATGGTGCCAAACAACTAGGAGAGGACAAAGAAGAAAGAGAAATAAATTCAATTGAGTCTTTGGTCCAAGACCATCTGAATAAAACATTATGTAAAAATTCTACTGAACTTTCTTTGTCAAAGTCTATCACATCTGAAACAACAGATGATGATCCAAAGAATTGCCCAGCTCATGCTGTTAATACATGGGTCCCCAAATTCAATGAACTTTCACCAAGTGGCACAAAGCCATTCTCATCAAGTGACAAGCCACCAAAGCCTGACTTGAAACCGCTCCCATCTGACCTCAAATATGCATTCCTAGGAGAGGATGAGTCTTTCCCAGTGGTAATTTTGTCTAAGCTCACAGACTTACAAGAGTGTAGCTGATTAAAGTTCTTAAAAGCCACAAAAGCACCATTGAGTAGTCTATGAGGAAAAGAAGTAGGAATAGAACATGAGGGTTCTTCTTACCATGATGGCTCTGGTTCTTGTTCAATCATGGGCTCGGGCTCCTCTTCTCTCACAAGTTTAGGCTCGATCGGTGAGTTAGCTGGGATGGATTTTGGCTTTGGAATTAGCATGTCTTTGATGGTCTTGTCAATCACCTTGCCACTTCTTAGTGTACTGGCAACTTGGGCTTGACCTTGTGGGTTTTCCATGGTTGAAGGATTTTCCACCTGAAATTGGCCTTGTGCTGGTTTTGGTTGGTAGGAAACTTGCCCTTCTTATGTGTGGTCATGGACTGGGTGAGCTTTTGAATGTGGCTTTTAAGATCCTCAAAAGATTGAGTGGTCTGGGTTTTGAAATTAGTAAAAGCCTGAGTGGAACTATGGTTGTAGTTCATTTGGCTTTGTATGAACTGATTCAGTGTGTCCTCTAAGTTCCTCTTTTGTGGTGGTTGGTATGGTTGGTATATGGGAGGTCCTTGAGGTTGTGGGTGTGAACCTTGTTGTTGGTTCATGGGAGTTGGTTGTGTGTTTCTCCAACTGAAGTTTGGGTGGTTTCGCCACCCTGGATTGTATGTTTCAGAGTATGGGTTGGAGTAAGGCTTGTTGAAATTAGAGACAATATTTGTTTGCTCCAACAAAACCTCTTTGAATGCTGAAATTGTAGGACACTCCCTAGAAGGAGGTCCTGTCAGCGCACAAATCCCACACACTTGTTCTGTGGAAGAGATGACATCAACTTGATGAACCTTTTTCATCTCTAAAACTTCAAGCTTTCAAGACAGGGTGGACATTTTTGCTCTTAGGTCATCATCCTCTTTCAAGATATACTTACCCCCTTGGGAAGTAGATGGTTTGGTTTCAACAATGGTAGGGGAGGCTGAGTCCCACATTTGAGAACTGTCAGATAAGGTATTGAAAAAATTGAATGCCTCGTCTAGACTCTTACTCATAAACTCTCCTTGAGCCATCATTTCAACAAACTGACGTAGTCTAGTGGGCAAGGAGTCATAGAAAAATCCTACCAAAGTCTAATTCTCAAAAGCATGGTGTGGGCAAGACTAGAGTAAATCCTTGAATCTCTCCCAACTTTGGTAAAAAGTTTCTCTTTCTCTGACCGAAAAATTCATGATTTGCCTTTTCAATGCATTTGTATGGTGTAGAGAAATTTTTTTTTGAAAAATTCATTTTGTAATGCCAGCCAGTCAGGTATTGAAAGAGCTTTTAAAGAATTTAGCCATTGTTTAGCTTTATCCCTTAAGGAAAAAGGGAAAATTTTCATCTTGGCCAGTTCAGAATTGTATTGAAAAGTTCCACATACTTCCTCGAAATCTTTTATATGCATATATGGGTTTTCTGTTTTGAGTCCATGAAATTGAGAGAGTAGTTGAACTGTCCCCGTCTTTACAGTAAAGAGGGGTGCATCTTCAGAAAAGATAAAATAAGAGGGGACACTATTCCTTGTGAGATTTAAGTAATCTCTCAGAGTTTGAATGTTAGGTACTTCCCTCTCTCTTACAAGAATTTCCTCTTGTCTCTCACCATTTGCCATTTTACTTTCATAAGAGTCTGCTACTGATCTAGGTGAAAGTGGTTCAGATTGATTTACAGATCCAGAAGATTCAGCTGGCAAATTTTAATAGTGAGGAGCATTTTCAGAAATAAAAGTAATTAAAACAACTTTATATATAGTAAAGCAAATTTATACAAAAATTGAGGTCTTTTTACCTTTTATCGTAAAACACTTTTTATGGTTCCCCGGCAACGGCGCCAAAAACTTGATTTGATCTGAAGTGTACACCCAAGTACAGGCGGTCAAGTTGTAGTAATAATCCGGTTAAGTTTGGAGTCGAATCCACAGGAAACTGCGATTGGTGTTTTGAAGTAAGTAATAATAGAGACCAAGTAATTAAAAATTTCGAGAGTTTGAAGTGGTGGGATTTATTGAATAGAATAGAAGATTTTTTTTCAAGAATTTTCTAGACAAAATATAAGATTCTCGAAATGTAACAGCCACCCTTTAGCTTGAGGATTAGGACATGCAATAGGCTATCCGGTTTATTATGTTTGTGCTTTATAACTCAATTAACTCCCATGTCAATAGCGAGTTAATCGAANCCATTGTTTAGCTTTATCCCTTAAGGAAAAAGGGAAAATTTTCATCTTGGCCAGTTCAGAATTGTATTGAAAAGTTCCACATACTTCCTCGAAATCTTTTATATGCATATATGGGTTTTCTGTTTTGAGTCCATGAAATTGAGAGAGTAGTTGAACTGTCCCCGTCTTTACAGTAAAGAGGGGTGCATCTTCAGAAAAGATAAAATAAGAGGGGACACTATTCCTTGTGAGATTTAAGTAATCTCTCAGAGTTTGAATGTTAGGTACTTCCCTCTCTCTTACAAGAATTTCCTCTTGTCTCTCACCATTTGCCATTTTACTTTCATAAGAGTCTGCTACTGATCTAGGTGAAAGTGGTTCAGATTGATTTACAGATCCAGAAGATTCAGCTGGCAAATTTTAATAGTGAGGAGCATTTTCAGAAATAAAAGTAATTAAAACAACTTTATATATAGTAAAGCAAATTTATACAAAAATTGAGGTCTTTTTACCTTTTATCGTAAAACACTTTTTATGGTTCCCCGGCAACGGCGCCAAAAACTTGATTTGATCTGAAGTGTACACCCAAGTACAGGCGGTCAAGTTGTAGTAATAATCCGGTTAAGTTTGGAGTCGAATCCACAGGAAACTGCGATTGGTGTTTTGAAGTAAGTAATAATAGAGACCAAGTAATTAAAAATTTCGAGAGTTTGAAGTGGTGGGATTTATTGAATAGAATAGAAGATTTTTTTTCAAGAATTTTCTAGACAAAATATAAGATTCTCGAAATGTAACAGCCACCCTTTAGCTTGAGGATTAGGACATGCAATAGGCTATCCGGTTTATTATGTTTGTGCTTTATAACTCAATTAACTCCCATGTCAATAGCGAGTTAATCGAAAGATAAAGATGGACTGTGAGAATTAAGCACATGCTTTCGATGCCTTTCTAGAAGTTTACAAGAATTGTCTGTGCCGAGACTGAACCCATCTACAAACAAGCAAGTGTTTCTACAAGGCATCCAACGATGACATTAATGATCCATTCTTTGAATAAAGCGTAGTAATGGTGGAGATTAAAATGCTGTCATGAAGAGCTAGCCGGGGTGCTTGCCTTGAACCAACGGGTCTTTCTATGCATGAGTCATCCGTATCATAGATGGAGCCCCTAGTTATACAAAGCACCTTAACTTTGCTAGATATATTCAATCATCCAATGAACAGGTGGAATCTAAAGCATTAAACCATGAAGAAGTTGCACAAACATAACTTTTGGATAATCTTTACATATTCATCACCTCTTACTAAAGAGTGAATGAGGTACTACTCACTTCTCATGGCCTTGGCAAAGCTAGAAAAGTGAGTGCTACTCATCCCTCTAAGTAGTGATGCTACTAAGTAAAGCAAACTAAACAAAGAGCTTATCTTCAATGAAGAATAAGTGAATCACTTTCCACCCTTCACGACTTTGGTAAATCTCTAGAAAAGTGGAAGAGTTTCACTCTTCTAAGAAAGAAGGATGGTCAAGCAATGGAAGTAAAATACATGAATAATAAAAGTGAAAGAAAGGTAGTTACTTTTGGAGGGTTTTCGCCACAACCAAAAGATGAACTATCCCTCTTGATACTTTGTAAATAAAAGCAAGTACAACTACAAGGGGAGTCTAAGCCTCCATCATGGTTGTCACAACATGAATGTAAAGACTTAGCATAAGTAAATAAAAGACTTCAACTACAAGGGGAGTCTAAGCCTCCATCATGGTTGTCACAACATGAATGTGAAGACTTAGCATAAGTAAATAAAAGACTTCAATTACAAGGGGAGTCTAAGCCTCCATCATGGTTGTCACAACATGAATGTAAAGACTTTAACATAAGTAAACAAAAGACTTCAACTACAAGGGGAGTCTAAGCCTCCATCATGGTTGTCACAACATGAATGTAAAGACTTAACATAAGTAAATAAAAGACTTCAACTACAAGGGGAGTCTAAGCCTCCATCATGGTTGTCACAACATGAATGTGAAGACTTAGCATAAGTAAATAAAAGACTTCAACTACAAGGGGAGTCTATGCCTCCATCATGGTTGATATAAATGCAAAATGAAAACATGAACATGAAATGTTCAGGAACTAGATTACTAAAACACTCTTACTTTACAAGAACAAAGATTGCTCTCCCTTTTCTGTATAAGAGGAAGAATGCCTTTTAAGCTCCCAACATGGGAGCTTAAAAGGCAAGGAATGGGAGGGGGTAGGAGGTAAGAGAGGATGAGTGAATAGTATTTGTCGCCTATGGGAATCAACTACTCTGCAGGCAGTCTGCAGGAGGACATTTGAATGTGATCTGGTGTTCGAACATTAAGTCTATCTTTTCTTTAAGGACGTTCGAATGTGAGAAGCCATTTGAACGTTGTCTGTGTCTTTGCTTTAAGGACGTTCGAACGCCAGATGGAGTCTGATTTCTTCCACTCAAGTGGCCTGTGGTCTCTTACTTGGTCACTTCCATATTTCTTGAACAACTTTGACTTTACACTCAACAACTTGGTCCTTAGTCATCCAAGACAATGTTCGAACATGGAGTGGCGTTTGAATGTTGTACTCAAGTACTCCTGGTTCTTCTTTCTTTATTGCAACACGCCAACTTCCAGTGGTGTAGTCTTCTCAGGATTCTAGAGGACGTTCAAACGTGAGTTGGCATTCGAACGTGGTACTCAATTACCTCAGAATTTTCCATTTGTTGACTACAACACGCTATGTCTCAGCAGCTGGTCTTGGCTGGATTTCAGAGGACATTTGAATGTGGGTTGACGTTTTAACATTCTTGCTTTGTTCCAACCTTCTGCAATTTTGTTCCCTATTGTGCTGGTGTTACATTCAAGTGTGATTTTTGTTGTTCTTGAGCCTTTGTTCTCTTACGGACCTAAAATGTCATTCCTTAAACTGCATCAAAGTGAAATTAGTCCAAAAATGCATAGTAAAAATTGTTCACTTTACGCACAAATCAGCTTCCTCAGCCTAAGGAAAACGATGGGAAGTGAACATGACTGCTATTTAGGAGATGGGATGCGTTCCCATGTCGAGGTTGTTGGAACTTTTAGACTTGTTTTAGAAACTGACTTTGTTTTGGATCTTGAAAATACTCTTTATGTTCTTTCGTTTTCTAAGAACTTAATTTCTGTTTCTAAATTATTACCTTTAGGATTTGAATTCAGCTTTGTTTGTTTGGACTTTCATTTGTTCAAATACTCTAGTTTGGTTGGTTATGGGACCTTAGTTGATGGTTTGAACAAATTAAATTTGAATTCTATTTTTGAACATATTCTCCTACCCTTGCATGATGATATTGGCACTAAAAAGGACTATTATTGATGAGAATTCCTCTATGTTGTGTCATAGGAGATTAAGACATATCTCCATAGAAAGAATTAAAAGATTGGTTAATGATGGAGTCTTAAAGGCTCTTGATTTTTTGAATTTTGGTACTTGTGTGGATTGCATAAAGGGAAAAAAAACCAACAAGACCAGTAAATGTGCCAAGAGGAGTGAAGAAATACTTGGAATCATACACACTGATATCTATGGACCATTCCCTATTCCTTACTTAAATGGTCAAATATATTTTATCTCATTTATTGACGACCATACACGATTTATGTATCTCTACCTGTTGTTTGAAAACACTAAGGCATTGGATGCTTTTAAAACATTCAAACGGGAAGTAGAGAAACAATTGAAAAAGAAAATTAAAATTGTACGATCTGATAGGGGTGGAGAATATTATGGAAGGTATATAGATTTGAAACAAAGGCCTGGTCCATTTGCTGAATATTTAAAGGATGAAGATATTGTTGCTCAGTATACTATGCCCGGTTCACCTTATCAAAATGTTGTGGCTGAAAGGAGAAATCACACCCTTATGGACATGGTAAGGAGTATGCTAAGCAACTCTAATCTTCCTTTGTTTTTGTGGAGTGAAGCCTTGAAGACAGCAGTGTATATCTTAAACAAGGTTCCCATAAAACTGTTTCTAAAACTCTATTTGAGTTATGGAAAAGAAGGAAACCTAGTTTAGGACATTTTCACATATGTGGCTGTCCAATTGAGGTTAAGATTTACAATCCACAATTAAAGAAATTGGACCCAAGGATAGTCAGTGGATATTTCATTGGCTGTGTGGAAAAGCCTAAAGGTTAAAAATTTTACAGTCCATCACACACACCTAGAATTGTAGAAGCCAGAAATGCAAAATTTATTGAGGGTTTTGACATTAATGGGAGTATTCCTCGAAAGATTGATTGAGGGGGAATCACAGTATTCGGATACCATAATCGTGAATAAAGATAAGATAGTTATCATTCAGGATAATCTAGATGATATTCAAATACCACCACCACAAGAGGAACAAGTCAACATAGAGTTTACAACTCCAAACCCACAAAATATGGATGAGACTGTAGAACTAAGGAGATCCTCAAGGGTAAAAAGATCAACTTTTTATGATTATTACTTCGTGTACCTATTATAGTCTGACTTTGATGTTGGACTTAAGGATGATCCTATGTCATTTTCACATGCCATAAGTGGAGCGAATTCCACATTTTGGTACGAGGGTATGAAAGAAGAGATGGAGTCCATGGCTAAAAATCATGTTTGAGAAATTGTTGAGTTACCTAAGGGAGTCAAGGCCGTTGACTGTAAGTGGGTCTATAAGACCAAAAAGATTCAAATGTTAATGTTGAACGATATAAGGCCATACTTGTAGCTAAGGGCTTCACTTAAAGAGATGAAATTGACTGTCACAATATCTTCTCCATAGTTTCTAAAAAGGACTCATTTAGGATTATCATGACATTAGTAGCTCATTTCAATTTAGAGCTACATCAAATGGATGTATGATTATCCCTAATTAATGCATAATTTAATTAAGTTAATAGTTCAATTGTGTTAGTTAAATAAAGTTAAACTAGTCAAAATAAATCAAATTAGAGTTAGTGTGTGAATTAGGGATAATGCATTGATTGTTGTTCTTTTAAGAGTTTTGTGTGTCAAAGCTACCAATTACTGGGGAGCCAATTGTGTCAAAGCTACAAACTACTAGGGAGCCAATTATCAAAGCTAACAACTATAGGGTGCCAATTATTAAAGCTACAAACTATAGGGTGCCAATTATCAAAAGCTCAAAACAAAGGGGGATCAAAGTATAATTCAAGCCCTCCCTTTTTGCCTGTAAATACCACCCCTTGGGTCTTGTAAAGATCATCTTTTTTCTTGTATCATCTTTCTTGTAAAGAGCATCTTTTGGTAGTGGAAAATCCTCCAAAAGTCATTGTTGCTTTCTTGTATCATCTTTCTTGTAAAGAGCATTTTTTGGTAGTGGAAAACCGTCCAAAAGTCATTATTGCTTTCTTGTATCATTGTTTCTTGAAAAGAGCACCTTTTGGTAGTGAAAAAGCCTCGAAAAGTTATTATTGCTTTCTTGTATCATTGCTTTCTTGAAAAGAGTACCTTTTGGTAGTGAAAAACCGTCCAAAAGTCATTATTGCTTTCTTTTATTGTATTATTATTTTCTTTTAATATATTGCTTCTTTTATTGTATTATTGCTTTCTTTTATTTCCATTGTTTTGAGCTTCCTTCTTCCTTTAGAGGAGTAAAACTCTTCCACTTTTCTAGAGCTTTACTAAAGCCGTGAAGGGTGGAACGTGATTCACTCATTCTTTGTCGAAGATTGGCTCCATGTGTAATATGTTTTACCTTGCAACTCCTCTACTTGGAGGGATGAGCATCACTCACTTTTCTAGTTTTACCAAAGCCATGAAGAGTGAGTAGTTTCTCATCCAATCTTTAGTAAGAGGTGATGGATATGTATAATTATCCGGAAGTTATATTTGTGCATTTCATTAATGCTTAGCTCCAATATTCATTTCTTCATAATGTCTTCTCATTACATTATTGTCTTTACCTTAATCATGAGTGGCTAAGCCTTTAAGTTGGCTAATCCAATGGAGACCTCCTCTTGAGTATGCCATTTCAATTAAAATTTTTCTTCCTCCTCTCAGAGTACGATGGTTCGGTTTGATTGGATAGAGGGTGGATGAGATTATGCGTTTTTGATATCCCGTAGACTTGTCATGGGTTATGGTTGGATCCTCACTTCCATATCTTCCCTAGCTTTACATGAATCAGTTGTACATCTATGCTTTATTGGAGGAAGGATTTGAGTTGACTTGGTATTTTCATTGGAGCGAACCCTTTGGATTAGTCAACATTTTTTCTATTTCATTTTCATCACAATCACAAACCAACCTTCAACCAACAAAAGATTTTACACTTTATTTTTACAAAAATCACCTTCATAAGGACACACCTCCTTCCTTGAGGAGACGACTTTGGAATATGATTCCAAGTAAAAGGCAACAAGCAAAAGTCTCTATGCGCTTGGGGAGCATTTTTGTTCACACACATACACACACACATTTCATACATTTCATTCACCTACCATTCTGTTGCCCTTTATTTTGACATCATTCGAAGGGAGAGTGACACTCTCCTCGACACATAGACTATACGCATTGAGGGATGATGTTCGGAGGTTAGAATATACTACAACGGAAACGATCAAGTATTTTTTGCGCCATTGCTGAGGAAGGCAAGTGTTGAATCAAGAAGATGATTTTCGGACAACAGAGGTAAGTCCCGTGATATTCATCATGGGCTGAGGTACGTTGATCCTTGTATATACTTTTGTTTACATTTTTATTTGTAGATAGTTCTATTATATGTGGGGTCGGGACGAGCAAAACTGACTAGTTAGACAACCCTTGGGCCCCAATATGAACATTGACCAAGACCCACTCGAGGATGTGGGTGATAATTTTGAGAATATAAGTGCCAATCCAAACATGCAACGGGGTGGGGGAGGACAAGAACTTGGAATGCCCAATCTATGAATGGAATTTCCCCCTCCCGTGAATGAAGGGAACAACATCCACATTGAGCCTTCGGCAAGGTCAATGAGGGATTTCCTTTAACCCACACGAAGCACCACACCCTCATGCATCCTCCTTTCGGTCCAAGCTCATCTCTTCCTAGTTAAGCCGGGGATGTTGCAACTACTTCCCACTTTCCACGGAATTGAAAAGAAAAACCCCTATTTGCACATAAAGGATTTTGAGGAAATAGTTGCAACCTTCCTCACCACTCATGGTATGGAAGACATTGCTAGGCTAAAATTGTTCCCTTTTTTCCTAAGAGATAAGGCAAAAACGTAGCTTAATTCCTTGAGGCCTCGATCTATAACATCTTGGAACCAAATGCTCTCTGAGTTTTAAATTTTTTTTTTTGGTGCATAAAACCACCACTTTAAAAAAAAAAATTTAAAACTTTTGGGAGAAGCCCAATGAGTAATTCTTCCAATGTTGGGATCGGTACAAGGAGTTGCTACAATCCATTCCACACCATGACTTTGAATCGTGGCAGTTGGTGAGTTTCTTCTATAAGGGAATCACACCGGGCCATTGACAGTTCATAGATATGATGTGTAATGGGGAGTTTTTGAGTAAAGACCTCGATGAGGCCTTAGACTACTTTGATACATTGACTCAAAATGCACAATCGTGAGACATTACGGATCCCACTGATGTACCAAGGTCTTCTGTTCAAGGGAATAGCCAAACTCATGGGGGAGGGATTTATGACTTGAGAGACCGAGAAGACTTGCTTTCCAAAATTGTCAAGTTGTCTAGGAAGATTGA
The DNA here is from genome assembly GCA_963454935.2 of Ilex paraguariensis. Lineage (NCBI taxonomy): Eukaryota > Viridiplantae > Streptophyta > Magnoliopsida > Aquifoliales > Aquifoliaceae > Ilex > Ilex paraguariensis. Next base: position 68,174 of record CAUOFW020008536.1, on the reverse strand, counting down.
GAGCCTTGAGGTAAATAGGAGACACGAGGTGTCAAATGTTTCAAAGATTGAGGAGAACTGCTCAATTTGTGAGAGTGTAGATCATTCCATATCAGAGTGTCCTTAACATTCTGGCACTCAAGGAAGTGTATCACAAGCAAGTTAATGCCTTTAACCAAACGAGGCAATCATTCTCTCCACATTCAAACACTTACAATCTGGGTTGGAGCAATCACCCAAACTTTAGTTGGAGAAATGAGAATCCCACTCCTCATGGTTCAAATGCATACACACCTCTCGTGCCTCCTAGGCAAAATCAATTTCAATCCCAAGGTCAAGCGTCTAGCTCCCAATACCCCCAGACCAATTCGCAAGGGTATTCGTAAAATCCACCACCACAAAATTTTTCACCAAGTCCACCTCTATAAAGATTTTCCCAAGGGCCATCCAATCATCCCACCTATCAACCGCCCCATAAGAGAAATTTGGAGGATATGGTTCATGCTTTCATTCAAAGTTAGACTGCCATCAACAATAAAAATGTCATAGCTTTTAATGACATTCGAGCCCAACTCACGAAGCTGACAAGCTCTATGGGGGCATCACAACAAGAGAAAGGAAAATTTCCAGCTCAACCCCAAGATAACCCTAGAGGTCAACATGTCGCTGAGTCATCGGAGCCTTTAAGAGAGAGTTGTGAGCAACTCAAGGTGATTACCACCCTTCGTAGTGACAAACAAATTGATAAGACCATTGTGTCAAAAGTCTCACCCAAGGCCACATTGCCAAAAGAAAAAGAGGCCATAGGTGACGCTATCGAGGGTGGAGTGAGTGAGTGGAGAGAAAGTGAGGTAGTTGAGAATAAAAAATTTGTTGATGAAAGTGTGTTTGTTTTCCCCATGCCTGCTCCTTTTCCCAATCGCTTGAAGCCACTCGTCAAGGTGGCTAATTATTCTAATATCGTTGAAATGTTTAAGCAGGTAAAAATAAACATTCCACTCCTTGACGCGATAAAGCAAATTCCATCTTGTGCAAAGAACTCGAAGGACTTATGCACTGTTAAGAGGAGGCTCAATGTTTACAAGAAAGCATTCCTCACGGAGCAAGTGAGTTTGATTTTGAGGACAAACACCTCTCCAAAGTTTAAAGATCCTGACTACCCCACCATTGCCATAGCAATCAGGAATTATCGGGTGGAGCAAGAACTCCTTGATTTGGGGGCTAGTGTAAACCTCCTTTCGTACTCTGTGTACCAACAACTTCAGCTCAAAGAATTGAAGTCTACTATAATCACGCTTCAACTGGAGAACCGTAGTGTTCGGACACCAAGGGGAGTAGTTGAGGATGTTTTAGTGCAAGTTGATAAATTTTACTTTCCTGTTGTTTTATTGTGCTTGACACTCATCCAGTTGCAAATCTTAACTCCCAAATTCCTGTAATACTTGGTAGACCTTTTCTTGCTACATCTAATATTGTGATTAATTACAAGAATGGTCTTATGAAGCTACCATTTGGGAACATGACTATGGATCTCAATGTGTTCAATTTGTCCAAGCAACCGGGGGATGACGAGGAGGCACATGAGATTAATCAGATCGACAACTTGGTAAAGGAGCAGTTGGAGCAAATGAGCACCTTCAAGTTGGACGAAGAGGGAATTGTTGATATAAAAGAGGTTGACGAGCAAGATGATTTGGAGAGTTTGAAAGGGGTGGAGAGATGGACTCCTACATTTGAGAAACTTTCACATTAAGAAAAGAAAATCTTTCCATTAGATGTACAAAAACCCGTGTTGGAATTGAGGCCACTACCATCCCACTTGAAGTATTCATATCTTGGAGAGGAAGAAACTTTTTCGGTGGTGATTAGCTCAACCTTGGATCCAAAGCAAGAAGAAGATCTCTTGGATTTGTTAAAGAGACATAGAGATGATTGGTTGGACAATTGCCGACATAAAGGTGATAAGCCCCCTCATTTGTACTCACCACATCTATCTTTAGGATGAATCCAAGCCGTCTCGACAACCACAAAGAAGGTTGAACCCAATCATGAAGGATGTGGTGAGAGACGAGGTTTTAAATCTACTTGATGTGTGCATCATCTTTCCAATTGCTGATAGTAAGTGGGTTAGCCCCACGCAAGTAGTCCCTAAGAAGTCGGGAGTCATCGTGGTGGCAAATAATGATAATGAGCTTATTCCAACGAGGGTGATCACCGGATAGAGAGTGTGCATTGACTACTGCAAGCTCAATGCATGCACAAGAAAAGACCACTTTCCTTTGCCTTTTCTTGACCAAGTATTGGAATGAGTAGCAGGGCATATTCTTGCTACAATCAAATCAAGATTGCATTGGAAGATCAAGAGAAGACCACATTCACTTATTCCTATGGTACTTTTGCCTACTATCGCATGCCTTTTGGGCTATGTAATGCCCTGGGGACCTTTCAACATTGCATGATGGGGATCTTCAGTGACATGGTGGAGAAGATAAGAGAGGTCTTTATGGATGACTTTTTAGTGTTCAGTGATTCATTTGAAGGATGTCTAAAAAATTTAGAGAAAGTTCTAGAGAGATGCAAGAAAAAGAACTTAGTCCTCAATTGGGAGAAGTGTCACTTCATGGTGACGAAGGGAATTGTTCTCGGCCATATAGTTTCGGCAAGGGGTATCAAAGTTGACAAATCAAAGGTGGAGGCCATCTTCAACCTCCCTACGCCAAGAGTCGTCAAGGATATCAAGTCGTTTCTAGGCCATGATGGTTTTTACTGTCGCTTCGTAAAATTTGTTAGTGCATTGGCTCGACCCTTGACCAACTTATTGTCTAAGGATGTCCCATTCGAGTGGTTGGATGATTGTGAGGTAGCTTTTAAAAAACTCAAAAGCATGCTTGTCACACCTCCGATTATGTGATTGGTGTAGTGCTCGGTCAGATAGAGGACAATAGACCTTATGTAATTTACTACGCTAGCAAAACGCTTAATGAAGCCCAAATGAATTACACCACCACAAAAAAAGGAGCTGCTAGTGGTAGTGTTTGCATTAGATAAATTTCGTTCTTACATCATTGGCTCACCGATAGTAGTCTATACCGACCATTCTGCTTTGAAGTATTTATTGTCTAAGTAGGATACCAAACCAAAACTTATCAGGTGGATCCTTTTACTCCAAGAGTTTAATCTTATGATCAAAGACAAGAAGAGAGTGAAGAATGTGGTGGCAGACCATTTATCTCGACTAGTGGTGCAAGAGACCAATGAGAACATTCTTATCCATGATTTCTTCCCTGATGAACATTTATTCTCAATTCATTCTATTTGTCCTTGGTATGCTGACATATGTAACTATTTTGTAATAGGACAAATACCACCGCATTGGAGCCCAGAGGATCGAAGAAGATTTATGGCAGATGTGAAGTACTTCTACTTCGACAACCCGTACCTGTTCAAATACTGCCCCGACCAAGTCATGCGAAGATGTGTACTGGAGAATGAACAGCGGGATGTCCTTGCATTCTGTCATTCACAAGCATGTGGTGGCCATTTCTCTGTGAAAAAGACCTCGGCAAAAATTCTTCAGTCAGATTTTTATTGGCCCTTTCTTATAAAGTATTGTATTTCATTTTGTAAAGAGTGTGATAGATGCTAACGTTTGGGTAGCGTGACCCAAAGGAACATGATGCCCCTTTCCCCTGTGCTTGTTCTCGAAATATTGATTGTTGTGGTATCGACTTCATGGGTCCCTTCCTTATGTCATTTGGCTATCTATACATTCTACTGGCAGTGGACTACATGTCTAAATGGGTGAAGGCTATCCCAACCAAGACTAATGACCACCGGGTTACAGTCAAGTTTCTCAAGGAGAACATTTTTTTGAGGTTTGGGATGCCTCGTGCAATGATAAGTGATGCTGGATGACATTTCTGCAATAGGCCATTCACATCTTTAATGTTTAAATATGGCGTCACACATAAGGTGTCCACCGCATACCACCCACAAACCAATGGCCAAGCTGAGTTGGCCAATAGGGAGATCAAAAATATTTTAGAAAAGACGGTAAATCCAAATAAGAAAGATTGGTCAAATAGACTGACCGATGCCCTATGGGCTTATCGTACCGCCTACAAGACTGTCTTAGGCATGTCTCCCTACCAGATTGTATATGGAAAGGCTTGCCATTTGCCAGTTGAGATGGAACACAAGACCTATTGGGCCATTAAGACTTTGAATTTCAATTTGAGGATGGCTGGAGAGCATAGGAAGCTAGAATTGAATGAATTGGAAGAGATGCGAAGAGACGTGTATGAGAGCTAAAATTTCAAAAGAGCGGGCTAAGATCTTTCATGACAAATCTATTGTATGGAAGCCATTCGAGCCCGATCAAAAAGTGCTCTTGTACAACTCTCATCTCTCGATCTTCCAAGGCAAACTTCGATCCTGTTGGGATGACCCCTATCTTGTCAAGGTGGCCTACCCCAATGGAGCTGTGAAAGTCACAAATCCCGTGAATGACCAAACATTCAAGGTCAATGGCCAAAGACTTAAAGCCATTTTTTGAGGGTTTTGAAGGACAAGGAGTGGAGGAACACTTGATGGATCTGGTGTATCTAGAATTCGTGGAGGAATAACCAATTTTTATGGTCTTTAGTGTACAGTTTTTTTATTTACTCATGCTATTTTTATTTTTCATGTTACTTACTTAGTTATATAGTATTTTTTTTTAGTTTCAGATACTAGTGCATTGGTCAAAGCTCAAGTGTGAGGTGTTCTCTAACCCCACTCATCTTTTTTCTGTTCGTCATTGAATATCATTTTTTTTGTTGCATTGAGGACAATGCATGAATCAACATCGGGGGTGAGGTGCACCATTTGCATCTTACACCAATGTTTGTGGGAATATTCTGTGTGAATATTCATGCCTACCGACACTTGAATGGATTGGGTCCAAAAAAAAACCGACCCACTGGGATGCCTTTATAAAACCTCCAACCCTTTTTCCCTTTTTTCCCGTCCACTGGTGTTGGCACCCCGTCTTCTTTCATTCTTCTTCTTTTATTCTTCTTTTCTTCTTCTTCGTTGTTCTCTCTGTTCTCTGTAAAAACAACCCACCCCCTTGCAAATCCATGACCATATACGTCGACGACCTAGTCCTTTGTTTAATAATTTGCCTTATATGTTTGTATTTGTACATGGGTGCTCTTCTTTAGCTTGCACTTAGGGTGAGGGATTTCTAGCTTAGCCCATATCTCTTTAGAAATGATTAATTGTTGTGTTTTGTTTGTAAGTTTTCGGCAGATGAACAGATCTCTACCTTATAACCTCATTTCCAAACTCCATACATTGGTAAATTCGAAACATTTGGGACAATGTTCAGTTTAGGTTGGGGGTGTGATCTATAGTTCCAATTTTTTCTAGTTTCGGTTCTAGTTTGTTATAGTTTTGTATTTAAAAAAACAGTTATGTTTATTTTTATTCTGGATTGCGTATTTTTACAGTATTTTTGCTTATATTTCATGATCATATCAAATGCAGCTTCAATCGTCTTTGTGACTGACAAAAATTAAAGAACCAGATAAGGTGTCTTCAGTTTAGCAAGCATGAATAGTAAACTTTTTTGGTTCAGTTTAGGCATTTTACACACTTTTTCATCCAATGTGCATGCTGTGATAATGAGAAAGGCAAGAGTTGTGAGAAAAATTGAAATCCGAGAAGCACAAGCAAAACCATTGTGTGGCAGAAGCACTTTTGCTAAGTGTCTTTGTGCCAAATGACTGGATGCTTGTAAACAATGTGGCAGGTGCTTTCATATGAAAAAATACAATCAGTGTTCTGAATCAATTTTGGGTCGTACAACTGATTGATTAAACTGAATAGTGTATGACAGAGTAAGGATTTTTCTGAGACGCCATCTTATACCAGTCCAGGACTTACATGTTATGTGCGACAAGAAGGTGGAAGGGGCGNCTTATACCAGTCTGGGACTTACACGTTAAGTGCGAGAAGAAGTTGGAAGGGTCACTAATAATGACATAGGCACAAGCGATGACTCGGATTAGATTTTAACTAATAATGACAAAGCTGTGGAAAAACGTGTTTTGGGGATGATGGTTAATGGTCCAATTTTTTTTTTGTGTAATTATTTTTATGTACAAAGTCTTTTTGTTGAAATAAAGATGCGGGCCGAGTAAGGAATGTCCTAAAATGCCAACCTGTAGCGTGGGTAGGGACTTATCCTGAGACGCCATAGTTTTTCAAGTTCAATTTGTGCATTTTGTCTTCTTTCAATTTTCATTAATAAATGTGTATGTAAATAACTTTGATTTTTATTTGAGTTTGAATGCCAGTTTCAGAAAAAAAAAACCTCATTTCCTTGAAAAATGGTATTGTCTCTATGTTTAATAAATGTCAAATGTACATTGGTATTTGTTATTCTTAAGGTACAGAATGACCAGACTCGAAAATAGAATTGATATATATCCGACATTCTTTGAAAACCTAACATAACCAGTGGAGATAACGAAGAATACCATTGTAATTTTTGAGCCTTGCGATATTTTCTAAGATNACCCAACATAACTAGTGGAGATAATGAAAAGTACCATGGTAAGTTTTGAGCCTTGCGATGTTTTTTGAGAGACAATCAACATTTACTCAAGTAAGCTCTTTCACTTTCAATTTTTGAATAATCTCATTGAACTTGCTTTGATTAATGCAACTAAAGTGATTTATTGACATATCCCACAGGGAACCTTTGCATGTGACACATACTTGGGCACATACTTGAGAAAAGGATTTAGGCCATCTTTGATTTGATTTTAAACCTTAGTCATTGCTTCTACGGAATTATATCCCTAGTTAGCCATGTTTGAGCCTTCAATGAATGATTTCTTCTTCAAGAAACCCATATGATAACTGAGCCACAGGAGAATATACTTGACATACCTTGCTATCTAATTTTTTTACACCCTCTCATAAATTAGTATGATACAGAAAAAAAAGAAAACTAGAAAAGACGATGGTGGCTACTTTTCAACGAAAGAAACGTTGGTGTAAACAACCAAGAAAGAAAAGAAACAGTAAACCAGGGAATTGCCAAGAAAGTGAAAAATGAGAAAAATGAAAGAAAGAAATACCATTTCTAGGCAAAATATTGAAAAACAAGAGAGAGGTGTGCTACACTACATTAAAAAAGGGAAAGCTTTTGAATACAATTGATGTCATTTCATTAGCCACTGACCTCTGACCACATTACAACCTATACAAAGCCCTAATTGATGTCAAGTTTGATGCATGTGTGTGTTGTCGACCGGAAACTGGGGTATGTTAAATAATATTTTTTTAATTGCAATGATATTCTTCCATGAGATTATGCCAACAACATGATTAGTCTACTTTCTTAAGACTTTCACTCCCTTTCTAACTGTGCATGTGATTTTTCGATTAGCCATCCTCTGATCACATGCCCCTTGAGAGACAAGTCACTATAATAGGAGGGAATTTTTTGCTGAGGGCATTTCTAAGAGAGGTTTGTGAAATCGAAGCTATTCATGGAGGGTGGTAAAGTGGAATGTTTGTCATGTAACAATTTTTGTTTCTAGAAAGACCATTCCTACTACACAGGGAATTCCAAATGCCAATATGACTGATGCTAATTTTTGCATAGAATAAATACCTATGAAAGAGGAGCTTGCGTGTAAGTCGAAATTGAGGGTTGGGTGTCCCCACGACCATGATGCTAATTTAATTTAACTAGCAATCCCACATGCACATTTGTTCAACTGGAGTTTGTAGGTAGTGCACTGAAAATATTCAAGTGACAAAACACGTCCACTAGGGATCACCTAGGGGTTTAACGGCTTGTTGCATATGCTAAATGCAATCCTGCTATCTACGAAAGTGATTTTGTTCTGTTGTTATTTATTACTAGGGACTAGTAATGTTTAGGTTAGGGGGTGTGATTAACCCTAATTAATGCATAATTTAATTAAGTTAATAGGTCAACTGTGTTAGTTAAAAAAAGTTAAACTAGTCAAAATAAATCAAATTTGGGTTAATATGTGAATTAGGGATAATACATTGATTGTTGTTATTTTCAGGGTTTTGTGCGTCAAAGCTACCAACTACTACGAAGCCAATTGCGTCAAAGCTACAAACTACTGGGGAGCCAATTATCAAAGCTACAAACTATAGGGTGCCAATTATTAAAGCTACAAACTATATGGTGCCAATTTTCAAAAGCTCAAAACAAAGGGGGATCAAAGTGTAATTCAAGCCCTTCCTTTTTGCCTATAAATACCACCCCTTGGGTCTTGTAAAGATCATCTTTTTTCTTATATCATCTTTATTGTAAAGAGCATCTTTTGGTTAGTGAAAAACCCTCCAAAAGTCATTGTTGCTTTCTTGTATCATCTTTCTTGTAAAGAGCATTTTTTGGTAGTGAAAAACCCTCCAAAAGTCATTATTGCTTTCTTGTATCATTGATTTCTTGAAAAGAGCACCTTTTGGTAGTGAAAAATTCTCCAAAATTCATTATTACTTTCTTGAAAAGAGCAACTTTTGGTAATGAAAAACCCTCCAAAAGTCATTATTGCTTTCTTTTAATATATTACTTCTTTTATTGTATTATTACTTTCTTTTAATTTCTTTCTTTCTTTTATTTCCATTGTTTTGAGCTTCCTTCTTCCTTTAGAGGGTGAAACTCTTCCACTTTTCTAGAGCTTTACCAAAGCCGTGAAGGGTGGAATGTGATTTACTCATTCTTTGTTGAAGATTGACTCCATGTGTAATATGTTTTACCTTGCAACTCCTCTACTTGGAGGGATGAACATCACTCACTTTTCTAGCTTTACCAAAGCCATGAAGAGTGAGTAGTTTCTCATCCAATCTTTAGTAAGAGGTGATGGACATGTATAATTATCTGGAAGTTATATTTGTGCATTTCGTTTATGCTTAGCTCCAATCTTCATTTCTTCATAATGTCTTCTTATTACATTATTGTCTTTACCTTAAGCATGAGTAGCTAAGCCTTTAAGTTGGCTAATCCAATGGAGACCACCTATTGGGTATGCCATTTCAATTAAAATTTTCTTCCTCCTCTAGCTTCCCACGAATCAATCATATATCTATGCTCTATTAGTGGAAGGATTTGGGTTGACTTGGTATTCCCATTGGAGTGAACCCTTTGGATTTGTGAACATTTGTTCTATTTTATTTTCGTCACAATCACAAACTAACCTTCAATCAACAAAATATTTTACACTTTATTTTTACAAAAATCACCTTTATAATGACACACCTTATTCCTTGAGGAGACGACCTTGGAATATGATTCCAAGTAAAACACGACATGCAAAAGTCTCTATGCGCTTGAGGAGCATTTTTGTTCACACACACACACATTTCATACATTTCATTCCCCCACCATTCCGTTGCCTTTTTTTTTTTTTTGACATCATTCCAAGGGAGAGTGACATTCCCCTCCACACATAGACTATACGCATTGAGGGATGATGTTCGGAGGTTAGAATATACGACAACAAAAACGATCAAGCAATGTAAAAACAACCTTTTTAAATGAGGATCTTGACAAAGAAGTGTACATGAAGGAACCTGAAAGATTTTGTTCTGATGAGGATAGTCACATGGTTTGCAAGCTAAAGAAATCCATATATGGACTAAATCAGGCCTTTCGTCAATGGTATCTTAAGTTTCATAATATTATTATCTCATATGGTTTTGAGGAGAATGTTGTGGATAATTGCATATATCTTATTGTTAGTGGGAGTAAATACATTTTCTTAGTCTTGTATGTTGAAGACATTATACTTGCAGCCAATGATTTAGGTTTTTTTTTTTGCATAAAACTAAAGAATTTCATTCACAAATTTTTGAGATGAAGGATATGGGTGAAGTCTCCTATATCATAGGCATAGAGATTCATAGAGATAGGATTCAAATAAAATTGGACTTGTCTCATAAAGCCTACATTGAAAAGGTTTTGGAGAAATACATAATGAATGAATGCACACCTAATACAACTCCAGTCGTAAACGGTGACAAATTCAATTTGAGCCAGTTTCCAAAAAATGCTTTGGAAAAGAAACAAATGAATAACATTCCTTATGCATCTATTGTTGACAGTTTGATGCATGCACAAGTTTGTGTAAGGCTTGAAATTGCATTTGTGAAAAGGATGCTTGGAAGGTACCAAAGCAATCCAGGAATAAAACAATGGAAGGCAGCTAAGAAATTTTTGAGGTATTTACAAGGAACCAAGGATTGTATACTGACTTACAAGCATACAGACTATCTTGAAGTGGTTGGATATTCTGACTCGAATTTTTCAGGTTGCTTGAATACTGGAAAATTCACTTCGGGATATGTTTTCATGCTGGCACGAGGTGCTATATCGTGGAAAAGTGCCAAACAAACAATAGTTGCATCATCTACTATGGAAGTAGAGTTTACAGCGTGCTTTGAAGCAAAATCACGTGTGAAATGGTTGAGAAATTTTATCACAGGGCTTCAGATTGTTGATTCTATATCCAAGCCATTAAGACTTTACTGTGATAATTCGGCTGCTATTTTCTTTTCTAAGAATAATAAAAGTGGAAGCTGAACCAAGCATATTGACATTAAATATTTTATTGTCAGAGAAAGAGTCAAGGAACAAGAAGTATCTATTGAGCATATTAGTAATCCTCAACTGATGGTATCTAGTGCGTAGATTTATCTTGGAGTAGACCATGCCCCTCTTAGTTGATCAAAAAGATCATCAACCTTCGGTAATGGGTACCTATTCTTGATAGTGACCCGATTCAACTATCGCCAAATGATACATCGTCTAAGAGTCTTGCCTTTCTTCTTGGCAAATAGCACTGAAGTGTCCCAAGGTGAGGTACTCAGTCTAATGAAACTCTTATCTAACAACTCTTGATGCTAGACCTTGAGTTATTGCAACTCTATAGGTGCCATCTTATATGGGGTCTTAAAAATGGAGGATGTATCGGGTTGTAACTCGATGGTGAAGTCTACATCCTGATGTGGAGGTAATCCCGGTAACTCGTCTGAAAAAACATCCGCATACTCACAAACTACCCGTGGTAGACCCATCTCTTGTGTTGCCTCATCCTTAAGTGTAAGGCTCGTAAGCCATTCCATCAACTAGCTGTGGCAACAGGAATCATAAACTACTTGGGGTTAAGTATCTTGCTTTTCTCCCTAAAACTTAAAACAAACACCCTCTAGTGTATATGCGGTAACCTTCTTTCGATTACAATCGATGACGACTTGGTGTGTCGCCAACTAATTCATCTTGAGTCATTGACCCTAAGGTCCACAGTGAGTAGAATCCCTGAGAACTCTAGCTCACACCCTTGACATATTTGATCAAAACAAACCCTAGCTTCTAGGGGCGAACTTACACACATTGCCTCTTCTAAGGTTTCAATCTCTAAGCCCAAGTCTCTCACACATGATATGAAAATGAATAAGTTTGATGCACCAGAATCAAATTAGGCCCTTGCCCATAAATGAGGGAGAAAAGATATACCCTGAATCACTAACTGATCCACCTGCTTAGTCTGAGGTGTGGTGACATAGACTTGCCCCTAAGTCCTTGATCTCCCAGCCTATAAGCCTTGTCCTCAGCCTCGACCCTAGCCCATTCCTTGGTCCATCTGGCCTGATTGCAGAGTCCCTGCTCGTGAAGTGGTAGGGGTCTATGTAGCACCCTGGAACTGGAACTGACTTCCCTAGCCCATGGGGGTATAGGAACGAGTGAAGTATGCTTGTGGATGCCCCACTAATGACTGGAACTAAGATGTCCCATAGCTCTGGGATCCTTGCCTTTGAGAACAATCCCGTCTCAAGTGGCTCAGCTGATGACATAGATAAAATGTCTTTTGGCCACCTTAGAACGTCTTTTTGAAGTTCTTTCCCCTTGGAAAAATTGATTCTGACCTAGGCCTTGATAGCCTCATCCTTACCCCTGAGATCCTTATGGTGTAGAAATCTGTTAATTCTTTCATGAACTTGAAGAAAAGGATTGATGCTCTTTTTTCTTATCCTTAGCACCCGCCTCCTAGATGCTCCTTGCATCCTCCACTTCCCTCTCAATGGCCATTTCCATCTCGACTATTAAGTCTGAGTCTTGTAGGCGGTGGCCCACAATTTTGCCTTGGATGGACAACTTTAAGCTATCCTCGAACTTCCTCACTTTGGCCAAATCGTGGCCACGTAGTCGTCAGTGAAACTAGCTAGCTCGATGAACTTGACCACATATTCCATCACTGTCATGTTTCCTTGTTTCAAGTCTAAGAATTACTGGGCTTTTATTTGCTGAACAACCAATAGGAAGTACTTGTCCAAGAAGAGCTCATGGAATTCTCCCCAAGTCATTGCTTCTATATTTTTTGCGCCCTTTGCCCAATCCCACCATAGATGGGCCTCTCCCTCAAGATGGAATGCAACTAGCCTTATCTTAGTGGCATTAGATGTGATCTCTATAGTCTCTAAGATCTTGTCTAATTGTTGAAACCAATGGTCGCCTACCATCGGATCCGCCTCTCACACAAAGGTTGGTGGTTTGTGTGCCTTGAACCTCTAGAGGTTACTTAAGCCTCCTTGGCCCATGTTGGAACTGGCTTGCATAAAGGTGACATTCATACTGCCCATAACCTCCATAAAGGCTTGTTGATCAAAGGCTGGTGGAAGTTGGTTGTTGTTCTGCCCACCCCGTCGACCTTTCCGATGTCCTCTTCCTCTATTTGCAATCTACAAACACGTAAGATAGCAATAGAGCTCTAACTTAGTATCCCAAAGTTAGAAATTAAAGTCAAAACATTGTGGTTTCTCTCATTGTCTCACTAGTAGGAGGTTTGCCACCCACTAGTAGACACCTTAACTATGAACCTTCCCGTCCTTCTTTCCCGACCCGTAAGGTTATGTTTTCTAAAACTAGTGTCTCATTTTCATACACATTTAATCATGCATATAATTCACATAGCACATAACATGTAGCATTTAATGCACATAACATGTAATGCATAATGGATGCAATGACCTAGACCCATGCTCTGCAAGCCCTAGTGATTAGCACAAAATATTGCGTATCTTATGCACATTTGCACCCCTTTTATGCTTGTTTTTGTGGTGAAAACAAAAGATATTGCAATGTCTCGAGCTATTAATGGAGTTTCGGTATGTTTGTAGGTAAAAGGGCTTTAATTGTGACGCCCCTAAAAACCGGGGATCCTTTATCAACTGTTACTATCTGTCAACTCACGAAAATACCCGTGTTTGTCGCATAACTCGACGTCACGTCAATAATATCCCCTTAACCAGGATTATAACCTACACGTGTAACCCGTGCACATTTTATCATTTAATCAAATCGTGGTCCAATGTACCACATTTCATACTCCATTTACATCATTTGGAAGGAAGGACACATGGCCCAGCAGCATGACAAAATAGTTTTAAAATTTTAGATTTTTGGAAGACCTACCGGTATGACATACCGGTAGAGTGAGCTTACTGGAAAGATTCCTACTGGTAGCGTTAGCCTACTGGAAAATTCTTATTGGTAGGGTTTGCCTACCGGACAAAGTTGTATCGGTAGGCTTTGTCCAGTTTTGCCAGTTTCACCTGTTTTTCATTTCCAATTCATTTCAAAACGTATTATTTCCATCCAAAACCTACCCGAACTCATATAACACTATATTTACACTTCAAACATAGTTGATACAAATTGTTTAGCAATCATTTATATACGATTACATAACCAAAACATAAATTTTCACAATGTTTTACAAAATATGGAGTAAAGGCCACAAGTCGGCCTCCCTTCATCCTCGAGGTCTCGAATGAGTGTCATCCGCCGGTGTGTATCCCGCACTTGAAATGTTTTCCCTTATAGGGTGAGCCATGCTCAATAGAGTATCCCCTACAGAGGCTACTCCCTCAATCTAGATGCATATGCAATGTGCACATGTACAATCAACAAGCATCATCCATTCCAATTTAGTATATGCAATTCCATGTCAGAATTCTACCATGCCATGCCATGAAATGAGATGAGACTCACTCATGCAATATACCCCGAGCCTTCCCGGCTCCCTTCACACCAAGCAATGCCACATGTATGAAAAATCCAGGGCATTCCAAGCCCCCGTCATTGATGTTTCACACCGAATGACTATTTTATAAACAAGTTCATGTGTCTTTTTGGGTATTTGAATTCTCGGAGTCTCACCACCTGTTTTGCACACCGTTACACTTTTTCAGAATTGCACCTCAGGAAAGTGTATGAACCAAGTAGCTGGGTCTTGCACTCGAGGATGTGTCTAGCCCTTCTTACTACCCGACACAAGTTTTTCATGCAATGTGCGACTCAGTCAGATATTCAATCCAATGTTTTTGAGCCCACCCATTAACCACCAAGTGTGGTGTTTGATTAAACCATGTATTCACACACCCACACTCATGCATAATGCCCATGAATGTGATGCCAACTTCATGCCCAAAATGCAATGAATGCCAAATGAGCAATTTAACCGCACATCAACATATCTCATAGCAATGTATATCTTAAGCATATAATTACCACAATTTATCATGATGCTAATATATTAACAACATGCATCAACAATATTTCATAAGCATGTTATACATAACTCATGCCATAACCAACTTAATTCTCATATAGGCATTTAGCAAAACACTTTCAAGGCAACAACCATGTTATCACACAAAATTGCCCACATAATAGCAAGTTCCATGGAATTACACAAGTAATTTTCACATATTAATTCCGAGCTAGGAATTTATTTTAAACCATTCTATACCCATTTTCTCATTTCCATAACAATAGGTAAGTGATATATATAACTATACACCTACCCATTCCATATGAACACCCTAGGTTAGAAAATAAACCTAAGTAGGAGGGAACCCTACCTCTTGAAGCGTAAATGAAAGGTAGAATCTTCAAGAACATCAACATAAACCCAAAACTCTCGATTTTCCAAAATCTCTTCTTTAGATCTACGGTGAAATCCTTCATTTTTGGTGTGGTTGCAAAGCCCTCGTCGCGGTGATCGACTTTATCTCTTAGTCCTAGTTGATTCAATCAACGAAGCTCCATAGATCGTAGAGAGAAGGCTTGATCTTCTCTTTTTCTTTTCTCCCTTCTCTCCCTTCCTCTTCTAATGTGAGCCAACCGATAGAAATGGGGAGAAATCAGATTTTTCTCCCCTATTTATACCCTTTAATTGTGCGGTCTACATTATGCTGTACGTTCCCTATTTTTGGGTCCGATTTTGTCCTGAAATGACTTAATTTCGTCTCGGTTTAAGTTTAAATTATTTTTATATGAACATAAATTAAATTATAAGAAAATTTTATAAAATTTATTTTTGGAGACATTTTTGAGGTCACCCAATACCCAGTCATCTCGTAAAACGTAAAAAATAGACTATCTCGAAATTCGACGAAAATTGTCTGGTTAACTAAGTTTCGCGAGACGAATCCAACGATGAGATACGTTTTGTCATCCGAGATCTAGAAAAATTTAGGTTTTTAATCCGTACCGTAGCAATAAATTACCATTTTTCATAAAAAATTTAAATTTACCCGCGTTTTACATAAATGGTGCATGTAGGCCCCTATCATGGTTGCTTAAGGTCAATAGAGATGAGGGGAAGGCTTGACGATGGCTTAGGAGGTGAAAGAACCAAGAATTTAACAAAACAAGTTAAAACCTACTGGTAGGTTTGTCAAAAAACTGCCAGTAGGTTTTGGCTATTGGAGTAGTTTCTATCGGAAACTACCGGTAGGTTTTTGCTACTAGAGTAAAACCTATCGATAGGTTTGGCCATTGACCTACCGGTAAGTTTTGCTGAAAACTCTAGATTCTGCAACTCATGTTCTGCCACTTTGTGGGCCCCATCATTGATTCTCCCACTTGCTCCCTAACACCTCCTACATACAGACATGTCTCCTTAACCCTAGCCTTGGACTTTGAAGGCTTGGACATTTAGGAGGAGGAGAGAGAAGGGGAAGACCTGTGGAGTTGCTGGGTAGTCTGTTCCTAGTCTGTGCAAGGCATCACTTTAGCCTCCTATGGATGGGAGGCCTGTAACACACCTAGGGGGACCTCCATGGACAAATTTGCAAGCTCCATACACAATTATTTAGGTTGTATTGCATTGTAGAGAGAGAAGCTCTAAGGAAGAAGATGAAGTTCTAGAGAGAGAAATTGATATTTTTGCATTTTCTTCCATCCATTCACTTGAAGTTTCTTTTAAGACTTGTGTATGCTTCATTTAATGTCTTTAATGTCATTTATTACAAATACATTGAAAGTTTAGTCTTTCATTTTGGATTTAACCATTGTTGTATTAAGTTTCTTCATTTTCAAGCTTTGAAATGCTTATTGAATATTCCTCTTCATAGTTTATGTTTTTTTGCATTAAACTAAGTTCTAATCTTCATTTCTTTACAATGTCACTTCATTACATTTATGTCTTTGCTTTAGATATGAGTAGCTAAGCTTTTAAGTTGGCTAATCCAAGGGAGAATTCCTCTTGTGTATGCCAAATCAACCCTTTTTCATTCCTCCTCGTAGTGTACGATGGTTTGGTTTAACTAGGTTGACTGTGGACGTGGTTGTGAGTTCTTGATACATTGTAGACTTGTCATGGGGTATGCTTGAATCCTCACCTTCATTTTAGTCCCGCGCTTCCTATGAATCAATCAAACATCTAGGCACCATTGGAGGAAGGTCTTGAGTTGATTTGGCATTCCCATTGGAATGACCTTTTTGGATTAGCCAACACTTGTTCCGTTTCATTTTCATCAAGAACAAAAATCACCAAAACTCAAACATTAAAGATTTTTCAACTTTTCCTTTTTCACCAAAATCACCTTCAATACGATTCACCTCCTTCCTTGAGGAGATGACCTTGGAATACGAATTCCAAGTAAAACACGACACTAGAAAGTCTCTATGCTCTTGGAGAGAAATTTTGTTCACACACACACACATTTCATTCCACACACACATTTGCCCTATTTCTTGCATCGAACTCGAGTGAGAGTGACACTCACTCACACACATAAGTCATATACACATTGAGGGTTCATGTTCGGAGATTAGCAGTCAACGAAATAGGTTAAGCACCTAGGTAAATCGAGAACCTAGGCCATAATACCAAGTCGTGACACCCTAAATATTTGGGGGTCCTTTTTCAAACCGTTGATCACCCATCAATTAGGACTTAATGTTTACCAATTATGTCATCCCAACAAGAGGGCTCAAGATCTGAAGGTTTGATAGAGTTATATTTAAATTTTTTGAAAATTTTGGAAGATGTACTAGTACCTCTTACACGTGGTATCGATACCTGAACCTTCCGTCTGTCAGGTCCCTTTCATTTACCAGGTACCGATACTTAATCATTTAGGAACCGGTAACTAAGCCCATTTTTTTCTAGGAATAGTACTGGTATCTGAACCCACTATCCATCGAGGTACTAGGGCCATCCAACAATGTGGTATTAGTACTTAATCACTTAGGTACTAGTAGTTAGGCCTAGATTTTTCTAAAATCTTTCCAATCTTCAACCATTGGCCATCTAAACCCATTCCATACTCATTCATACATTCATATACACAATTTCTAGCCCATAAGAGTTCATTACACAACCCTTTATACAATTTCCACAAGTTTAATTCAAATTACACATTTGATTACAAAAAAATGTAATTTAAAGCCACATCTTAGCTTCTTCATCAACAAGGGCCCAAATAAGGGCCATCCACTAACATTTGTCCCACACCTGAATTATCGTTCCCATAAAGGGTGAACCATGCTCAATAGGGTGTCTCCTAAAGGGACTACTCCCTAAACCAGATGCATATGAAATATTCACATGCAATTTAACAATCAAACATTCATTCAAGAACATCAAATTCATAAATGAATATCACAATATCATGCCATGTCATGAGATTAAACTCACACATGCAATGCAACTCGAGCCCTCCACTGGCTCACATAACACATCTCATGTCATGCGTATGCATCCGAGCATTCCAATCCCCCGCCATTGGATGTTACATATCCAATGACCATTTGTGTTTTTTTGGGTGGGCAATCGCACCCCAGGCTTCGAGTACACTTGCATACTTTTCTAGAATTTCACCATAGGACAAGTGAGTGAACCAAGTAATTGGGCCTTGCACCTAAGAGATGATCTATCCCTTCTTGTTACACCCGAAACATGTTTTCAATGCAATCTGTGCTACTCATTCGAACCTAGGTTTAACCTTTCCGAGCCTATATATCAACCCACCAAGGATGGTGTTTAATCAAAAGCATGCACACACACCCACACATGTCAATTGCCCACGAATGTGATGCTACTAGTGCATATGCAAATGTAATGTACAATTTTGTATTTTCAATACCATGTTCAACATATATGAGCATATTATTAACATATTCAATCTTTATCAACATTTCCCAATCTCATTAATTGTCAATTATATCATAAACATATAATCACAATCTACAACATCACCGAAACATGTTATATCATTTTCATCCAAATAACATACTTAATCATTCAAGGCATTTTTTCAAACACTTAGAAGGTACAAATTAAGTAAACAAATAGCATGCCTCATTCATCACATAACTTAAGAAATTTCAACAAAACCCAATCATGCAAAATTGGTTACACACATTCTTACACAATTTCCCATACTCTAGTTACACTAGGAGTATATGAAACAAGAAATTTCATATCTAATCAATGCTATCCTTCCCATATGCAACCCTAGGTTGACAATAAAACTAATTAGAAAAGGAACCCTACCTCTTGAAGCGCAATGTCGCGTAAGAGAAGTCCCCAATTACCGAAATCAAGCTTCAGAACTTTGATCCCAACAATCATGTTCTGGAGACTTTGGCCAAATTCGTAATCTTTGGTACGTACTCATAGCTCCTCGCGTAGAACAACTTTTATTCTTGGCCAGAAGCAATCAGAAGGATGGATCGCCCTAGATTGGAGAAGAAAGCTTGGAGATCTTGAGTTCTCTCTCTCTTCTTTCTCTTTCTCTCTATCCAAAAATTGCAATGGGAGAAATGGGGGAAAAATATGATTTTACCCATTTTTATGCCTATTGGATACTTGGTGCACAATGCGCCACACATCCCATCTCTTTTGATTTGATTTCATCCCGAATCAATTAAATTTTGTTCCGTTTTAAGTTCAATATATTTTGTTTGACTAAATTTAAATTATTTTCCATGTTATGCAATTAAATCCTGATCGTGTGTATTTTAGTCACACAATACCCAATCACATCATAAAATGTTAAAAATTCGACTGTTTCAGAATTCGATGAAAACTGACTAAATAGCTAAATTTTGCGAGGCAAATCCAATAGTGAGGTTTGTTTTTGTCATCCGAGTTTTAGAAAAATTTAGATTTTCAACCCATACCATAATAGTTAATTACCATTTTTTATTAAATTTTTAATTTTCTTGAGTTTTACAAGATTGATCAGAAATCAATTTACTGCAGTGTTAGGAATGAAAAGAAGAAGTAAAAGCTTTAAGTCATTTGGAATTAAAAGACACCACCAGCAAAACATAATAGACTTTTTCACTTACAACACTTACTTTTAGCTTCCTTTTGCTTGGATTAGTTTTTTGGTGCTATACTACTAAAATACTTGACACCGCTCATTTAATATAGAATGTGTTATAATGGTTGATCACTTAATAATTTATTTTTCCCACTTTAATTGGTGACATAGTGATTACTCTCTGAATGTGTAATTCAAGCAAGAGACTGGGGTTGATTTTCAAAATCAAATACATCCATCCCAATCCTTTGGATCGATTCTAATATTGATGCCAACACAATGATATATCAACTTTGAAACTATCATCGATCCTACTTCATTTAGAATGGATCTCCCACATCTATGATAGATCCCAAAGAAAGGATTTAACATTGTGTTTGGTACATGGTATTAGATGTTAGGCATTGGATGGGCATTACTATAAAATGCGAATTCTAATATTTGGTTAGAGGATTTAAAATTCATTCTCATTTCAAAAAAATATTTAATCCTACAAATAATGAGATTTGACATTACCAAATCAATCATGTTATTTCTCATTCCCATTTCACACTGTAATTGGCCAAATCGGTCAGATAAAATTCCCGATCAACCTATCAAAATATCACGGCTGTGGCTTCCTAAAAAATTCCTAAAAACCTGATGCTCTCTGCATCTCACACCTCTTTGTCTTTCTTTGTCTCTGTCTCTGTCTCTCTCCCTCCCTCTAAGGATGGCAAAGATGAGCAGATTTGGCGACGACGACAGAAACCAGATCTGATGCCCCCCAACGATGCCAAATTTCTCTAATCGCAAGTATATCTCTTTCTTTATCCTCTCTCCCACTCCTAGGAGACTCAGTCTCATTTCTCCAATCTGGCACAACTAGAATTAGTCCCATTTGAATCTTCTATTTGCTTAACTAACTACAACCTATGTAATTTCCGGATAACGTTAGTTGTATGGCATGACAAATCATGTTGCCTTAAAACTGAAGTTCTTTGTATTCAAACTCAATGTGATCTCTATCTTTTACAACAAGGATTTAATCCATCACNACCATAATAGTTAATTACCATTTTTTATTAAATTTTTAATTTTCTTGAGTTTTACAAGATTGATCAGAAATCAATTTACTGCAGTGTTAGGAATGAAAAGAAGAAGTAAAAGCTTTAAGTCATTTGGAATTAAAAGACACCACCAGCAAAACATAATAGACTTTTTCACTTACAACACTTACTTTTAGCTTCCTTTTGCTTGGATTAGTTTTTTGGTGCTATACTACTAAAATACTTGACACCGCTCATTTAATATAGAATGTGTTATAATGGTTGATCACTTAATAATTTATTTTTCCCACTTTAATTGGTGACATAGTGATTACTCTCTGAATGTGTAATTCAAGCAAGAGACTGGGGTTGATTTTCAAAATCAAATACATCCATCCCAATCCTTTGGATCGATTCTAATATTGATGCCAACACAATGATATATCAACTTTGAAACTATCATCGATCCTACTTCATTTAGAATGGATCTCCCACATCTATGATAGATCCCAAAGAAAGGATTTAACATTGTGTTTGGTACATGGTATTAGATGTTAGGCATTGGATGGGCATTACTATAAAATGCGAATTCTAATATTTGGTTAGAGGATTTAAAATTCATTCTCATTTCAAAAAAATATTTAATCCTACAAATAATGAGATTTGACATTACCAAATCAATCATGTTATTTCTCATTCCCATTTCACACTGTAATTGGCCAAATCGGTCAGATAAAATTCCCGATCAACCTATCAAAATATCACGGCTGTGGCTTCCTAAAAAATTCCTAAAAACCTGATGCTCTCTGCATCTCACACCTCTTTGTCTTTCTTTGTCTCTGTCTCTGTCTCTCTCCCTCCCTCTAAGGATGGCAAAGATGAGCAGATTTGGCGACGACGACAGAAACCAGATCTGATGCCCCCCAACGATGCCAAATTTCTCTAATCGCAAGTATATCTCTTTCTTTATCCTCTCTCCCACTCCTAGGAGACTCAGTCTCATTTCTCCAATCTGGCACAACTAGAATTAGTCCCATTTGAATCTTCTATTTGCTTAACTAACTACAACCTATGTAATTTCCGGATAACGTTAGTTGTATGGCATGACAAATCATGTTGCCTTAAAACTGAAGTTCTTTGTATTCAAACTCAATGTGATCTCTATCTTTTACAACAAGGATTTAATCCATCACTGTGTATTTTTCAAGTTGTGCC
This sequence comes from Ilex paraguariensis, assembly GCA_963454935.2. NCBI lineage: Eukaryota > Viridiplantae > Streptophyta > Magnoliopsida > Aquifoliales > Aquifoliaceae > Ilex > Ilex paraguariensis. Next base: position 46,299 of record CAUOFW020008536.1, on the reverse strand, counting down.
AGAGAGATATTTATGTTTATGACCAAAAAAAAAAGTTGTGTCATAGAGTAAGTGTATTTTTTTATGGTCCCAATGTGTTTGTAGTTTTGCTACATTATGTTTCTGGTTTTTGAATGACTTGCAAGGTCTTCCTTTGTTTTTCTTGCTATATATGTAATGCTTTAAGTAGAGATAAACCCCTTAACCAGATTAGTTCTCTAGCCCAGGGCAACGTAATTGCTTAGTGAAATAGTTCTACAATTGTTGTTGATTTTGCATAGCGGATAACTAACAAAAATAATACTTGTTCGAAGATAGGAATTTAAAAATAGGAAAACAATAAAACAAAATATGAAGATATGACATGGTTCGATACAACATACCTAACTTTGGTATACCGTACCTACATCCATAGGCCAAAAATCTACATCGATGTATTATTCATTGAAAAACTGATCATCTGGTAACTAATAACATAATACTCAACCCTATTTATAGGGATAAAATACTGTAACCCAAACCTATTTAGATACAACTTGATTTCTATATTTTCTATCACATGTCTAATATATCTATTCATGGTATATTAAAATTTTTCCAATATAATCCTATTCCATATAGAATTCTCACATTAATTATTCAACAAACTCTCCTTCACAACAATTAGAGAGTTTGGATCAAATTCCAACAGCCTCTATCAAACCAAACTTTTCAAATTTGGTCATACCCAACTTCGGGTTTAACACCATTAATTCTGATCCACCAATTTTTTCACACCCTGTGCAAACTTGCTCTTCTAAGTCGTCATAATCCTCTTTGTCCTTCAAGAGCATGCGTCTTGGCTTGCATCATCTATGCATCACTGCCCATGTCTTACCTGCACTTGGGAGGTTTCAATGGCCTGGTGACTCATAACTCACAAGACACTACATCATCACTATTGAGTTTATGTCAGCCTAATAGCTCCCAAACCATTATAATACCGTGACTTCAACTCAAAGAGCCAAAAATTCTAAAGAAATATCTTCAACATAGCACGTGTGGTAATTCTTGAAATCTAAATAATCAAAAAAAAAACTTAGTCTTCCGTTTGATTTCATAACAACTTTAAAATTTTTCTTTTGGATCCAAATAAAATATGCATCAACTAATTTTTTAAGATTACGTCCTTAAAGTATGCTAGACAAAATCAATCTTCACACCATGCTGTATGCACATGGCAAGGGATTTTTCTTCACCATGAACACTAACTTGATCATTGAATTGCTAATAATTTGCTTTGATTGTTGCATCAAGATCATCGATCTAACTATGATTATTCTACCAGTATTATCAATCTAGCTCTGATACCGCTTGTTGATTTTTCACAATGGACAATTAAGACAAATAATACTTATTGGAAGATAGAAATTTAAAAATAGGAAAACAATAAAACAAAATATAAAGATATAACATGGTTCGATACAACATACCCAACTTTAGTATACTATATCTACATCCACAAACCAAAAACCTACATTGATATATTATTCATTGATTCAACATCTATGGCCTTGTGGTGCCATAATAATATAATAATAATATAACATCGAATCAACATCTATGGCCTTGTGGTGCTCGAATCAACACGGGCCAAGAGGGAAAGTTGTTCTCCTCGACGTGGGCAACCAGACCATACCAAAAATCGGGGAGTTCACCGAAGCTCCAAAAAAGGGGCTTGAGAAAATCAAGGGTTTGAGTTTGATTGAAGTTCTTGAAGGTCTTCTTCGTTGATTTCATGCTTCAAGAGGTAGGGTTCCTTCCTACTTGGTTTATTTTACAACCTAGGGTGTTTAATTGTAATGGGTAGGTTGATAGAGACATATATCACTTGCCCATGTTTTTAAAATTGATGAAATGGATAGGTTGGTAGAAATATATATCACTTACCTATGTTTGTGAAATTTCAATGCGTAGGTTGATAGAAATATATCTCACTTACCTATGTTTGTGAAATTGATAAAGGGGGGTATGAAAATGGGTATAGAAATGGTTTAAAATAAATTCCTAGCATAAAATTCGTATGTGGTAATTACTTGTGTGATTACATGGAAATCGGTGTTATGTAGTGTTTATATTATGCCTTGCAAATGAAGTGTGTTATCGGCGAATATGAAGTAATAACATACTTGTGATATATTATTGGGTATAAAAATGTTGCTGTATGCTTATAGATATATCGACATTGTGATGGAATTGGTAATTATATGCACATGATATAATTGACCATGGAATATGATGATATGTGGTTAAACTTACTCATGTGGCATTCATTACATATAGGCATGACATTGATATAGCAATGATGCATTACATTGCATTTGCATGGAGAAACCGCATACATGGACATGAGTGTGGGTGTGACTGCACATGGTTGACATCATACACCATGTAGGTGGATGATGGGTGGGCTTGAGAAAGTTGGATCGAAGATCCGACTGAGTCGCACGGTTGCATGGAAAAAAGAATTGGGTCGGGGTTAGCAAGAAGGGTTAGACTATCCATTGGGTGAGAGACCTGATGATCGGATATGCACTCCATTGGTATAAGAGCCCATAAAGTGTGTTGGTGTATGCTGAACCATTAGTGGAAGTCCATAAATTTTGTGTCGATTGGGTGCCGTTGATGTAAGTCCATAAATACCCACCCCAAGAAAGATCCAGAGATTTCTTGAAAATAGTCATTGGGTGTGTAACGCCAATGGCAGGCGCTTGGAAATCCCGATTTTATACTCATGACATTGCATAGGGGAAAAAGAGCCAGTGAGGTCTCAGGTTAAAGGGCATGAATGAGTCTCATCTCATTTCATGGCATGCCATGCTAAAATTCCAACATTGAATAGTATGTTCTTGTTTGGGATGTTGTTGCTTGTTAAATGTTGCATGTGAGCATTGCATATGTACTAGGTTGGGGAGTAGTCTCTGTAGGAAACACTCTACTAAGTGTGGCTCACCGTATATGGGAAAATATTTCAGGTGCGGGATACACACCGGAGGAAGGCCCTCACATGGGACGTCAAGGATGAAGAAAGCCATAATGTGGCTTTATTTTGAGTTTTTTTGTAAATGATTTTGAAAACTTGTTTTTGATATGTAAATTCTTCGAATAGAATGTAATAGAGTTGTTATAGACCTTGTGTAATATGAAAATCTCCATTATACATAGGTTGGATGGAAATAATGTGTTTTGAAATGAATTGGAAAGAAAAAATGGATGAAACAGGCAAAACTGGACAAATCCTACTGGTACAGCCTACCAGTACAACTTTGTCCAGTAGGCAAAACCTACCGGTAAAAATTTTCCAGTAGGCAAACCCTACTGGTATACCCTATCGATAGGAATTTTTTAGTAAGCTCACCCTACCGGTAGGCCTTCCAAAAACTTGAAATTTTAAAACTATTTTGCCATGCTTTTGGACTATGGGTTCTTTGGTCCCAAGGATATAAATGGGTATTAAATGAGTTAAATTGTGGTATGTTGGACATTGGTTTGGTGAAATGGTAAAATGTACACGGGTTACTCATGTGGGTGATGATCCTGGTTAAGGGGATGTTATTGACGTGATGTCGGATTTTATGACAATCACGGGTACTTTTGCGGGTTGACGGGTGGTCAACGGTTGAAATGGACTCTCGATTTTAGGGACGTCATAGCTTGGTATCAGAGCCTAGGTAAACTATTTACTTCGGGCTTGATGGGGCATGGGTCTAGACCATTGCATTCATTGTGCACTACGTTTTGTGTGCTTAAATTGCTATATGCTATGTGATATGTGCTACATGTTATGTGAATGATATACATGGTAAAATATATATGGAAAAGAGACACTAGGGTTAGAAAACATAATCTTAGGGGTCAAAAAACAAAGGAACGGGATAGTTCAAGGTGTAGATGTCTATTAGTGGGGGCATAAGCTCTACTAGGGTGACAAGGAGATGAATCTTGAGATGTTAAATTGGTCCCTACTTTGGGGTACTAAAAGAATGCTCTCTTGCTATTTGACATGTGTGTAGATGGCTGGTAGAGGAAGAGGACGTCGAGGCGGTGGGTGGAACAATAATCAACCACCACCGATCATTGACTAACAAGCCTTCATAAAGGCTATTGGTACTGTGGCTGCTACCATTGCACAGGCTAGTGCAAATGTGGGGAATGAGGCACAAGTAAACTTCAAAATTTTAAGGTGCACAAGCCTCCAATATTCAAGGGGGGGAGGGGCGGATCTGATGGTGGCCCACTATTGGTTCCGGCAAGTTGGCAAGATTTTAGAGGCAATGGAGATCACCTCCAATGCTACGAGGATAATACTAACTGCATTCTAACTAGAGGGAGAAGCCTAATTGTGGTGGGATTGGGCAAAGGACTCTAAGAACTTGGAGGAAATGACATGGGGCGAGTTCCGGGAGCTCTACATGGGCAAGTACTTTCTAGCAGCCGTTCGACATGTGAAGGTCCTGGAATTCTTAGATTTGAGGCAAGAGACAATGAGGGTGTTGAAATATGTGGCTAAGTTCACTGAGTTAGCCCGTTTCACTGACGATTACGTGGCCACGGATACGGCCAAGGTGAGGAAGTTCGAGGATGGTTTGAAACTATCCATTCGGGGTAAAATTATGGGCCTCTTCTTGCAAGATTTGGACTCGATGGTCGAGATAGCTATGGCCATTGAGAGAGAGGTTGATGATACAAGAAACATTTAGGAGTCGGGTGCTAAGGCCAAAAAAAAGGAGGGTCAATCCTCTTCTTCTAGCTCGAGAAAAAGGCAGAGAACGTTGACTCTGCAAGGACTGCAAGGACAGCAAGAACAAGGCCGCGGTTATCAAGGTCAAGGCTAAGGTCAATCCTCCCAAGGCGGGAGACACTTCAGGACTTCCAGTCAGGCAAGTCAAAGGACATATTTCTATTTCCACCAACTGGGTCACATGAAGCGAGACTGCCCTTGGAGACAGGGATCCCAGAGTTATGGGGCATCTCAGTTTTAGTCATCAGTGGGGTAGCCACAGACACATTTTGTTCCTCCTTACCCCTCCATGGGTCAGGGAAGTCAGTACTAGTTCCAGGGTGCTACTTAGGCCCTTACCACTTCAAGAGTAGGGACTCCGCAATCAGGCCAGATAGCCCAGAGCATGGGTTGAGGCCAAGGACAAGGTATGCAGGCCAGGACTTCAGGAACCTAGGGGTGTGTTTACGCCATCACACCTCAGACTGAGCCAGTGGATCAGTCGATCATTCAAGGTACATTTCTATTCTCTTACTTATGGGCTAGGATATTATTTGACTCTAGTGCATTGCATTCATTTATCTCTGCATCATGTGTTAGGGATTTGGGCTTAGAGGTTGATGCCTTGGAAGTGCCGTTGTAAGTGAATTCACCCCTAGGAGCTAGGGTATGTGTTGACCAGATATGTCAGGACTGTGAGTTAGAGATCTCAAGGATTCTACTCACCGTGGACCTTAGGGTCATGGACATGTCAGAGTTCGATGTTATTCTCAGGATGGATTGGTTGACGGCACATCGGGTTGTCATTGACTATAATCGGAAGAGAGTAACTACTTACACACTGAATGGTGTTTGTTTCAAGTTTCAGGGGGAAAAGCATGAAGCTTTGCCCCAATTCGTGTATGACTCCCACTGGCATGGGCAGTTGATGGGTTGGCTTGTGAGCCTTATCCTGGAGGATGAGGCGAGACAGGAGTTGGTTCTACCTCAGGCTGTGCGTGAGTATGAGGACGTTTTTCCAAACGAACTACAAGGATTACCTTTACCTTGGGATGTAGACTTTAGCATTGAGTTACATCCCGGTACATTGCCTATTTCTATGACTTCACTTAGGATGACACCAGTTGAGTTGCAAGAACTTAAGGTCGAATTGCAAGAATTGTTAGACAAGGGCTTTATTAGACCGAACACTTCACCTTGGGGCGCTTCGATGCTATTTGCCAAGAAGAAGGACAAGACCCTTCGATTGTGTATAGATTATCGACAGTTGAATCAGGTTACTATCAAGAATAGGTACCCTTTGCCGAGGATCGATGACATGTTTGATCAGCTGAGTGGAGCGTAGGTCTACTCCAAGATAGATCTTCGCACCGGCTACCATCAATTAAGGATTAAGGATGCAGATATCCCTAAGACAGCGTTCAAAATGCGGTATGGGCATTTCAAGTTCACTATGATGCCATTTGGATTAACAAATACCCTGGCGGCATTCGTGGATCTCATACATAGGGTGTTCCAACCCTATTTAGATCAGTTTGTTGACGACATCCTGATCTACTCCAAGTCTGAGGAGGAGCATGAGGGTTACTTGAGGATCGTTCTCCAGACATTGAGAGATCACCTATTGTACGCCAAGTTTAGCAAGTATAAATTTTGGCTTATGGAGGTAAAGTTTTTGGGACACGTGTTGTCGTCTTCGGGTGTATCCGTGGACTCGGAGAAGGTTGATGCGGTCATGAGTTGGGAGAGGCTGAAGTCAGTCTTTGAGATACGTAATTTCTTGGGATTGACAGGGTACTATTGGAGATTCATCGAGGACTTCTCCTGATTAGTTGCACCTATGATGAGATTAACCCGAAAAGAGGTCCAGTTTGAGTGGAATGATTCGTGTGAGAAGGCATTCCAAGAATTAAAGCGGAGATTTGCTTCAGCTCCTATTTTGATAGTCGCAGAGAGGGGACAGATGTACACTGTGTACTGTGATACCTCTAGAGATGGACTTGGTTGTGTTTTGATGTAGTCTGGGAGGGTGGTGGCCTATGGTTTTCGGCAGTTAAAGAACCACAAATAGAATTACCCTACACATGACATGGAGTTAGCGGCCATTGTCTTTGCCTTGATGGCTTGGCGCCACTATCTATATGGGGAGCAGTTTGAGGTATTTTCAAACCACAAGAATCTGAAGTATATCTTTACTCAGCGAGACCTCAACATAAGACAGCGTAGGTGGATGGAGTACCTGGAGGACTACGACTTCACTTTGTATTACCATCATGGTAAGGCAAATGTGGTGGCTAATGCACTTAGCAAAAAATCACGAGGAGTTGTGGCTGGTGTGGCTTCTTGTGAATGGCGGATGCTCGAGACTGTGGGACAGTTTGGGCTACACTATAGGGATCAGGCTTAGGGTGTTTTAGGGAGTTTAGTGGCCACACCCACCCTACTGATCAGGGTAATCGAGTCCCAAGAACAGGGCCCAGAGTAATTATCCATCAGGGATCGAGTGCAGGCAGGTATTGGTGACGAGGACTAGGCCATTCACTCGGATGACAGTCTTCGGTATAGGGGAAGGGTTGTGGTTTCCCAGTTAGCAAATCTGAGAGAGGAGATCATTAGGGAGTTCCATTACACCTGATTTGCTGTACATCCAGGTGGCACGAAGATGTACCATGATCTTCGTTGCCAGTATTGTTGGAGCCGGATGAAGAGAGACATTGGAGATTTTGTCAGACGATGTCTCACGTGTTAGCAGGTTAAGGTCGAGCACCAGAGACCAGTAGGGTTGCTCCAGCCCTAGGAGGTAGCTGAATGGAAGTGGGAGCATGTCACGATGAATTTTGTGACCCACTTGCCACGGACATCACGGGGATATGATGCAGAGTGGGTGATAGTGGACCGGCTTATGAAGTCGGCACACTTTTTTGGCTATGTGGATGACCTTCACAATGGCTTACAGATTAGCGTTATCGTTAAATTTATCAGGTGTTCACGCACTGTTCCATGTCTCTATGCTTCGAAAGTATACTCTAGATCTGACACATGTGGTGGATTGGGGTGAATTGATTGTTGATGTCGATGGGACCTTCGAGGAGGGACCGGTGCATATCATGGATAGCCGGGAGTAGGTTTTGCAAGGCAAGGCTGGAAGGCTAGTAAAGGTGTTGTGGCAGCACCGAGGCGTGGAGGAGGCGACATGGGAGCATGAGGACACTATACGTACCAACTATCTGTTCCTGTTTAAGGATGGAGGTACAATTTTTATAATTTTATGTACAATATTATTGTTGCATATGCATGCGGTGAAGTGTGTATGTGTGTGTGAATTTCGGGGACGAAATTCTTTTAAGGGGGGAAGAACGTAAAACCCGGGTAAATTTAAATTTTTCACAAAAATAATAATTTGTCACTACGGTATGAGTTAAAAACTAGAATTTTTCTAGATCTTGGATGACGAAACAGACCTCACCGTTGGATTCGTCTCGCGAAATCTAGTTACCTCGTCAAATTTCATCGAATTTCGAGATAGTAGGATTTTTTGCGTTTGACGAGGCGACGAGTCTCGCCTAACTCAAAAACGGGACTTTTAATAAAATTTTGAAAGTTAAAAAATAATTTAAGACAAGTCAAAATAAAAATATTTTGAACTTGAACTAGGACAAAATTAAATTATTTTTGGGCAGAAACGGACACAGAAAAAAGAGGGCCGTGTGGCAAATTGTGGACCAAGCATTGGGGGACTATAAAAAGGGGAAGAAAATCAGATTTTCTTCCCCAAATCGTTTAGCCGTTACCCGATAGAAGAAGAGATAGAAAAAGTGAGGGTTTCTCCACTTCTCTCTATGATCTACGGCCTTGTGGTGCTCGAATCAACATTGGCCAAGAGGGAAAGTCGTTCTCCTTGACGTGGGCTACAAGACCATACCAAAAATCGAGGAGTTCACCAAAGCTCCAAAAATGGGGCTTGAGGAAATCAAGGGTTTGAGCTCGATTGAAGTTCTTGAAGGTCTTCTACGTTGATTCCGCGCTTTAAGAGGTAGGGTTCCTTCTTACTTTGGTTTATTTTACAACGTAGGGTGTTTAATTGTAATGGGTAGGTTGATAGAGACATATATCACTTGCCTATGTTTGTAAAATTGATGAAATGGGTAGGTTGGTAAAAATATATATCGCTTACCTATATTTGTGAAATTTAAATTCGTAGGTTGATAGAAATATATCTCACTTACCTATGTTTGTAAAATTGATAAAAGGGGGTATGAAAATGGGTATAGAAATAGTTTAAAATAAATTCATAACATGGAATTGGTATGTGGTAATTACTTGTGTGATTACATGGAAATCGGTGTTATATGGGCATCCTATGTGTTTATATTATGCCTTGCAAATGATGTGTGTTATCGGCGAATATGAAGTAATAACATGCTTGTGATATATTGTTGGGTATAAAAATGTTGATGTATGCTTATAGATATATCGATATTGTGATGAAATTGGTAATTATATGCACATGATATAATTGGCCATAGAATATGATGATATGTGGTTAAACTTGCTCATGTGGCATTCATTACATATGAGCATGACATTGATATAGCAATGGTGCATTACATTACATTTGCACGGAGAAAACGCATCCATGGACATGAGTGTGGGTGTGAGTGCACATGGTTGACATCAAACACCACGTAGGTGGATGATGGGTGGGCTCGAGAAAGTTGGATCGAAGATCCAACTAAGTCGCATGGTTGCATGGGAAAAAGAATTAGGTCGAGGTTAGCAATAAGGGCTAGACTATCCCTTGGGTAAGAGACCCGATGATTGGATAAGCAATCCATTAGTATAAGAGCCATAAAGTGTGTCGGTGTATGCCGAACCGTTGGTGGAAGTCCATAAATTCTGTGTCGATTGGGTGCCGTTGGTGTAAGTCCATAAATACCCACCCCAAGAAAGATCCGGAGATTTCTTGAAAATAGTCATTGGGTGTGTAACGCCAATGGTGGGGGCTTGGAAAATTATGCTTTTATATTCATGGCATTGCATGGGGGAAAAAGAGCAGGTGAGGGCTCGGCTTAAAGGGCATGAGTGAATCTCATCTCATTTCATGGCATGACATGCTAAAGTTCCAACATTGAATAGTATGTTCTTGTTTGGGATGTTGTTGCTTGTTAAATGTTGCATGTGAGCATTGCATATGCACTTAGGTTGGGGAGTAGCCTCTGTAGGAAATACTCTACTGAGCATGACTCACCTTATACGGAAAAATATTTCAAGTGCGGGATACATGCCAGAGGAAAGCCCTTGCATGGAACGTCAAGGATGAAGAAAGTCGGAATGTGGCTTTATTTTGAGTTTTTTTGTAAATGATTATGAAAACTTGTTTTTGATATGTAAATTCATGGAATTGAATGTAATAGAGTTGGAATAGACCTTGTGTAATATGAAAATCTTCATTATATATTGGTTGGATGGAAATAATGTGTTTTGAAACGAATTGGAAAGGAAAAATGGATGAAACAGGCAAAATTGGACAAAGCCTGCTGGTACAGCCTACCGGTACAACTTTGTCTAGTAGGAAAACCCTACTGGTAGAAATTTTCCAGTAGGCAAACCCTATTGGTAGAAATTTTCCAGTAGACAAACCCTACCGGTAGATATTTTTCAGTAGGCAAACCCTATCAGTATACCTTACTGGTAGGAATTTTCTAGTAAGCTCACCTTACCGGTAGGCCTTCCAAAAACTTGAAATTTTAAAACTATTTTGCCATGCTTTTGTACTATGGGTTCTTTGGTCCGAAGGATATAAATGGGTATTAAATGAGTTAAATTGTGGTATGTTGGACCTTGGTTGGGTCAAATGCTAAAATGTACACGGGTTACACGTATGGGGTGATAATCCCAGTTAAGGGGATGCTATTGACGTGATGTTGGGTTGTGCGATAATCACGGGTTGACAGGTGGTCAACGGTTGAAAAAAGACCCCCGGTTTTTGGGGCATCACAATAAGTATTTTCTTTTAGGGGAACACTTAATCCTTTTTGGTAATATCATCTTCTCTTTGCTTTTTCTTTAATGCCATGGTGGTTATGTTCTAATCAAGCAAATTTTGCACTAACATTGATGGACTTAAAGAAAATTTAACACTAGAGATGTTCCAGTCACCACTCAATGGGAAAAAAGAACATTCAAGTTGAGGTCAAACACATCACTATTTGGCTCAAGTTGTTTACATCCCAATTTATAAGGGTTTGCTTTGTGAAACTTAGCAAATTGCTGAACTTTAATATCATTGACTCAAAACTTACCTGTTATCTAGTAACCTTTTTCAGTCCAGTATATGAATGAAGGTGGGAGGCTGTTGCCATAGAATTTGTTGACAGCTCATCCCAATTGCATCCTATTGAGTTGATTTATGTCACAATTTCCAATCCATGCCACAACTTCACTGAATCCATAGTTTTAAATACTTGTGATATGAGCACCACTCCCTATGTTAGCTCTATGATACTGTATGACGATATTGTTATAGCTTGTTCCATATCGATAAAATAATACATCTCTATCTGCTTTTAGAATTGTAAAATGTTGATTTGGAATTCATGATCCATGAGATTGCCTCATGAAAGTTGCTAAGATGGAGTTCTAAATGATCTTGAGGGGAGTGTATATGCATAATCAGGGCGAAAGATTCCTTTTGTGGGGATTGGAAGATGATTTGATATTATATTTTGGGAAGGTAGACTGCAACAGTTCTTTTAAATTGGATGACAACTATAATTGACAAAGTTAGTGATGCATGATGAGTTTTATTTTTGTTTTTATGGATATTAATGTAAATTAAATAATTTCTATTGATTTGTTTGTGAAAATTTAATTTATATGTCAATTTCTATTTATTAAAGTTTAAGGTTGGAATAAATTGATGATTGTTTTTTTAGGTATTTTGGTTTTTTTAGTGATTGTATGTATTTTAAGTTCCATTGACTTGGTAGGTGATTTAATAAATTAAAATCTATCTTCAAAAGAAAGATATCGCCTTTCTTTTTTCAGTAAATGTTGGTCCTATACCATGAAAATTTTAAGTTACCTTTTTTTGAGGAAAATATGCATTGAAAGTTTTTTCTCTCATGTTTTTCTTGTTATTTTTGCTAAAGAACTAAAATATGGGCGTAAGAATTGAATTTTATCTTGTTTGTTAGGTTTTAAAATTAATTAGTGTCATTATTGTGAGGGAGGATGTTACAAGAATTAAGTTGGAATTCAAAAATAAAAAAATATTGTGGTTAAATTTCATTCCACACTAGTAAAAGTTAATCTAATTTTCATTCCATTCCAATAAGAATTATTTGATCCAAACGTTAGAATGGAATGTGCATTTCATTCCAGGACTTGATTCCAAATAATTACCAAACATTGGAATGGTAATGTAATTCCATTCCATTCTTACGTTCATTCCATTCTCATGTTCATTTCATTCCTATGTCCATTCTATTCTAGCATAAAAATATTACTACGTACCAAATGCACAGAGTTTAGTATCAAAAGGGTTAAACAATTATCGATCAATTCTACATCTCCCATATCATAGTTTCCAAATATGATGATAGATCCTGAACATGAGGATTAATGTTATTGTGCATTTGAGATGCATTTTTAAGTTTTGAGGGGTGAGGCTATTAGTTTTTGTGTGTACTTACTACTTATTGGGTGTACTTATTATTGGAATGGTAGTCCCAAGATTCGTTGACTGCGCTGCACGTATAATTAATTTTCATCCCTGTCTATTAATCCTACAAGGCGGAATTAGAGTTTACCTTTGATGAGTAGAACAACACAAACATGAACCATGCAGATCGAACAATGGTTTGACGGACTTCATGATCTTTTACCGTATGTCCTTCCATGCCAAAATTCGAATGCAGTATGGGCTACAATCCTTCGAATTATCTCCCTGCTTTTCTCTCTCCCTCTTCTAAACGTGGAGATAAATTTTATGATTGAGAGAACCAAGGAATGCACGTTTATTTATAGGTTACAGTAGAGACCCGAAGGAGAAATAAGGATCGGGCTTTTAATGGGTCTAGAAATCCTATGTCCAACCCAGAACAAACATCCTATGGTTTATTAATAACAAGTTAGTACACTAAAAACTTATTATTAATATCCTGAGCTTTACTTCAAAATTATATTTCGAGCTTCTCGTTATTTTTTGCTTAATAATCTTTCCACGTTTAAGATTATAGATGTCCGTCAATTATTTAAATTACTAATAATTATATTTAATTGACATTTTTTTTATTCTTGAGATCTTAAGACTCAACTTATTTATCATATTGAATAATTAGATCCACCTAGAAGGTTTGACATGGATAAACTTATGAGCTTCCTCAAGAGAGCATCGTCAGCCCACTTAAATATTGGGATGTAGTTTCCTTTAATAATTAATTTCCATCATACAAATAATCTTTGTAAAATTCAGGTAAATTTAAACTTTTTCAGAAAAAGGGCAAAATAGTAATTTGCCCCTATAATGCGGGTTTAAAAATAATATTTTTCTCGAGCTCGAATGATGCAACGGACCTCACCGTTGAATTCGTATCACGAAATTGAGCTGTCATGTCAATTTTTGTCGAATTCTGATATAGTTAAATTTTATACGTTTTACGAGATAACTGGGTGACGAATGATCTCACGAACGTCCCCAAAAATAGAAATTATAAAATTTCCTTATAATTGAATAAAATTTGAAATTAAAATAATTTGAACTGAAACCAAAATTTAATTAAATCATTTCGGGTTAAAAAATAGACTCGAAAGTAGTAAACGTGCGGGGCAATGTGGACCACACAATTAAAAAGTATAAATAGGGGCTAATATCTGGAAAAACAGATATTTCACACCCCTAAGTTAGCTGAGTTCCAACGTTGAAGAGGAGAAGAGAGAAAACCTAGAATTTCTACCTTTCTCCTTCGATCCAAGAAGCTCTGTCGGTCAGAATTGCTTAGACCAAGAACTAAAGTTGGTCTACTTGACGAGGGCTACGTCTACGTACCAAGAACGAGGGATTTAACCGAAGATCCAAGAAGAGGATTTTGGGAAATCAAAGCCATGGAGTCCTGGTGGTGTCCTAGGAGGCTTTCTACCTTCTATTTATGCTCCAAGAGGTAGGGTTTCCCCTACTTTGGTGAATTTCTTACCTAACGTGTATTATGGAATAGGTATAGATATTGAATAAGATAGGTCATTTGACTATGTTTATGGAAATGGGTATTGAAATGGCTTAAAAAAAATTAATTCCTAGCTTGGGTTGATGTATAGAAATTATTGGGTGATTTCTTGGAAATTGGCATTAGTGGGCATGTTATGTGTTTATTTTATGCCCTGCGAATTGAATGTGTTTTTAGCATGAGTTATGAATAACATGCTTGTTGTAAATTGTGGTCAAATATCAAATGTTAATATATGCTCTTTGCTATATTGACTTGTAATGAAATTGGTGACTATGTACATAAGACATAAATTGTCATGAGATATGTAAAATGTGTGGTTTGAATTATCCATATGGCATTCATTACATGTGGGACATGACATTGATGGGCAATGGTCATTTCATTGTATTTTGCACAGAGACATTGCATATTGAGGGTGTGTGTGCATGGTTGTGGTCTTCACCTCATTTGGTGTATGACGAGTGGACTTGGGAATGTTGGATCAATGATTCGACTTAGTCGCACAGTTTTATGGAAAATTAAATTGGGGTTAGCAAGAAGGGCTAGAATATCTTTTGGGTGAAAGACCCGGTGATTGGATTCGCACTCCATTGGTATAAGAGCCCATAAAGTGTGTCGGTGTATGCGGAACCGTTGGTGGTAGTCCATGAATTCCGTATCGGCTGGGTGCTGTTGGTTTAAGTCCATGAATACCCACCCCGAGAAAGACCCTAGTTTTAAAAATGTCATTTGATGTGTAACATAGATGACGGTTTAAATTACACATTGGCACTGTATTGTGTTGTGGGAGTCGATGAAGACTCGGGGTAAAGTGCATGAGTGAGTCTCACCTCATTTCATGGCATGGCACGATAGATTCCAATATGAATTACATATTCTTGCATTGGAATGAATATTGGTTGTGTATTGTAGCATGTATACATTCATATGTACTCAGGTGGGGAGTAGCCCTTGTAGGAAATGCTCTACTGGGCTTGGCTCACACTATACAGGAACACATTTCAGGTACGGGGCATATTCCAGTGGATGACACACATTTGGGGCCTCAAGAGTGAAGAAAAGCCGGTTTGTGGCTTTTGAAAACAAGTTTTGTGTAAAACTTAGGTTTAATTCCATTTTAACATGTAATCGTGTAAATGGCTTGTAATAGAACTTGTAGATATCAAGTTTTATGTGAATAACATCATTATGTATGTTTGAGATGATGTTGGAATGGTTAACATTGGATTTGAATTGTAAAACAGGTGAAACAGGCAAAATTGGACAAAGAGTACCGGTACAGTTGGGTCCCGAGAACAGAGCGTACCAATACTGCGTACCGGTACTATCTGTCCAAAGAGTACCGGTACTGCATACTGGTACTGTCTGTCCAGAAGGCAAACCGTACCGGTACACAGTACCAGTACTGTCTCCCAAATTTTGAAATTTTAAAACTCAAGTGCTGCGCTTTCGGCCTTTGATTCCTTGGGTTCCAATGATGTATTTGGAAAATAAAGAGGCATGATTGTGGTACTTAGAACCACGGTTGAATTAAATGATAAAACATACACGGGTTGCACGTGTGGATTAAGATTCTGAATAATTGAATAATATTAGCGTGATGTCGAATCAAGCAACACTCACGAGTCTTTTCACGGTTTGACGGGTGGTCAACGGTAAATTAATGACCCCCGATTTTAGGGGTGTCACAATCTCATCTCTTAATTTACTGATGAATCTCACTCTTAGTTAAATTAAAGTAACAATCATTATATGGACGTGTTAATTAAATATTTCAAGTTTAAGAGAGTTTAAGCAATCATAATAATCATGCGGTATTTATTTTCTTATTTAGTTAGTAAAAAGAAAATAACCTTAATAATGGTTATGTCCAATACACAAAGTGTACTAGTGCAAGAATTCGAGACATAAAATAGTCTCTTATAGCTAAGATAGACTATACCAGAATATTGTACTATAATCCTAATGATAGTGTGTCCAATTCCATCTAAGATTGTGAACCTTTATCCATATCATACAAGGANGAACAAAAATGTTTCCCAAGCACAAGAAGACTTTTGCATGTCGTGTTTTACTTGGAAGTATTCCAAGGTCGTTTCCTTGGGGAAGGTTGTGGATCTTTTTGAAAGTGATTTTTGTGAAAAGAAAATGTTCGTGATGAAAATGAGTTGGAAAGCAAGTGTTGGCCAATTTGAAGGGTTCACTCCGATGGGAATATCGAGTCAACTCGAAACCTTCCTCTAATGGTGCATAAGTGAACAATTGATTCGTGGGAAGTGGGGGACATAACAAAAGTGAGGATCCAAGCATAACCTGTGACAATGCCTATAGGATATCAAGGATTCACACTCCGGTCCACACTCAACCCAGTCAAACCGAACCACCGTACACCGAGGGGAGGAGAGGGGATGAGTTGAGATGGTATACCCAAGCGGAGGTCTCCCTTGGATTAACCAACTTAAAGATTTAGCTACTCATGATTAAAGGAAAACTAACAATGTGGTGAGAATGCATTACAGGGAAATGAAAATTCTTGGTGAAGTAAATGCCAAAAGAATAAACTAAATGAGAATGCATTTAATACCCATTTACAGCTAAGAAATTTAAGAACATAGAAGCATCAATGGAAGAAGCTTTAGTGGAAGACTAGACTTGAAAACACTTAGATATTAATAACATTCAAAGCATTAAAGGAAGCTTGGAAGATTCTTACATGAAATTAAAAGACAATACATGGAAGAAAATGGAAAAATCTCAACTTCTCTCTCTAACACTATTCATCTTCTTCCTAGAGCTTCTCTCTCTATATTATAATGTATATATTGCATCATGATCCTGGAGAGCTCCTTCCTTTGTCAAAAATGTCCATGGAGTGATGCCCCAGCTAGGTGATGTGATCTCCATCCATAGGCTGTCAAAAGAGTGGGTTTGACAGGGCTAAACAGGGTGGTGCAGGCTATATTCTCTCTCCTTTCTCCTCATTGATGATCAAAACTCCAAAAGTCCAAGGTAGAGGACATTAGGGATGTTCATGGTGTAAGACATGTCAGGGATAGGTAGGAGGATGAGTGGTGGGACCCTGAAGACAGTAGAGCCTGATATGCAGAATCTGGGCTGTGTCAATAGAGAGTACCAGTACTACGAACTCCAGTAGCATAAGGGTACCAGTACTGAGTTCCGGTGCTGTGAACTCCTATTTTTGCTGGTTATTTGGTTTCCTCTCCTCCAAAGCTACCTTCAAGCCATCCTTTTCATTAGCATTCACCTCAAATCATAAGAGAAGGCTTTAAGAAGCCTCATGTATCACATTTTTTCTACAAACACCACAAATCTTCATTAATAGCTCAAACAACACAAATCCACTCATTNAAGAAGCCCCATGTATCACATTTTTTCTACAAACACCACAAATCTTCATTAATAGCTCAAACAGCACAAATCCACTCATTTAATCCCCAAAAGCAAGTGAAAAAGGAATGTATTATTAATACATGAAATATGCAATGTTTTATGCTAATCAATAAAGTTAGCACATTTTGGGATGAGGTTAGGGGCGGCTCAACTACATTTGGTTCCTAAAGTGATGATGGTCAATGAGGATTTTTTATATTTTTATTAATAATTATTTTTTACTTTAAAGTTTATTGTTTTTACTTTTTGATGACATTCAAAATTGCTACTCATTTTTTTATTCAAAATTTTGCTAACATTGTTTTTATTAATAGTATGACTTTTGCTCATAGATATTTATAGGAATATAATAATTTATTGCTTCATAAATATTTTTATGTTCTTTATTGAAATTGTGATATTACACGATTGACTTTATTATGAATACATTCATTGTTATCTTTCTGTTGAATTATTTTACTATCTTTTAATTTTTTTTAATAACATTTTTCTTATTTATGTGTGCAACTTTCACCTAATTTCTTATTATATTTTATTTGTTATGAGTAAGAAATTTGTCAAAACATTTTTTTTAATGAGAACGAATAGTTTAATTGGTGTTTTTCATTTAAATGAGACAACAAAATTAGTTTGAGAGAAGTAGAGAATGTGCTTGGTTTGATTTTATTTTTGGATTGAAGAGAGATGCTTTAGGGCCTAAATTTTTAATTTTATTTTTGTTGGCTTACTCTTTCAAAAGTTTTTTTTGTTGGGCTATATTGTGGTAGATTTTATTCTTTAGTTTGTATTACATTATTGATCTCTAAATTTGGGGCCTTATTAATGTGTGGGGCCTAAATTGTTGGCTTGAAAACCAACCTAAGAGAGGGGGTGAATTAAGTTTTCTAATTATTGCCCGAATTAAAATCTCAATAAATATGAATTATTAGATTTGGTTAGATAGTATGAGAGTGATGGTGTGTATAAGCAATAAACACAAATTAAATTACAGAGGTAAGAAGAGTTAAAACTCGAGGATGTATAGAGGTTCAACCCCAACTCTTGGCCTACGTCCTCTCTTCCATCTTCCCTTGCAGGTTCCTTTTTTCTTTTTCACTTGAACTCTTCAACGGGTGAGATCAATACCCTTACACTTCTCTTCCATGAGTACAAGATGATATTCCTCACTATAGTATGTCACTAAAGAAGGCAAAAATCAATTGTCTCTTTTGGTTTACAAAGATTTTCTCTCAAATCAAGAATGGAAGGAAGAAGAAGAAATTCAACACTTTAAGTTTCTTTACAAAGAAATAAATCACTCAAGAATGATTAAATTCTCTTTTGCTTCTAGCTCATCAATATAAGGTAGCAAAAGTTCTCCCCAAAGTTTATACTTGGAAGCCAAAGTATTTTGAATATCTATCAAAAAGTATTCGTTTCAAGGCTTAACGGACACAAATCGATGCCGATTTCCCATCCAGCAGATCGAATTAGCATTTGATGTGTGTTAATGTCCCTGCCGCTTCAACATCTGGCATACTGGACCTTGACATAGCCTTTTGGTTCAATTTTCATGGCAACGTACTGAGAAATTTAGACACCTGCCTCTTCAACCCACATGGCATGCCATACATTGACAGAGCCTACCGGTTCACATTGCAAGGCAAAGTATTGGGGCTTGAGGTACCTGCCGCTTCAACATCCGGTATTCTGCTTCTCCATGAACCGAAATGTCGGTTCCTCATCCGACGTACTGGATGACAGCTCATCCTTCATTTTGTCTATCATATCCTTCTTCATTTCCTTTCTTGCACATCTTTCATATAATTAAACTACACTTCTAATTTACAAATTAGATTATAGTGTAGATGTTTGATCATCATCAAAACCATGCTTAAACAAGCAATCGGTCAACATTCTCCCCCTTTATAATGATGACAAAACATCTACATTTAAAAAACATAAACCATCCAAAAACTTAAACAATATTGTCACATTCATCATGCATATGCTTCCCTTGAATTTATGCATACATCTAAAAGCATTTTGAAATCATGAAGTGAGGCAACCCTTTAACTGATGCACATATCTAACATGCTTTTCTCACAAAATGTTTTGAAAAAGTTTGTTTTGAGTACAAAAATGTGTATGTGTTTATATCTTTGAAGGTGTAGTCTCAAAAAATAAAAATAAATAAAAATGATACATATTGATACACATACAGATATTTCTCCCCCTTTGGTATCATCAAAATGAAAACAATCATAGGTTACAATTGCTTGCCAAAGGTAGGAGCACAATGCATAAATTAATGATATGAATATAGCAAAGTTAGCTCCTTTACTTTTGTTTATGCATTTCCCTAATGTCAATGATATGAATCCGACACAATACATAGTGCTCAAAACCACAATATTTCCATCATGATCATGCCAATTAACAAGTAACAAGCAATGCATACAAGCATAAAGATCATTCAAGCATCCAATAAGAATGACATTCATATTATAAAAACCACATCATAACATAGTTGTAGTCAAAAAGGACTTTAAATGACATAGAGCCTAACACTCAAAAAGAGTTTAAGAGTCTTAGAGTGATAACAAACTGTAGCATCCTCAACTGTGGATGAACTAGTCCATACTAACTATGATTGATAACCCTTAAGCTTCTAGAATTCCATGAATTTTTCATTAGCTGGATCATTAGGACGATAGACATTGTCAGAAGGTGGCGGTGGAGTCCCAAATCTTGACTTCAAAAATCCCATCATGTCATCAAGCTTAGTTTGCAAGGCTACCACACTATTAGTGAGAGTATCCACGGACCTACTCAAGCTGTCAAACTCATCATAGGTAAGATATTGAGGTCTAGATGTGCCCTCTTCTCGTATAGCTTCATCATCAAGTCCTTGAATTTCCATAGTGTGTGTAAGATCCTCTCCTCTTTCCATCTCACCTCCCTCACTTGCAGCTCCCACAGTTGCTCCATCCTGTGAATCCACATTCTCACCTCTCTCTTGCTTCTATCATCTCCCTTTCTTATGTAATGTGCAACTCATTAAGAGTTTCAATTCCCATTTGTTTGAGTGTGCTATTGTCAAAGAAGGTCTTCTCTCCAATGCACTCCTCGTGCTCTAAATCAATTCCAAAAGCTTTAAAAACCTTGGTAGGAAGCATACCATAAGGGAGCCTGATGTTTCTTATTTCATCCAATTGCATAATGATGTAGAAAAAAAATTAATTTCTTACCAATCATAATGCACATAA
Source organism: Ilex paraguariensis (assembly GCA_963454935.2). Classification (NCBI taxonomy): domain Eukaryota; kingdom Viridiplantae; phylum Streptophyta; class Magnoliopsida; order Aquifoliales; family Aquifoliaceae; genus Ilex; species Ilex paraguariensis. The sequence continues at coordinate 25,675 of CAUOFW020008536.1, read as the reverse complement.
CCAAGAAAATATAAAACTGAATCACCTCATTGTAGTGACCACATATAGGAAGAATAGTTTTGTTCATAATTCTGTTAATGATCCTAGGGGCTAGAAGCACGTTCTTAATGTAAACCCCACCCTTTTATCTTTATATATGTATGTAGGTTTATGTAGCAAGTTATTATTTCTTTTGAAAATGTTAATATGGAAATTTGAGGAAATAGTAGTTAAAACTTAGTTTAGCTTGCAAATATATGAAATCGTTGTAAGAGAACTTGTACCAACTAGGTTTGATGTACAAAAGCATGTTGAATAAGCTTGGGTTGGATTTGGAATGGGTTTGAAATGAAAAATAGAGGAAATAGGCAAATTTGGACAGGACCTACCGGTAGTACGCTGTCCAGTGGATCCGAACTACCGGTGGCCAACAGGTAGTAAATGTCCAATAAATTTGAACTACCGGTAGTCAATAGTTAGTAAGTGGCTAGTGGATCCGAACTACCGGTAGTCAATAGGTAGTAAATGTCCAGTAGATCTGAACTATCGGTAGCTCAACAGGTAGTAAGTTGCCAGTGGATCCGAACTACTAGTAGATAGTTAAAAAATTGGGATTTTCTTCTTTTAAAACCCCATTTTTGCTTCATTTGCTCCCATTCTTTCATACCACTCTCACCCCACACCTCTTAGAACCCTAATAGAAAGACTTAGAGAGGAAGGGAGAAAGGGAAAATAAGAGTTTTAAGGGTGATTCAAGATCAAATCTTCTTGTCCTTCACACAAAAGCCAAGGAGAAAGGTAGGGGTTTTCTTCCATTCTTGTTCATTGAGACTAGGGCTTAATTATATGTATTATTTTTACTTTAAATCTTATATATATGATATGAAATCATCTTTCCTTGGTCTTTTGCAATTCTTAGCGTGTTTTAAATAAAGTTAGGGTTGAATACCCAAGAAATCTCATTTTCTTGATATAAAACCCTAGTTTTCAAAAGAGATGAACTTTCTTCTTGCTTCTTCCTTTGTTCTTGACTTTGAAACTTTAGTGCTTGGTGTTGAGTAACAAAATGATATTGATGATGATCTCTTGCATTTTATTCAATTGTTCTATTGAAACACTACATGTGAAATTGGGGATTTATAGAATTGTTGTTATTTGAGGAAATTGTTGGTATTGTATCTCTTGTGTGGTTGTTGGATAAACATGGGCTACTATTGACGGGGTATCTTGGAGTGTGTAGACACCTTCTTACTC
>CAUOFW020008535.1:0-17007 GCA_963454935.2 Ilex paraguariensis | reverse complement strand
TTGGTAATAACTTTTCAAGTGCTCTGCATTCCATGGATGGAGTAAAACTTTTCTCTTAGAATCTTGAATTTTGTAGGTGTCTGGTCTCACTACTTTTGTTACGCAGTAGGGCCCTTCTTAATTTGGTTCCAGCTTTCCTTCGCGTGCATCCTTTGTAGCGAGGATCACTTTTTTGAGGACCAAATCCCCAGGTTGGAAGGAACGGGGCTTCACCCTCGAATTGTAGTACCTTGTCATGCGCCGTTTATACTCCGTGTTGCAGACTACAGCCATCTCCCTCGCTTCCTCCACCAAGTCGAGGTTGCTGCGGAGTCCTTCCTCGTTGGTGATGGGATTGTGGTGCTGGACCCTTAGGGAGTGTACCCCTATCTCCACGGGGATGACCGCCTCGGTTCCAAAGGTGAGGGAAAAAAGAGTCTCCCCAGTAGGGGTTCTTGGCGTGGTTCGATAAGCCCACAGTACGCCTGGCAGCTCCTCTACCCAAAGGCCCTTTGCTTTTTCAAGCCTTGTCTTTAAATTGTGTAGCACCGTTCTTACCATGACCTCTGCTTGTCCATTTGCTTGTGGATGTGCCGGGCTGGAGTGAGGTTGTTTTATTTGAAGGTCAGAACAGAAAGAGTTCAGCAGCTTGTTGTCAAACTGCTTGGCGTTGTCGCTGACAATGGCATGGGGAATCCCGAAGCGACAGAACAAGTTTTTCCAGATAAAATCTTTGACCTTTGCGTCTGTGATTTTTGCTAAAGGTTCTGCCTCTGACCACTTGGTGAAATAGTCGACTGCCACCACCACGAACTTGCACTGCCCTTTGCTGAGAGGCAAGGGGCCTAGGATATCGATGCCCCACTTGGAGAAAGGCCATGGGCTTGAAATGGTTGTTAGCTCCTCTGGTGGTTGCCTTGGCACAGTCGCAAAGCGTTGGCACTTGTCGCACTTTTTGGAGAACTCCTGGGCGTCCCTTATCATGGTAGGCCAGAAGTAGCCCTGTCTGAGCGCCTTGTGGGCAAGGGAACGCCCTCCAGAGTGATTTCCACAGATCCCTTCGTGGGTTTCTCGCAAGGCATAGTGAGCTTCTTCAGGTGAAAGACATCGTAACCATGACAAGGAATAGCCTCTCTTGTATAGAGTGTCCTGCAAGATGGCAAACTTGGAGGCCCTTATCCTTAGCTTCCTGGCCTCTAGGGGATCATCTGGCTGCACACCCTCTTGGAGGTATGCCCTGATTTGGGTCATCCAGTCTGACTCAGTAGATACACAGTCAATATTTGTGGCCTCCATGTCCATCCTGCTCGGCTCGCACTGGTGACCAATTAGTACTGGTTCCCCTGATGAGGCTTCCATGGATGAAGCGAGCTTTGCGAGTGCATCGGCAGCCATATTATCCTCTCTGGGGATGTGGTTTATCTGGAAGTAGTGGAATTTTGTGATCATGTTTCTAGCCATGCTGAGATATTCTTGCATTTTGGCTCCTTTGGCTTCGAACTCGCCCCTCACTTGATTGACTATCAGCTGAGAGTCACTGTAGGTGGCAAGGTGTTGAACCTCCATTTCCATCGCTAATCTTAATCCAGAAAGGAGGGCTTCGTATTCCGCCTCATTATTGGAAGCATAAAAGTGGAGCTTCATCGCGTATCTGAGAGTGGTGCCATCTGGGCTGATCAAGATTAAGCCCGCTCCTCCTCCTTCACTAGTCGAGGAGCCATCTACGTAGAGTTTCCAAAGCAGATGAGTGGAGAATTTGGAATTTGAAGTGGAAGACCGGGGAGGTGCAGCCTGTGATGCCTGGGCATCCAGAGGTGCAGCCTGTGGTGCCTGGGCATCCAAAGGTGCAACCTGTGGTGCAAGAGCTAGAGGTGCAGCCTGTGGTGCCTGGGCATCCAGAGGTGCAGCTTGTGGTGCAGGAGCTAGAGGTGCAGCTTGTGGTGCCTGGGCATCCAGAAAAAGTTGTTTGGGCTCCTGGGGAGGAGACTTGGGCGCCTGCTTGAGGGTCTTTGTTAGGCTTCTTGATGTCTCCGTTGGGCATTTGGGGATCCTCATCGTTCCCATCTTCTGTTGGTGTGAGTTCAGCTACGAAATCTGCTAGGGCTTGTGCTTTGATGGCCGTCCTAGGTTGGTACTGAATGTCGAACTCCCCGAGTTCTACTGCCCATTTAAGAAGTCTGCCAGATACGTCCGGCTTTCCCAAGATTCTTTTAAGAGGTTGGTCGGTGATGACCACCATACGATGGCCCTGGAAGTAGTGTCGCAGCCGTCTCGCTGTCGTGACCAGAGCGAGTGCCAGTTTTTCTAGTGCTGAATATCTGACCTCTGCCCCCGGTATGCCCTGCTCACGTAATAAACTGGTTTCTGCACTCCATTGTCGTTTCTGACGAGCACTGAGCTTACCGCTGATGGGGAAGCAGAAAGGTATAGATGGAGAGTTTCTCCAGGGGTAGCATGTGACAGGAGGGGAGGTGCTGCTAGGTAGGCTTTGAGCCTTTGAAAAGCCTCCTCTGCCTCAGGTTTCCACTCAAAGGCTTTTCGGAGAGTTTTGAAAAAAGGGAGACATTTGTCTGCAGATTTGGAGACAAACCTATTTAATGCTGCGATTCTTCCATTGAGGCGCTGGAGCTCCTTGGTTGAGGAGGGTGACTTCATGTCAAGAATGGCCTTGATCTTGTCAGGGTTCGCCTCAATTCCCCTCTGATTGACCATAAAGCCCAGGAATTTACCAGACCCCACACCAAAGGCGCACTTCTCAGGGTTGAGCTTCATGTGATAGGACCTCAGGACGTTGAAAGTTTTTTGGAGGTGATCAATGTGGTCTACTGCTGCAAGGCTCTTTACCAGCATGTCATCCACGTACACCTCCATTGTTTGCCCGATCTGAGACTGGAACATCTTGTTCACCAGCCGTTGGTAGGTTGCTCCAGCGTTCTTTAGCCCAAAGGGCATGACCCTGTAGCAGTATGTCCCCTTTGGCGTGATGAATGATGTCTTCTCTTGGTCTGGGGGATGCATGCTAATCTGGTTGTACCCCGAGTATGCATCCAGGAAAGTGAGCAACTCATGCCCAGCGGTGGCGTCGATGAGGAGGTCAATCCGCGGCAGTGGATAACTATCTTTTGGGCATGCCTTGTTTAGTTCTGTGAAGTCGACACAGAGGCGCCACTTCCCATTAGCCTTAGTAACCATTACTACGTTGGAGAGCCACTCCGGATACGCCACTTCCCTGACTGCCCCGTTATCAATCAGCTTTCTAACCTCCTTGTCCATGGCTTGGGCCCTTTCAGTGGAGGCTCCCCTTAACTTTTGGCGAACAGGCTTGTACAGTGGATCGACATTGAGGCGTGGGTAGCTACTTCCGGGTCGATGCCCTCAAGGTCCTCATGCGACCAAGCAAAGATGTCCATATTACGCTTCAAAAAATCAATCAACAGGGGAGCCAGCTCTTCAGAAAGGGAAGAGCCAATGTAAATTCTTCTGTCTGGGTGCTCCTTTTCTAAGACCACAGGGATGAGTTCCTCGACTGGTTCTCCTCTTTCTGTTGCGGAGTCATCCCTTGGGTCAAGGACCTCAACCTGCAATGCTTCTTGGGGCTTCCTAGCCTTCATAGAGGATACATAGCACTCTCTGGCTGTTATTTGGTCCCCTTTGACCTCTCCGACTCCATTTGAGGTTGGAAAGCGGAGAACGAGATGGTAGGTAGAGGGCACAACTCTTAATGTGTTAAGAGCTGGCCGCCCTAATATGATGTTGTAGGCTGACGGGCACTCTATTACCAGGAAATTGACCATGACTGTGGAGCTTCGGGGTGTTACTCCGGCGGTGACGGGAAGTGTGATGGATCCAAGGGGATACACTTTTTCCCCTGAGAATCCAATGAGGGGTGACCTGATTGGCTGTAGCCTCTCCCTGCCCAGGTTGAGCTTGTCATAGGCCTCTGCAAACAGGATATCTGCAGAGCTGCCACTATCCACCAGGATCCTGTGCACATGAAAATTGGCCACCGTCATGGTGAGCACCAAGGGGTCGTCATGGGGGTGCTGGATTTCCTCCAGGTCCTTGTCTGAAAAAGATATGACCTCGTCGCCTTCCTGCTTCGGCACCTTAGATGGGCGCATCTCGTAGACATGTCTTGCCTTCCTGGCATGGGCCTTCATCGCGAAAAGTGATTCTCCCCCACCTGCTAGTCCCCCTGAGATGGTGTGGATTTCCCCCACGGGCTGCTGATCTTCCTGGTTGTGAGGTTGTGGTGCTCGTTCCCTTCCAGCAACGTACTGGCGTAAGTGACCACGCTGGATGAGCTCCTCAATTTGCCTCTTGAGGTCGTAGCAATCGTCGGTGTCATGCCCGTGGTCACGATGGAAGCGGCAATACTTGTTAGGATTTCTGCGATTTGGAGGAGACTTCATTTTTTCAGGCCACTTTATCGCGGGGTCATCCTGGATCTGGAATAGGATGTGTTCCACGGAAGCATTGAGGGGAGTGAAGGGTTGACGGTTCCTCTGAGGAGCAGGACCTAGCCGGTCCTTGACAGGGACTTTCTCTGTCCTGCCATGTTTGTTGTTGGTCCCCTTCTTATCGTCCCTCTCCCTTTCCTTCCTTTTCTCCCCTGCTCTGGAAGACTCACCCCGCCTGGCCCTTGTGATGTCTTCTGCGTTTATGTACTTTTGGGCCTTGGCTAGCAGCTCTGGCATGCTCTTCGGTGGGCGCTTCAGAACTGAGAAAAGGAAGCTTGATGAACGGAGGCCACCCAAGAAGGCGGTCATCGTCACCTTGTCGTCGGGTTCATCAACTTGGAGTACCTCCTCGTTAAAACGAGTGAGGTAACTCCTCAGGCTCTCCTCGCGGTCCTGCTTTATACTAAGCAGGTGCGTAACTGGCTTCTGGTGGCGACGCCCTCCAATGAAGTGTGAGACGAATGATCTGCTAAGCTCGGCGAAAGAGGCAATAGAGGCGGGGGAGAGCTTAGCAAACCACTGTCGGGCAGACCCCTTTAACGTGGTTGGGAATGCCCTGCACATGATTTCGTCTGGTACGTTGTGCAATTGCATCAAGGTCTTGTAAGTGTCGAGGTGGTCCAGTGGATCCTTTGTTCCATCAAAGGTCTCCACAGATGGCATTTTGAACTTCTGAGGGAGGGGGTAGTTTGCTACATCAGGTTTGAAAGGCGTATCAGTACGCCTTACCAGGTGGTCAACAGTCTCGGGTCCCTGTGCCTTCATGGCGTTGAAGACATCACCCAGTTGATTCTGTACCTCCTTTATCTTCTCGTCCCAATGATTGGGGGCTCCTCTGGAATGATCATGGAAGTGACTTCCATGCTCCATGCTTTGGTTTTCACCCTCATCCTCCTGGAGATAAGGGTCCTCTCCTTGGGAAGCAAGGGGAGGGGGAGGTGGAGCTCCCTCATGTTGGGCTTTCCGAAGTGGGGCACCCAATGGGGCGCCCGGGCGTGGAGCAATAGGGCGTGGTGCTCCTTGATGTCCAAGACGTGAAGCTCCTTGGGGTGCTCCATGTTGTGCACCTCCGTGAGGCCCTCCATGTTGTGCACCTCTGTGTGGTGCTCCACCTTGGGGTCCTCCATGCTGTGCACCTCCGTGTGGTGCTCCTCCTTGTCCAGCAAGTATGAGTTGCAGTAACTGTTGGTTTTGAGCAACCAGTTGCTGCATGGTCTCCAATATTTGCTGGGGATTCGGAGCTAGAGTATCCGGAACAGGGTTGGTAGGCGGGGGAGCAACCTCCTCCTCTCGTGGAGGATTGTCTTCATGTTGGTTCATGGATCGAGTAGTGATCGCCATTAGTTAATGGGTGTAATGTTCAGGAGTGAGAATTTTGTCGATTCCCACAGACGGCGCCAAACTGATGATGCACAAAAATGGTTTTGCACACCACCTGTCAAGTGTAGGTAATAAATGCAGTAAAATCAATGAAAAAATTAAAGAAGACACGATTTATAGTGGTTCGGTCAATTTGACCTACGTCCACTCTTCAATGGCTTTAGTTGCCGGGTATTTTATTAATTCAAAGGTATGGAGAATAGAGATACAAGCTTTGAGAGAATGGAGAATCAAAGAAGCAGTGGTCTCCGGTCGTCGGTCTGTCCCCCGTAAGTGTTGGTGGGGCGTGTCATTTATAGTTGTCTCCTAACAGATTGAGGTTACTTTATAGCAGCTAAGAGATCATTCTTGTGGAGATCATGACTTATCCTCAAGGCTACTTTATCGCAGCTAAGAGATCATTTTGGTGGAGATCATGACTTATCCTCAAGACAACTTTATAGCACTAAAAGATCATTCTGGTGGATATCACGACTTATCCTCAACGGAAGGAGGAGGTTGGGGAGCTCTTCATGAAACGCGGTCAAAGATTGGACCGTTTTCTTCGGTGGTGCAGATAAGCTTCTCATGCTCTCCTCTTGATGACGTGCTAAGCAAAAAGTCTAACCGGTCTTGGACTGTCTTGAGCTTGGTGGATTCAAAATGAGGTTGGGCTCCTCAACTGGGGTTGGACTTTAACACATAAATTAGACTATTTTGGCTTAACCCATCAACTATATCAGAGTTGGACAAGTTTCGGGACTTGTTGACATTGATGATGTCTACGTTGACGGAGACTTTGAATTATGGGAATGAGGCCGCGGCTAGTGAGGCGTTGGAATTGTTGATTGAGTTGGCGGGCACGGAGCCGAGGTTTTTGAAGAGGCAAATTGTGGAGGTTGTGGGGACAATGTTGTAGATTGCTGAAGCTGAGAGTTTGGAGGCGGGTACGAGGCATTTAGCCATTGAATTTGTTGTTACATTGTGCGAGGCAAGGGACGGCTCCAGGGATGGTGAGGAAGATGCTATTGAAAAGTCCTTTTTGCCCATGGAGAGACCGTGTGCTTCGGATGTGCAAATGTCAGCCTTATGCTTAATTTAACATAAGGTACCCAAGAAATTGGACAATAAATTATTAAGTAGGCCCCTTCATAAATGATGAAATCACAAGAGAATCCTCGTCTTTTAAAAGCAACCACTCTGCACTCCAAACCTCATGTTACATTGCATGATCCAAGACTCCCTTTATCCACTTGTTATATAATCAAAAGCCTTCCCAAATCAACTAGACATTCCATCTTAGGGAAATCTAAAATTTAAGCAAGCATTGCACGTCTGGAACTTTGTGAGTAGGAGTTTTTATCTATATCTTACATGTTAAGACATGTTGGTCATAGCACAAGAACGTTTGCTTTCAATGCAATTTGGAACTTGAACATGGAGAGAGCTAAGTTGAAAAATGGACTGTAACTTTCAGTCATGATGATCTCAAACTATCTGTAAATCTTAAAATCTAGAACCTCAGTGTGTTGGACTCGATAAGAGATGGAGTGAAAATTTTTAACTTTGCCCTATTGACATGACTATAATTTGATACGAACTCTATAGATTTGTATTAGAGATTTTTGACAAAATTAACTAATCGTGTCTTGCTCAAAATGACTTTTTTTATTAATCATGTCGTATTGAGTTTATAATGTCAACCAACTTTACAAGTTTAATATGGAACATAAATTTGACCTTGACACGAATCCATTGACTTATGGTTTTAACATTTATATATATATATATATATATATATATATATATATCTGTTCTTTTCCTTTGATGGGATCAATCCATGGCAACACATTCATTCTGAGTTTGTCATATATATGTTAACGGGTTTTTGAGAATTACTGTGTCCTTGGTTCGAATCCCAGTTGAAATGTGGAGATTTCCCTTCGAAGGAGGACATAGTTTTCACTTGGATGGCTCAAGTGTATGCTCAAGTGTATACTCAAGTGGTAAAAAATTAAGATGAATCGTAAATTGAAACGTTTTGTATTTGAATTTTGATAATTTTTTGGAACCAGATTATGAGAGATTTATCCCTCACGAATGTTTTAGTTTCGGCGTGATGACATACTTTTGACTGGATTGAAGAGAGTATTAATCAAAAAGTGCGTAAATTGGTCCGAACATCACTCGGCGTTGAACAAAAAAAAATTGGGTTGGGACTTGGGAGAGTGACTAGGCTTGCTTGTGCATAGTGTATTTCATCATCTAATTATTTAACCTAAACTTGATGTTTCTCAAAGCAAACTATCTGGAAATATCGAGGCTTTTGCCTCCCAAATTTCCCTCATCCCCCAAACACCGACACAGTGTCTCAGCCTACGGGATGGCTGCTCCGATCGTCCTAAACGGTCCACAAGGACCACAAACATGCCCAACACCAACCACCCATTTTCATGATTGCATACACATCTCTAATACCCCAAAATATAGCATTCAACAGTATCACATTCTCTGTCACTATCCCTCTTTCTCACCTGCCTAAGCTAAAAGAAAATGGTGTTTTCATGTTGAGAGAGAGAGTCTGCAGTCTATGAATTTCATGCCAATTGGTGATGGAAAAAGCATGGAGGCCTAATGTTGAGATATCTCCACCTTGCCCTCGTTGCGGTTCATCCAACACTAAGTTCTGTTATTACAACAACTACAGCTTGACACAGCCTAGGTACTTTTGTAAGAGTTGTAGAAGGTATTGGACTAAAGGGGGCTCCCTCCGGAACGTGCCCGTTGGTGGTGGCTGCCGGAAAAGCAGGAGAGGGAAGTCGATTCGCCTGTCAACCGATGGTGTCTCCTCAAGAAGCTTGGCTTATAGGAGTACCCCATGCCCAAATGGGACTTCCTTGGATGATTTTACAAACTCATCGATGGGGCCAGATGGTCCAAACATTGATCTTGCAATGGTTTATGCCAACTTCTTGAATCAACCACCTGAGCCAGATACACAAGTACTTGATCGTATGCTTGAATTGCCTCGGGATATTAATCCATCTTTTGAGCTTGCAAGTGCGTCTTCAAACATTCAAAAGGAGTTCAGTACTCATCTTCCACAAGAAAATGGCATTGTTGAACATGTAACTCTTCCTGAAAGGTCCTCGGAGATTCAATTAAGTGACAGTGATTCGATATATTTGTTTGGGCTCAGGTCAATTCAGAATGAACAAGAGACAATTCAGCAGTTTTTAAGTACTAATCAGATGAACTATTCTGGGTTCCCATCATTGCCAGGTGAAGAGATAGCCTCTGAAGAGATTATGTGGTCAAATTCACATATCATGGTTCAGAACCATATGTTCCACGCAACACAACCACCAGGGAATGAACCAGAAGTTTCCAAACAAAACCTATTAATTGACAGCAGGAGCCCATTTGATTTTCCTAGCTGCGGAACTTTTTTCAGGCCCTGAGAAAATGAGGTTTTCTTCATTATGTTCTTGTTGAATTTGATGTGGTTATGCATAGAAATGGACAACTTATCTTGAAATAATCCCAAGTGTAACTATATATATGCATATATATTGGATTTATTGACATGCTACATATCTCTCTATGATGATAGTAATTCAGATTTTTTTTTGGTAATAATGATTTGATTAAACTGAAAAGGGATTCGTATACAAAGTATGTCTCATGTACAGTTGACACGAGTCAAGAAAAGAAAAACGACAAAAGGGATGGCAGCTCTTGTTAATAGAACAGAAGAAGAGATGCCATCCCAAGAACAAAAAATATACATGATGAGAAACAAAAAGAAACAAGATGAAGCAAAGAGAACATATCAGGTTACTCTAACAAATCCCAAAGCATCAGCAGTTCGTCCAACCAGACAAGCCCACAATCGATTACAGCATAACCAGGACAGCAGCAGAGCACATCACGACAGCATAACAAAACCCCGAGGATTTTCCCCCAACTAGGACACAACATTTCATAGCAATTAAAACCAAAAGAAATGAAGGGAAGAGAAAGGTACAAACCCAAAGGTAACTGTAAGGGGTAGAAATCGCTACGGATCTCATCCCTCCACTTGAAGGATTTCAGCTTGACCTGGGTTAACCCACGCGGGCGACCCCCCAGTAGCCTTTACCCCTCAGTGCCCGCAGGAGCTTCGTCCCACATCGACTGAGAGTCGTCTCCCCCCCTCGCATATAAGCCCTTGCACTCAAAGGAGGAGGTACCCACTAGCGACCTGATCAGGTGCCTAGTGGGTACCTCCTCCTTTGAGTGCAAGGGCTTATATGCGAGGGGGGAGACGACTCTCAGTCGATGTGGGACGAAGCTCCTGCGGGCACTGAGGGGTAAAGGCTACTGGGGGGTCGCCCGCGTGGGTTAACCCAGGTCAAGCCGAAATCCTTCAAGTGGAGGGATGAGATCCGTAGCGATTTCTACCCCTTACAAAAAGGCGCCTTTTTGTAAGGGATGAAACCCTCCACTCAGGATTTCGGCTTGACCTCCGCGCGTTCGGGAGTAGCCTTTACCCCTCTTCCTGAGCCGGAGCCCTGGCCTAAGCCTAATGTGGGGAGGGCGCACCGTATCCCACATCGGAAGAGAGTCGTCTTCCCCCCTCGCATATAAGCCCTTGCACTCAAAGGAGGAGGCACCTGATCAGGTCGCTAGTGGGTACCTCCTCCTTTGAGTGCAAGGGCTTATATGCGAGGGGGGGAGACGACTCTCTTCCGATGTGGGGTACGGTGCGCCCTCCCCACATTAGGCTAGGCCAGGGCTCCGGCTCAGGAAGAGGGGTAAAGGCTACTCCCGAACGCGCGGAGGTCAAGCCGAAATCCTGAGTGGAGGGTTTCATCCCTTACAGTAACAAAAGCCAGAAGCAGAACAAATGTAGATAAAGCAGGCGGCCAAACTTTCATGCAATATTCACAAAACAGCTCAGGGGGTCAAATATAGTCTGTGGAAGATCCCATTCTCTTTGAACACATAAATTTGAGGGAGATCTCTGATGTCCTTTGCTTAGATGAAATTGAGCTTGATATTATCGATAACATCTTTATACACAGTGCCAACATCTTTGAAGGAGTTTCTAAATAATAGTTAGTTTCTTTCTTTCCACATAATATAGATAGAACTTGAGAGTATCAATTTACCTATAAGGTTTTGGAGGCTTTTACCATTTAAGCACCACAGAACAGTTCCACGCCAACTCAAGTGAGGCCATTGAATATTACATTTCATTTGTATAGAGGTCTAGATTCTAAGGGGTTGTTTGGTATGTGGGTTTTGGAACATGGGTTAGGGATTAAACCTCCTTAAACCCATGTTTGATAACTATACATTTAACCTAGGTTTTAAAATCAGGCTGGGTCATGAAACTCATGGGGGGGGGGGGGGTTTTAATATATGGGTTTGGGAGTTTTACATTGAAATGACATTTATATCCCCCATATAACTATACCTATGTTTGGATTAAATTGGTTAAGGGACACAATAGTTATTTATATACAAATATATTATCATAATAGTCATATATCCCTGCGCATACCAAACATTGGTATTGACAGCATTAAATATTGAATCCTATCTTTGATTCTCATCTTTTGGTCAAACCCAGATTTCAATAAGTCAATCTAAACCATTCTCAAAAAACATATTAAACAGACTTTAAAAGTAAAAGAATGCTACAAGAAAAGATGCTCATGGGTTTCAATGGCACTCCTACCAAGAACACATTGCGATGATTGCAAAAGGCCATAATTGAAAAGTTTATCCACAATTGCCAATTTTCGCTGCACTGTTAATCAGAGAATAAAACTATAACACGGTACAGCACCCAAGTACTAGACCACCTTGGACCATTGTTGAAATTGTCTTTTATCTCTAAGGGCTTCCCATGCAGATTTAACATTGTATTGGAATGTATTTGAAGGAATATATTGCACAAAGTCCTTCATACTTAAGTTAGGCTTGAAGCTATAGGAATTCAGAGTTTTTGATGGCTAAAGCAATATATACTAGTGGATGAAGTAGCGTTTATAACGCGAAAGGCAGGACAGTGCACGAGACTCCTATAATTGTGGATCATGAAGTTTTGTAGTGTCTTAATTGTTAACAATTTCATGTCTCGATCTTCAATGTTTTCTTTGTATTTAGTTTACTATAATGGTGCCCTTGATCCGATTCAAGATCATCAAGAGGCAATTCATTCCTTGAATTTATAGGTGGAAGATTTCTCATTTCGATGGGATTAAATCCCGAGTTATTGAGAAGTTTTTTTATAAAAATAAGATGAGGCTATGGAAGTAAATATTCTGGCATTTTTTGCAATACACAACACTCTTTGACTGTTTACATCCCCATACTTAAGGGGTTAGGGATTGGACTAAGCTCGGGTCTTAGGGTTTAAAAATTAATCCATTTCCAGACGAAAACGAATAAAAGCGTAGTATTTCCCCAATATTCTACCTATTATTTTCTTACATTGGACTTGAAAATCCTTTTACATAGTCCGGTGTTAGGTTTGAACAACTAATCCCCTTACCATTTCAATGCAGATAAAATAAAATAAAATAATAAAGCAGTTGTCTGCTTGAAGACAAATTGTGCTTTTGGAACTTATAAGAGACTGAGTTTCTTCCTATTCTCTCTCTTGGCAATGACGTTTGCAGTCATATATATATTCAGCATAAAACTGAGTCATCCACATGTATTTCTTTATGATTTTTAATTCTTAAAAATTGCAAAATCTGAGCTGATTCATAATAAACATTAGGACTGAATCAATCAAGGGGGCTAATCTTCAGTTCATAAAGGAGAAAACCAATACTCAGTTGAATAGGTCTGACCCACTTTTACTTACAATCTGAAAGGCATAACGGCATGGATTGCTGGTCGAAATCTTCACTAACAAAGCAAATGCATAGATTAATAATAATTAATGTACGACCTGAAGCTAGGTTAGGATCAAATTGAGTGCAGTCAACTTGAGGCAATCAGGTTGAAAAAATTTGGTGTTACCCAAACTAACAAGTCTTAACATATTGGGATCTTACATGGTTAGGTCACCTGCCTGGATGATAACTTACAAGCTTAAACAAAGACAAAGAGCAATGCTACATGGATCTAAAAAGTAAATTTGATAATTATAATCATTGATTTTACGATAGGTCTCAGAATTTATTAGAACTCACTATCTATTCAATAATTATGATTATCAAGTTTAATTTTTAAGTTCATGTAACATTTTCATTAAACAAATTACTCCTATAATCATAACCATCAGTCATTTTGAGTCCTGTGACTCATTTCTGCATGCAAAGTTTGGATATACACAATCTTTCACAAATTACGCATATCAGGTTAATTGAGGTATAGTGCTAAGGAGAATCAAATGTAGATGTATGGATTTATACTTCTCTCAGTGTTCAACCGATCGATGAACCAACGCGATGATTGTGATCTCCTACCTATTTGATGATACATATATAATACCCGTGGCAACGAAAGAGCTACCCATAAACCAATGTTTAACCATTGGGCATAGCTAGGTTTTGATAATTCCAAACATAGGTTCAATTCATTGGGGGTAATCTAATCCATTGGTCACACTATTCCATCAATTTTATACACAAATCCTATGTCCACGACATTGGAGTGAAATTTTCATCAGATTTAAAAATAATATGATTTCTGGAAGTTACAAAAACAGAATAATTTGCATTCCACCAATGCGGCCATAAAATATGGACAATTTTGTCTCCATTTACTGCCTTTTCTGGCAGATCCAGTCAAACTGATACTCTTTGTTTTGGCAGGTAATTCCACACAGGCTCCAATCAGCTGGAACTATAATGGATAGCTGACGAGGTCCACCACGCCTGCTTTGTAATTAATCAACAGTCATGGAAGGAAATTTTTTACATGTTTTTCATTATTTTGTGATTTAAAAAAATGTCAATGTTAGCTTTGCTGAGTTCCACTTATTTTAGACTGAAAGAAAAGGGTATTGATAAGAGAAATGCTCCAACCATCATAGCATCCCTCACTTGTTTTTCAGTAAGTGGAATTACTACAAAATAAAATTAAACTATAAATTAGATTGGTGAGGTAAATGCAAAATAGGGTGGGGATCTATCTTAATATTTAAGGATTCTACAAGCAGAGTTCTTCCATGCATTGGCATGCAATTTAAGGATCTCTCTAGCTTTTTCCTGGGTCTTGCTACCACAATCCACTTGAAGCACCAGGCAAAGCTTTGCCACTACACCCAGAGTCAGCATCTCTTGAAGAACACTGGGAGTTGCAGAAAACTTCGAAACAAAAACTAGAATCCTTACAGCCCTTTCAGTTGCCATCTTTGAAACCCAAAGTATCTTCTTTGACACAATTGCTAACCCAGCTCCATGGTTCAACAACTCGGCTCTTCCCTCTGCACACTGGCACAGATGATCCAACACCACTAGTATCATTTCACAGTCCCTTTTCTCATGGGCTTCGGGTAAAAGATCAATCAATTCTGGCACTGTGCCGGCTTGGACTGTTTTGACTCTGTTTCTTCCCCATGGACAAACGTTGATCAGTAGTTTCAGTATATTTTTGGTGGCTTTGTGAGAGATCTGATCCTTCAGGACTTGGACTAATTGAACAAATAATTCTGGTTTCAAACTCCTCAGCTGATTTGGATTCGCCACTTTGAAGATCGATTTCAATAACAACACAGAATAAGTTCTCGATTCAAAGTTCCCACGTTGCATGATCTGTGTTAAGGAGTCAATGAATTCACCATTTTGGCCGGAGAGAGCCTTGAGTCCAGCATCTGATAATTCAAAATAATAGAGAATAATTAGGGCTTCATCACTGGCTTTTTTGGGATCAAACCCATCTTCTGATTCTTCTGACACTGATGATTCGTTGGTGTTGTTTATGATTGAAGCTAAGAACTCTACGGCTCCCGTGGCTTCCATGCAACGTTTGTTTGCCTCACTTTCAGAAGCTAGTGATTTCAGTTTTTCGAGACATTTCATTTGTAATTGTGGAGATTTGGCATCACGGAGAAGCTTCGCCATCTGGGCTTTGTTGATCGGGGGCTTTGGTGTTGGGAATCTTTCAATGCCATAGGAGGCGTTTAGGGCGCACCATGATTGGATCAGTCGTCGGAGAGTGATGTTCGGCGTCAAATCGGAATCGGAGATGACTTGTTTAGTGACTGGGCACTCACTGTTTTTCTCAGAAAATATCCATTTCTCGATGCTTTCACGATCATATGTTATGCCCGTTGAGACCGTGACCGGGTCCTTCATGATGTCTAGAGAAATGGGACAGAGGAAAAATGGAGGAACTTCAACTTCACCCATTAGAAGGCTTCCCAAGAAGATCAAGATTAAGAAATCTAGGGCAAATATAGGAGACACTTAAAAGTCTTAAAAGAGAGGAAGATGTGGAGAAGTTGATCTATATCAAACACCCAGAAGGGTTAGCTGATCAGAATGGTAATATAAAGAGAAGCTTTAATTTCTTTGTTTAAATGTAGGAGGTGAAGCTGTTGGGGAGTTATGAATTGGTTTGAAGATGTTAGGAGTAGGGAGGGTTTGGTTTTATATGCGGAGGAGAGAGAGATTCAACGTTAATGCGGAAGTCAAAACACGGAAAACAGTAATATTACGTGGATCAAATTTTGGCATCAAATTCAGAACTTAAATGACATATTAATTGATTTAAACTTATTTATTTTGTGTTATTTATTTAGGTTTTAATAAAAATTTTAAATAATATGTTATCATGTTATTTAAATTTTTTATTTAATCTTAAAATTTGATCAAGGTAATATTAGTCCCCGAAAAAAGCAGCTTAGAGGGAGAAGTGATACGACTTTTATGGTGTGGAAAGGCTCAAGAATGACAACTTTCACCGAGTCATGAGATAGGGTGTCTCTGTGTGGGCAAAGCGTAGAGATGGTAAAAGGTCTGTTGGCCTTTGCTACCATCACCTTTTGACTTTCTCTCTCTAAATATATATATATATATATGATTTTCTCTCTCTGGGGAAGCGTAGAGATGCTAAAAGCCTAAAAGGTCTGTTGGCCTTTGCTATCATCACCTTCTGACTTTCTCTCTCTAAATATATTTACGGAATATATATATATATATGTATATATGATTTTCTCTCTGTAACTCGTGCCTGTTTTGGGTAAATGCCTAGAGTTGGCGAGTATATGATGAATGTGCCCTATTGTCCATTTCTTTATTGGCTGCTGCGACTTTTTCACTCTCTATCCTCTTACTTGGCGTTGGCTGTTTCCAGCTCCTTTGACAAACTAATTCTGGCCTGCTTTATGTTCATCCATTAACAATAATATTTTTTTTGAACTAACTTCTTAACCTAATTATTAGTTGATCTATACTTTTGAATTGCGATCCTTTGCATTATTATTAGTTGATTGTTAATCGTAATAGTAATTATCAATGTATATGCAAAAAACGATTAAATACTCAGCCATATGATCAAGTAAAACTTTAAATAAGGGTCATGCTGAAATATTAAGAGATCTGATTAGAATTAATTGCCACCCAATTTTTTCAATGTTATGGCCGCCACTAGCTTAGGTGGTTGGGGGGGGGGGGGGACATGTCCACCCTCCAAGAAATTTTCTTGACATTGTTTAAAATAATACGATTAAATACTTTCTATACAAATTTAATGAGGACCACCCAATTAATTTCTTGTGATGTCTATTAGAATAGGCTCATAAATAACAAGTTTCAGACACATTTAAATTGGTGTTCTTTTTGAAAATAAAATTTAGGGTATATCTATTAGTCTACATACTAGTGGCTTTGATATTGATTTTATGGATTGTAATTTTCATTATTAAAAAGTATTTTTAATAGTAAAGATTATAAAAACTCAATTATATAATCAAATTGGTAATAAGAGGATGCCTGATAATGTGATATTATATATACCGAAAGATATTCTTGATAGTATTTATAAAGAAATTATTATGCAATATTTCAAATAATAAAAACTATTGGAGTCAATTGAAAATGACTATAACTAACTTCATTTTTTTTTATAAAATGTGAAAATTAATCTTTTTCATTTTTTTTTTGTTTGTTTGTATGCTCCATATGTACTAATTTTTGCCCCTCTCATGTTGAGTGATTTTATTGTGTCCATTTTTTTAATAATATAAACGTATCATTCTACT
>CAUOFW020008534.1:0-17007 GCA_963454935.2 Ilex paraguariensis | reverse complement strand
AGAGAAAACCACATTCACATGCCTCTTTGGCATTTTTGCATTCAAAAGGATGTCATTCAGACTTTGTAACGCTTCTACAACATTCAAAGATACATGATGAGTGTGTTTAGTGACATGGTCGAGAAATTTTTGAAGTGTTCATGGGTGACTTCTCTGTCTATGGTGACTCGTTTGATTTGTGTCTGGCCAATCTAGAAAGGTGTTGATAAGGTGTCAAGAAGCCAATCTCATGCTTAATTGGGAGAATGTCATTTCATAGTAACAAGGCATTGCCTTAGGTCATATTGTGTCGTTTGAGGGAATAAAAGTTGACAAGGTAAAAATAGATCTGATTGGAAATTTGCTTGCTCCCAAGACTGTAAAGGATGTCCGATCATTCTTAGGACATGTAGGCTTTTACAGGAGATTCATAAAGGATTTTAGTACCGTAGCAAAACCCATGTGTTATCTCCTGAGTCAGGACGTAATCTTTGATTGGAATGAAGCGTGCCAACAAGCTTTTGATCAGCTTAAAGGCATGTTAATTTATACCCCAATAATGCAGCCCCCTGACTGGACTCTGCCCTTTGAACTAATGTGTGATGCAAGTAATTATGTTGTAGGTGTTGTATTGGGACAAAGAAAAGATAAGAAACCACATGTCATTTACTATGCAAGTAAAACTTTGAATGATGCTCAAATGAATTATTCAACAATTGAAAAAGAATTGCTTGCGGTAGTTTTTGATTTGGAAAAATTTCATCCTTATCTTGTTCGTTCTTCTGTTACTATGTTCACTGACCATGCAGCATTAAAATTCTTGCTCACAAAGAAGGATGCTAAGCCTAGGCTCCTAAGATGGATACTCTTACTCCAAGAGTTTGACCTGGTCATTAAGGATAAAAAGGTGTTGAGAATGTGGTGGCAGACCATCTGTCCAGATTGACGTATGACTTTCACGAAGATGGATTGCCAATCAATGAAAAATTCCCCGATGAACAACTGTTTATAATTGATGAGACCCCATGGTACGTTGATATTGCTAATTTCCTTGCTACTGGAACACTTCCTTCGTCCTTCTCCCCCATGGACAAAAAGAAATTTCTGAGGGAGGTTCGTAACTTCTTTTGGGAGGATCCATACGTATTCAAGTATTGTAAGGATCAGATCATAAAGCGCTGCATCCCCACTCATGAAAGCAGACAGGTAATATCATTTTATCATTCTAAAGCATGTGGTGGCCACTTCTCCTCAAGAGAAATCGCTGCAAAAATCTTGCAGTGTGGATTTTATTGGCCCACACTTTTCAAAGATGTCCATGCCTTTTGTTTAATTTGCGATAGATGCCAAAGGTTGGGAAGCATTTCAAAAAGAAACATAATGCCCTTAAACTTGATTCTTGTGATTGAAATTTTTGACTGTTGGGGCATTGATTTTATGGGACCATTCCCCCTTCCTTTGACTATCTACACATTTTAGTGGCTGTAGACTATGTATTCAAATGGGTTGAGGCAATTCCATGTCAAAATAATGATCACCAAACGGTGATCAAATTTCTAAAAGAAAATATTTTTCCCCGATTTGGAGTTCCTAAATCAATCATAAGTGATGGGGGGCTCATTTTTGCAATCGCCCTTTCTAGAATTTGATGAAAAAATATTTGATTTTTCACAAAATTGCAACCCCTTGTCATTCAAAAACTAGTGGACAGGCTGAATTAGCTAATCGGGAGATCAAATTAATTTTGAAAAAAATGGTAAATCCAGACCGCAAAGATTGGTTGTCAAGACTAACTAATGCACTTTGGGCATATCGCACTGCTTTAAAAATAATTTTGGGCATGTCTCCCTACCAATTAGTCTGTGGAAAGCCTTGTCACCTACTTGTGGAATTGGAGCATAGGGCATACTGGGCCATTAAAGCAATCAACTTTGACATGGACAAGGTGAAACTTTCAAGAAAACTATAAATTAACAAACTGGAGGAGTTAAGAAATGAAGCATATGAGAATGCTAAGATTGTGAAATCCAGGATGAAAATTTTTCATGACAAGAACATAATGCGAAAGTCTTTTGAACCTGCTCAAAAAGTCCTGTTGTTTAATTCAAGACTCCACCTCTTTCCTGGTAAGTTTAGATCAAGATGGACAGGGCCTTATATTGTCAAAAATGTGTTTGGACACAGAGCAGTAGAAGTGGAAAACTCATCGAACGGTAATATCTTTACTGTTAATAGTCAGCGGTTGAAACCATTTTTGGAGGATTTTGTTAAAAATGTGAAAACCATTCTTCTAATGGACCTAGAAAATCCCTCCAAAAATTGACCCGAGCAGACGCCTTTATAAGGCATCTCCCCTTTTTCTCTTTTTTCCCACCCCTTTTTTCCTCTCTTACTATGCCCTTTTGTCCCTTTCCCTTTTCTCTTTTCTTCTTCTTCTTCTTATTTCTTTCCTGGTTACGATCCTCTGTAAACACGACCCAACTCCCAACAGTACCAGGATCATATTACCCGAAAACCCAATCCTTTGTCTCATGATCTACATGTGTTTACTCTATTTGTACATGGCTCTTCTTCTTCTGTCTGCACTCAAAATCAAGGGTTTTCATCCTTGTAGAAACCCAGATCTGCGGAGAGATGATTAATTTGTGTATTTTTCTTGTAGGTTTTTGACAGATGAATAGATCTCTACATTTCAACCTCATCTCCAAGCTCAACATATTGATAAATTCGAAACATTGGGGACAATGTTAAGTTTAGGTTGGGAGTGAGAATAGTCCATATTTTGTGAGAACAGTTCATATTTTGTGCCCGTAAAATTATTTATTTTTGTTGTTGTTGTTGTTGTTGTTCTGATCATATTGTGTACCTTGTCTTGAATTTTGTATAAGATAATGATTATGTCTGTGAGTTAGCTTTGATCGTCTTTCTGACTGGCAGACATTAAAGAACTAGATAGTGAGTCTTGAAAAGTAGAAAGCATAGACGTGAAACTTTTTTTTTTTAGTCTAGGAGTTTTATGCATTTTTCCATCTAATGTGCATACTGTGATCATGAGAAAAACAAGATTGAAAAGAAAGAATGAGATCCAAGAAGAGCAAAACAAAACCCTTCTGTGGAAGAAGCACTTTTGTTAAATGACGTTGGGCTAAAAGACTTGGTGCCTGTAAACAGTGCAGCAGAGTCTTTCACGAGAAAAGATATAATGAGTGTTCTGAACTAATTTTCGGTCGCGCACTCGATCGATTAGACTAGATAGTGAATGGTTGAGTAAGGATTACCTTGAGATGTCATGCTATTCTGGTACTTTGCTTAACCAGTTTGTGAGAGAGCAAATTGGGAGAGTCATTGGTTGTCCTCACTACACAGATACGGAGAGAGACTCAGATTAGAGTAGGTGGGATGAAAGTCAAGAGTTCGCATTTTTGTAAAAAGTGTAAAAGTCCTTTCTATTTTGTACAAACTCTTTTGACTGAAATGAAAATATAGGCCGACTAAGGAATGTCCCAAAAATACTAACCTAAAGCGTGGGTAGGGACTTAACTTGAAACGCCATGGAATTTGTAGTTCAAACTTGTGTGTTTTGTCCTCTTTTATTGTGTATAGTGTAGTGCAGAAAAATTGTGATTTTTGATTCGACGTTCGAACGCCAAGTGACATTCGAACGTTAGTCGCTTGCAGTACTCAGCCTCTGATGAAGTCTCTGATGGAAACAAAAGTACTGGGAGCTCAGCTCGTTCAAACGCCAATAGAATATTCGAACAAGAGTAACTTAAAGTACTTTAGTCTCTGACAGAACTCAAAAGTACTGGGAGCTCACTACGTTCGAATGACACCTATGTTCAAACGATATTTTAAAAATTCTTCTACATACGTTCGAACGTTATTGATGTTCGAACGATCCTTCTTAGGCTATAAATGCCTGGATCATCTTCCTCATTCCAAAACTCCCAAAACCTTCAAAATCCCCCAAACCCTAGAACCCCTTTTCAGTACCCAGACCTCAATCCACCCCTCTTTCCTCATTTTTACCCAATACAACCACCCGATGTTCTTTACGGGACATCATGCTTAGCATTGAAGCTAAGTAGGATGAGATCCTCAGTCTGGGGTGGAGCTGGTGGAGTCAGTGGAGTTGGTAGATCTAGAGGAGAATGAGGAGTAGATATTTTTGTTCTTGATGGTGGAGTGTTTGTTTCTTCTTTTGATGAGTTTCTTCTTTGATGGGTTGTTATGGATGTTTAGAGATTCTTCTTTGGTAGCTTCTAGTGGATATTTTTAGTTATTGTGGATATTTGTTTCTTCTATGGGGGATGTTTGTTTCTTTTTGGGTCATTGATTCAGGATACTTGATTTGAGTTTTAGTCACTTCTTTTATGGATGGAATTGAATCTTCAATGTTGATGTTGATGTAAATGATCATATTTTATGAAATGAATGATTTGGTTTATCCCTTTTATCTGTTTAAATGCATGTGTATAATTAACATTATATTGTTATTTGTTAATAAATGATGGAACAAATGTGGATTCTGAGATTGTTTGTTAAAATGACTAAACATATGATCGGTTTGACACCTCAACTTAGCAACCAAGACTTAATACCACATTTCTTGGAAAACTGGTATTTTCTCTATGCTTAAATTGTCAAATGTAAGTGGTATTTGTTATTCTTAAAGTACAAAATGATCAGACTCGAAAATGGAATCGCTATATAACCATCACTTCTTGAAACACCTGACATAACCAGTGGAGATGACAAAGAATACCATGGTGAGTTTTGAGACTTGCAATGCTTTCGAGAGGATACCAACATTTATTAAAGAAAGGTTTTTCACTATCTATTTTTGAATAATCTCATTACATTTGCTTTGATTGATGCAGTGTTATCAGATCCAGACCGGTTTAACCGTGAACCGGGACCCCAACCGGTCCGGTTCCTTAGTTGAATTGCTTAAGGAAGCAAACCGGCTAAAAATTAGAAAATCGGCCGATTTTTAACAAAAATCGTGAACCGGCGATTTTATAAAAACCAAACAGTTTAATGCCTATTTAAAATTAAATTACATAAATAAATTTTTTTTGCCCTAAATTAGTAAATAGCTGATTATTTTTTAACCTTATTCTTAGATAAATTATAAATGACACCCTTTCTTTTTCTTTATAACTTACTTGAACCTCTTTACTTTGCTTTAAAATACAATAACCCCCACTTTGTTACTTAATTTCATTGATTTTATGGCAAATTATATGTATTTTATACATATTTTATATTTTTTTAGCTAAATTATTAAGTTTTATAATTATTATATATTTTTTTTATTTTTTCATTATATGACCGATCCGACCAGTTGACTCAATGGTTGAACTAGTGAACATTGACCCGGTCCCCTTGTCAGTTCGATGACCGATCCGGTTCTGATAACATTGGATTGATGCAACTAAAAGAGATCTATTGACATATCTCATAGGGAACCTTTGCATACGAAACATACATATGCACATACTTGAGAAAGGATCTTAGGTCATCTTTAATTTGACTTTGAGCCTTAGCCATTTCTTTTAAAAGAATATCCCTAGTCAACCATGCTTGAACCTTCAATGAATAGATTCTTTTTTGAAAACAACCATATGATAACCAAGCCACAAGAGAATACACTTAACATAACTTGCTATCTAATTTTCTTGCACCCTCTCATAAACCAATATGTTACAAAAAGGCAAGAAAAATAGAAAAGAAGATGGTGGCTACTATTCCATGAAAGAACAATCGATGGAAACAACCAAAAAAGAAAAGAGACAGATAAAAAGGGAATTGCCAAGAAAGTGAAAAATGAAAAAAAAAATACAAATTATTGGCAAAAGATCGAAAAGCAAGAAAGAGATGTGCTACACTACATAAGGAAAAAATAGCTTTTGAATACCATTGACGTCATTTCATTAGCCACTGACCTCTAGCCAAATTACAACATTTACAAAGCCCTAACTGATCTCAAGTCTGATGCATGTATAGGTCGTCGACTAGAAGTGGGATATGTTAAATAGTATTTCTCTATTTGCATCAATATTCTTCCATGAGATTATGCCAAAACATGATTAGTTTGTTCCCTTGAACTTCACTCCTTTACTAATTGCACATGTGATTTTTCGATTGACCATCTTCTGATTACATGCCCTGTGAGAAAGAAGTCACTATAATCAGAGTGAATTTTTTTGTTGAGGGCACTTCTAAGAGAGGTTTGTGAAATCAAAGCTAACCATGGAAGGTAGTAAAGTGGAATGTTTGTTATGTAACAATTCTTGTTTCTAGAATGACCATTCCCACTACCCAGGGAATTCCAAATGTCAATGTGACAAATGCTAATTTTTGCATAGAATAAATACCTATTAAAGAGGAACATGCGGGATAAGTCAAGATTGAGAGTTGAGTGTCCTAACGACCATGATGCTAATTAACTTTAAATTAGCAATCTCACATATACATCTGTTCGACTGAAGTTTGTAGATAGCTTCACTAAAAACCCTCACGAGACAACACTCGTCCGCTAGGAAAACCTAGTGGTTCAACGGCTTGTTGCATATGCTAATTGCAATCGGATGACCAACGAAAAAGGCATTAGAAATAGATTTACATTCATATGTTGTTGTGTTACTAGAGACTAGCAATATTTAGGTTGGGGGTGTGATTAGACTTAAATTTAGCATATTTCTATGCCTTTTTAGGACTAATTTTACTTTGATGGAGTTTAAGTGATGACATTTCAGGTCCTAAAGTGACCAAAGGCTCAAGAACAAAAAATATCACACTGGAGTGTAACACTAGTGTATTAGGGAACAAAATTGGAGAAGGTTGAAACAAAGCAAGAACGTTCAAACGCCAACTCATGTGTGAACGTCCACTTGAACTATGAGAAGACTAGACTATTGAGACATGGCGTGTTGCAGTCAAGAAGAAAGACCCTGAAATACTTGAGTACCACGTTCGAACGCCAACTCACATTCGAATGTCCACTTGATTTGATTGAACACCAGGGTGCTGAGTGCAAAATGCCAAGTTCTGCATAGAGTGTGGAAATAGGTTTCCACAGAAGACCACAAGCCACTTAAGTGAGTGGGTCAAACCCCATATGGCATTCGAACGCTCATAAAGCAAAGACAGAAGAAACGTTCGAACACCATACAACGTTCGAATGCCTATAAAGGAAAAACAGATACAACGTTTGAATGTCAACTCACGTTCGAATGTTCTCCACAGACAGACTGCAGAGTGGTTGGTTTTCACTTGGACTTGGGCAGCATACACTATCCTTTCACCACCCCCTTCCTCTTCCTTGCCTATAAATACTCCCATTGTGAGAGCTTGAAGGAAGACTTTTTGTAGAGAGTTTTGATGGAGGCTTAGAATTTCACTCATGTAGCTAGTCTTAGATGTATGTTTTATTTACTTGTATCAAGAGAGTTAGTTCATCTCTTGGTTGAGGAAGCAACCCTCCATCTTTTGGTTGAGGAAGCAACCCTCCACTTGTTGGTTGAGGAAGCAACCCTCCATTTGTTGGTTGAGGAAGCCATCCTCCAAAAGTGACTAGCTTTCTTCTACTTTCATTGTTTATGTCTTTCACTTCCATTGCTTGAGCTTCCTTCTTTCTTAGAAGAGTGAAACTCTTCCACTTTTCTAGAATTTTATCAAAGTCGTTAAGGGTGGAATGTGATTCACTCATTCTTCATTGAAGATCGGTTCTTCGCTTATTGTACTTTACCTTGTAAGTTCTCTACTTGGAGGGATGAGTATCACTCACTTTTCTAGCTTTACCCAAGCCATGAAGAGTGAGTAGTTCCTCATTCATTCTTTAGTAAGAGGTAATGAACATGTATTGATTATCCAAAAGTTAAATTTGTGGATTTTTTTTATGATTTAATGCTTTATATTTCGCTTATTGAGTGATTGAATGCACCGAGCAAAGCTAAGGTACTTTGTATAACTATGAGTTCTTTCTATGTCACAGATGACTCTTGCATGGAAAGACCCATTGGTTCAAGGCAAGTATCCCGGCTAGATCTTCATGACAACATTTTAATCTTCACCATTATTGTGCTTTATCTAAAGAATGGAATATTAATGTCATGGTTGGATGTCTTGTAGAAACACTTGCTTGTTTATAGACGGGTTAAATCTAGACACAGGCAATTCTTATCAACTTCTAGAAAGGCATCAGAATCATGTGCTTAATTCTCACAGTCCATCTTTACCTTCCGATTAACTTGTTATTGACACGGGAGTTAATTGAGTTATAAAACACAAGTATAATAAACCGGATGATTAACTACATGTTCTGATCCTCAAACTAAAGGGTGATTGTTTTACATTTGAATTTATCTTATATGTTGTCTAGAAAACTCTTGAAAAGAATCTTATATTCTATTTAGGAAATCTCATAACTTCAAAGTCTTAAAGTTTCCAGTTACTTGATCTCTATTACTACTCACTTCAAAACACCAATCATAGTTCCCTATGGATTCAACTCCGAACTTAACCAGATTATTACTACAGCTTGATTGCCTACACTTGGGTGTACACATTTCGAATCAAGTCAGTACCCACACCATGTAAGAAGCCATAATCTCTTTCCAGCACAAATGAGTTTCCATGGTCTCTTCAGTATGCCATTTGAGATTCATACAATTCTTAAACGGACACCGAATTTTTGCATTTTGTCCCGTTCGTGGCATTACAAATCTGATAAATGACTTCACCCCATTTCAATTATTGTACCTATGAAACGCGATTTTTGTTAACTAATTAGATGGAGAGACACTAACTAAAATAAATGCATATCCACTCTCGAACAATCCAAAATTAGACAACTCAAAAAACCATATCACTGAAAAATATTCTCTAAATATGATGAAATTTTTAAATATTTCTAACATTATGTGCATGAGGATATGTATTATAGATATTTAACATACATATGCTTCACTAAGAATATCCTAATTGTTATATATGATTCAATCACAACTAAACTTCCAAAAATTTAAACATGCATTATGGTCATCACAATTTTCTCACTGTAAAATTTATCACATGACACGAAATTTATAAATTTATCACATTCTAATCAAAATCATGAAATTGAAATTGAAATTGAACTAATTTAACTTCCACAAAAACAAAATCATTTAACTTATCATAAATTAAAATCAATTAGGAGCTTTAATGATTGAAAATTTTATGAAATATAAATATAAATTAAAATTTAATACAAAAATTGTAAAGGAGCAAAGTGTCACCTAAATGTCGCAAAAGAAGCAAAGATTTACTTGCCGAAAAAAATAATCAACTAAATATCATAAGGACAAATCTATCATGTGTTAACCGATTCAGTGTATGTGTGTGTAAATTGATTATGACAGTGTGTGTTCTTGTGTGCATAAAAGAATTTGTTGTGTGTGTGTGTGTGTGTGTGTGTTATGACAGAGGGCATGTGTGTGTGAGAGAGAGAGTGTGTGTGTGGCAGTGAGAGAGAGTGTGTGTGTGTGTGGCAATGTGTGCATTGTGACAGAATATGCGTGTGTGAGAAAGAGTGGATAGTGTGTAACTTAATTTATCACAAATGCAAAGCTGAATCATTTACAAAATTATGTAACTAAATCCATACCCAGAGCCCAAAATCATAAAAAAATTAAATGGGTTATGGAAAGCAAGTACAAATTACTCTAGTCAAGAGGATAACAAATGACTCCACTTAAGAGGATATATAGTAACGCCAATTACAAGTTTTACAGCTACAATTATTTCCAAAAAAAACTAGAATATTGCACACAAAACCCAACTTATCTCAGCAAATTGCATACCCAACAAGGAAGATCAATTTAATCCATACACAACAAATGAATCCCAAACTCAATTAAAATAAGGAACCTAGTATACCCAAATTACAAAGCTTTTTCCAAACCCACATCACAAATTAGTGAAAACAACACATGGAAAAATATTTGATATAAACAACAACATAATCCTTGCCATAACCGATATTCAGCAAAGCCTAACAAAAAACTCAAATTTAGGAAATTTATTGAAACCCATTATGCTAGATAGATGGGTGTTTTTGTGTGTGTGTGTGTGTGTGAGAGAGAGAGAGAGAGAATAGTGGGAGTTTTACAGAGAAGATAGAGGGAAGCGGCCAGTTTGGGTTTGGGATTTGTGTGCTTGTAGCAAAGATAGGGGAGGGAAAATAGAGGGTTAGGGGTGGGGGAAAACAGAGGCAATAGAGGGAAAAGGTTTGGGGGTTGCATGTGTGTGTGTGAGAGAGAGAGAGATAGAAAGAAAGAAGTAGAGAAGAGGGAGAAATGGCAGGGATTTGGCGGTGAAGGTGTGACTTTGGCGGTGGATGTGGTAGTAGGATAACAGGGAGAGAGAGAGAAAGGAGTGAAAAGAGTGAGGGAAAAAAAAGGGATAAAGGGGAAAGGCCATGTCATTTGTTTCACAATGGATTTGATGTCGTTGAGGTGTGTGACGGGTGATGGGTTTGGGGGGAAATTTTTAACATATAGATGAGAGAGAGAGCGTTTGTGACAATCTGAGTGATTGTGGATCTATAGGATTATACGAATATATTACTTATGTGAGTGTGTGCCTCAGAGAGAGAGAGACAAAGACAGAGAGTAGAAACCTAGCTTGCTAGGAGAATAGAGGCCGATAAGAAGACAAGACAAAGAAGGAAGAAAAAAAAGAAGGGAAAAGGGAGAATGGGGGAGGTGCAGGGGTTCAACTTGGCGGGTCAACCCAAACCCAACCTGGGAAAAATTAGGCTTACGTTGAAGTTTTTAATACTTAGGTTAGGTCTAGATAGAAAATTTTCAATCCAAATTGATTCGGGCAGTACCTAGGTTGAGGCATCGGGTTACCAGGTTTAACTTGAATATATAAATTGAGTTCAACCTGAATTCTAAATCGGGTTCAACCCAAACATATTTAAAAATAAATATATAAATCAATATAACTTACAAGTTAAAACACTAGGGATCAGTCTTCTGATTCAGTCTTATGTTAAACATTTGGCTATTATGTCTTTATGTTAAATATTGATTTTTATGCTTTAAATACTATGTCTTTATGTAAATATTTGATTAAAGTTATTGGTTGTTACTTTAAATGAACCTAAGTGTTGCTACTATTTGTTGATTTGTTGGTTGAGATGCTTTTGTAGGAGAAGTTCTTGACATGTTGTCATATTTTGAAGGATTAAAGCCATTTGGTGGCAGTGTAAATTAGGAATTTTTTTCCCTTTGTTTCTTGTAATTCTTTGATTCATTCAATAACTTTCTTCTTTAAAAAAAAATGTTTAAATAAACCAAACTCGAATTCTAACACGAAATCAGCTAGAATTAAGTAACATGAATCCGACCCGAATTCTAATCCAAAATTTGTCCGAATTTATAATGTGACGCCCCTAAAATCGGGAGTTCTTTGTCAACCTGTTGATAACCCATCAACCTGCGGAAAAACTCGTTAATGTCGCATAACCCGACACCACAACACAACATTCCCATTTACCGGGATCACAAAAACACAGGTAAAGTCTCCCCTGTATAGGGTTCTCCCAAACGCACAACTTGTATATCATTTAACCACATGACCCATCCGATGTCCAATACACCACAATTTATACTCCATTATTGCCCATTTACATCATTTAAATAAAATGACACAAAGCCCAAAAACATGGCAAAAGACTCTTAAAAATTGAAATTTTTGGAAAACCTACCCGTAGGTTTGTCATCGTCCTACTGGTAGGTTTTACCCACTAGAAAAGTTCTACCGGTAGGTTTTGTCTACTAAAAAATTTCTACCGGTAGGTTTATCATTATTCTACCGGTAGGTTTTGCTTATTTTTGCCCATTTTCATCATTTTTTAATTTCAATTCACTCCAACCCACTTCATATCAACTCAACACATTTATAATGAAGTTTTTCATATAAAACATGGTCCATACAAGTTCTATTACAATCATTTCCATAGATTTACATGCCCAAAATCAAATTTCATAAATGTTTTACAAAATATGGTTTAAAAGCCACAAGTCTGATTTTCTTCATCCTTGAGGGCCTGAATTAGAGCTGTCCACCAGTGTATACCTCGCACCTGAAATATTTTTCCATAAAGGGTGAGCTACGACCAATAGGGTATCTCCTAAAGAGGCTACTCCCCAACCTAGATGCATATGAAATGTTCACATGCACAATTTCACAAACAACAAACCTTCCAATCAAGGATATGCAATTCAAAGATAGGAATTACCATGTCATACCATGAAATGGGATGAGACTCACTCATGCAACTCAGCCCGAGCCTTTATCGGATCCCACAACCCATGCAATTCCATGAGTACCAAATCAGGCATTCTAAGCCCTTGCCATTGAAGTTGCACATCCAATGGCCTTTTAAAAATAAACCATGTGTCTTTGTTGGGTATTCAAATTTTGGAATTTCACCGTCAGTTCTGTACACCGTTACACTTTTTTGGACTTGCACCAACAGAAGTGTATAAATCAGTAACTGAGTCTTGCACCCGAGAGAGTATCTAGCCCTTCTTGCTATACCCAACACAAGTTTTTCATGAAACCGTGCGACTTTGTCGAACCTTGGTCCATCTGTACCAAGCCCACTTATCAACCATCAAAAGTGATGTTTGAATTAAAAACATGCACACACACCCACACTCATGTCTAATGCCCACGAATGCGATGCCTCCGTGCATATGCAATGTAATAAAAATTTATAATATCAATATCATAGCCATATGTAATAAATGACATATGACCAATCTCAACCACATTTAAACACATTCCATGGCCAATTATATCCCAGGCGTATAATTTTCATAAATCGTCACAATGTCAATACATCATCTAGAATATATCAACATTTTCATCCAACAATAATTTCTCAAGAATGTTAGACATACTCTATACAATAACCCACTTAATTTCAAATAGGTATAATATAAACAAATAGCATGCCCACATAACACCATTTTCAAAGAAATTACAAGTTAGCAATTTTCACATACTAATTCAAGTTAGAATTGATTTCACCCAATTTCAATACCTATTTCATTAATTTTACAACTATAAGCAAGTGTTAAAGATATCTAACAACCTATCAATTTCATATCACAACCCTAGGCTAGAAATAAACCTAATTAGGATGAAAATCCTACCTCTTGAAGAGTAAAATCAACTGTAGAACCTTCAAAAATACAACCCAACTCCAAACCCTTGATTACCTAAAATCTCATCTTAGAAACTTCCATGAAGCCCATCCTTTTTGGTATGGTTTTGTAGCCCTCGACAAGTGGAATAACTTTGATTCTTAGCTCGTGTTGATTTGAGCAACGTGGAGGCGTAGATCGTAGAGAGAAGGTGAAGCTCTCCTCTTTTTCCCTCTCTTCCTCTTCCAACATCCAACCCAGCTGAACAATGGGGAGAAAATCTAATTTTATTTTCTCCCCAATTTATACTCCTAGGCTGGTTGCCCCACGTTACGCCACATGTCTTCCTTTTTAGGGTCTGATTTCGTCTTGAAATGATTAAATTTTGTCTCGATTTAAGTTCAAAATATTTATGTATGAACTTCCTTTAAATTATTTTTTAAATTTTAAAATTTTATTCCAAATTTTGTTTTTAGGTCACCCGACACTAGATCACCTCGTAAAATATAAAAAATTCGACTGCCTCAAAATTTGACGAAAATTGATCAGACAGCTAGATTTTGTGAGACAAATTCAACAGTGAGATCTGTTTCGTCATTCGAGCTCTAAAAAATATGGGTTTTCACCCCCATACTGTAGTGGCAAAGCCTCCTCCACACCTTAATGCTGCCACATTACCTTCACCAGCCTTACGGTCTTACCTCGCAAAACCTGCTCTCAACTATCCATGATACACACCGGTCCCTGCTCAAAGGTCTCATCCGCATCAATAAACAACTCACCCCAATCCACCACATGTGTCAGATCTGGAGTATACTTCTGGAGCATAGAGACATGAAACACCATGAGAACACCTGAAAAATTTTACAGCAATGCCAACCGGTAAGCAACTGTACCAACCCTTTCGAGTACCTCGAAGGGCCCGATGTACCTTGGCGACAGCTTTCCTCGCTTCTTGAACCTGACCATTCCCCTCTTAGGCATCACCTTTAAGAAGACGTGATCTCTTACCTCAAACTCTAGAGGTCGCCACTGTCTATCGGTGTAGCTCTTTTGTCAGCTTTGAGTTGTGAGAAGATGTTTCCGTATCAATTCCACCTTCTCCGAGGTGTCTCTAAAAAAATTCAGACCCATAAAGGGTCTCTTTCCAACCTCCATCCAACAAACTAGAGAACGACAAGGTCTCTAAATTCTGGATGCTCGCCTAATAACTATTATTGTAGGTGAACTCCACTAAGAGTAAATGTTCTTCCTAGCTACCATTGAGATCTAGGACGTATGTCTGTAGCATGTCCTCTAGATTCTGGATGGTCCTCTCTAACTGACCATTTGTCTGGGGATGAAAAGTTGTGCTCATCATCAACTGTGTCCCCATAGCCCGTTAGAAACTCTCCCAAAAAAGGGCCATAAATCTGGGATCTCAATCCGATACTATAGATATGGGCACCCCATGTAACCGGACTATCTCATGTATGTACAATCTGTAGAACTCCTCCAATGTGAAGTCATCCACATTGCCAAAAAGTGTGCCAACTTCGTAAGTTGATCCACTGCCACCCACTCCGCGTCATGTCGCCGCGATGTCTGTGGCAAGCAGGTCACAAAATCCATCGTGACGTGCTCCCACTTCCACTCAGCTACCTCTAAAGGTTGGAGCAACCCTACTAGTCTCTAATGCTAAGCCTTGACCTGCTGACATATGAGACATTGACTAATCAAATATCTGACGTGACTCTTCATCCCACAGTAATATTGGCGATGAAGATCATGGTACATCTTTGTGCCACCTAGATGCACAACAAAGAAGGAGCATGGAACTCCCTAAGGATCTGCTCTCTTAGATCCACAGACTGGGGAACCACAACCTTTTCTCTAAACCAAAGACTACCATCTGCATGAATGGCCCAGCCCTCGTCACTTGTACTCGACTGTACTCGGTCTCTGATGGATAATATCTCTATGTTCTGCCTCTGGGACTAGATCACTCTATTCAGTAGGGAAGGCGTAGTCACCAAACTCCTCAAAGTGCCATGAGCCTGACCACTATAGTGTAACCCGAACTGTCTCACAATCTCGAGCATTTGCCACTCCTGAGAAGCCACACTAACCAAGACTCATTATAACTTTCAGTTGAGTGCATCAGCCACCATGTTTGCCTTACTAGGATGGTGGTGCAAGGTGAAGTCGTAGTCCTCCAAATACTCCATCCACCAGCATTGCCTCATATTGAGGTCTCGTTTTGTAAAGATGTAATTCAGACTCTTGTGATCTGAAAACATCTCAAACTACTCACCATATAAATAGTGGCACCAAACCTTCAAGACTAAGACAACAGCTGACAACTCCATGTCGTGCGTAAGGTAGTTCTGCTCTGGTTCTTTAATTGCCAAGAACCATAAGCCACCACCCTCCTAGACTGCATCAGTACACAACCAAGTCCATCCTTGGAGGCATCACAATATACTATGTACCTCTTTCCCCTCTCTAGGACTATCAAAATAGGAGCTAAAGTAAGCATTCTCTTCAACTCTTGGAATGCCTTCTCACACAATTCATCCCACTATAACTTGACCTCTTTCTGGGTCAATCTAGTCATAGGTGCAACTAGTTGGGAGAAGTCCTCAATGAACCTCCTGCAGTACCCCACCAATCCTAAGAAAATATGTATCTCAAAGACTGACTTTGGCATCTCCTAACTCATAACAGCCTCGACCTTCTCCGGGTCGACTGACACACCTGTAGTTGACACCACGTGTACCAAAAAATTCACTTCCATAAGCTAAAATTCACACTTGTTGAACTTGACATACAATTGATGGTCCCTTAAGGTCTGGAGAACAACCCTCAAGTGACCCTCATGCTCCTCCTCGGACTTGGAGTAGATCAAAATGTCATCAACAAAGACCATGACAAACTGATCTAGGTAACGTTGGAACACCCTATGCATTAGATCCATGAATGTCGCCGGGCATTTGTCAATCCAAAGGACATAAATGTAAACTCAAAACAACCATACTACATCCTAAACACTATCTTAGGGATATCTGCCTCCCTAATCCTCAACTGATGGTAACCCGTGCGTAAATCTATCTTGGAGTAGACCCGCATCCCTCTAAGTTGATCAAACAAATCATCAATCATCGGCAAAGAGTATCTATTCTTGATAGTAACCCGATTCAACTGCTAATAATCTATACATAGTCAAAGGGTTTTATCCTTTTTCTTGGCAAATAATACCAGTGCACCATAAAGTGAGGTACTCGGTCTAATGAAGACCTTATCCATTAATTCTTACAATTGGACCTTGAGTTCTTGTAACTCTGTAGGTGTCATTCTATACGATGTCATAGAAATGGACGATGTACTAGGGTGCAACTCAATGGTGAAGTCTACATCCCTATGTGGAGGTAATCCTGGTAGTTCGTCTGAAAAAATATCCTCATCCTCACAAACCACCCAAAGTAGACCTAACTCCAGTCTCATCTCGTCCTCTAGGATAAGGTTTGCTAGCTAACCCATTAACTGCCTATGCCAACGAAAATCATATACTACCTGGGGTAAAATATTATGTTTCTCCCCTAAAAATTTAAAATAAACACCATCTGGTGTATAGGCATGACCCTTTTCCGATCACAATCGATGACAACTCGGTGCGCCATCAACTAGTTCATTCCAAGTATGACATCAAACTCTAACATGTACATGAACCTAAGGTCCACGGTGATTCGAATTCCCAAGATCTCTAGCTAACAACCCCGACATATCTAATCAATACTCACCCCTGGCTCCTAGGGGAGAACTCACATGCAATGGCTCTTCT
>CAUOFW020008533.1:0-17015 GCA_963454935.2 Ilex paraguariensis | reverse complement strand
ACACGGGATGTCAATATAGTATTAAACATGTCCCACAGGTAGTTTTGTTTTCTGCATCCACCACAACACATTCAATTTAAGAACATGGCCAATATCATCAGCTGTTGGAGTATATGTTTTAGAGCGTCCAACTTCAAACCATGTTTCACCACCATTCCTCTGTGTAACTGCTGCAGGATATAAAGGTGTTGAGCCATTTGCCAAGCTAGGGTTGATTGGGAAACAGATAAGCTTGCATTGACTACTCCAGATCCTGTCCCATTGAAGCGCCCAAATATTTCTTCCTCCTCATTTCCATTTTCATTAACAGCACTAGCCGCACGCTCATGCAGGACACGATGATGTTGCCAGGCATCTGAGAAACATTTGGGAGAGCAATGATAACTTTTGGCAATAGGTATTTTGGCCTTAACACATCCTAGGCACTGCAATGTTGCCTGTTCAGATGGATGTACACTACAGATTGCAACTTTCTTATCACTTTGTATACGATACCTGCAACACAAATTCCAATAAAATGATGTGTATTAGATCAAGTTCTACACACCAGAATCCATCTTTCAAACTGTTCAATAGAAGATATACAGA
This sequence comes from Ilex paraguariensis, assembly GCA_963454935.2. Classification (NCBI taxonomy): domain Eukaryota; kingdom Viridiplantae; phylum Streptophyta; class Magnoliopsida; order Aquifoliales; family Aquifoliaceae; genus Ilex; species Ilex paraguariensis. The sequence continues at coordinate 16,427 of CAUOFW020008533.1, read as the reverse complement.
TGCTACAATCAGAAATTCAGAAATCAAGTATCCTTTGTCGTATTTCAAGTAACAGAAATTCAGAAATCACAAACTCTAGCAATGATTTGGACAAGTGTCCCAGATTTGATAATTATTCATATTGGACAAACTACTAAACTTCACATAAAAGAATGATTAGCAAAAACTATTCATATGACAAAATTATGCTAAAAGTTTCAAATTTGACTCCAACATGACATCCTGTAGCTGAGTATTAAACAACGATAAAATTAGTTGTCAAAATTCCTTCTTCTCAGGTGGCACATTGTTTCTAAATGCTGGAAGATTTTAAGCCAAAGCTAAAGTGTGATAATAAATACAGAGAACACATTATTTGGACTTATTGGTACTAAACAATTCCTCAGACCTGCGCCTAAGAAATACCAGTAGTTTGTGCAAAAATAAAAACAACAACAAAAGAAAAAATTTGTAGCAGCATATAGGATGACATAAAGAAAAGCTTTATGGAAAGTTTGACTACCACCACCAATTTAGGACAACATGTTGGTATTGCACAAAATACAAAATCCTACTGATTTCAAATCGTTTTGATATCTCTTCAATACTTATGACAACGTCACAAAACTAATGCATCAGCATGTGTCAGCCCAGTGGTTCTTTTCTCTCTTTTGATAAGTTATGCATTGAACAATTTTCTTCTGATATTTTAACTTTTGATATGTAACTACACCATGAGTTGTTAGCACAAGCATAATTCTAAGGCTAAATGTACACTGTGACATGAGCTGTTCCCTTAGTGCAACCCCCCCCCCAAAAAAAAAAGTTCTCCTGGTTTACACATACATATAAAATATCTCAGGTTGAAAAGCAATATCAGATTACATCCAAAGAGTGATTATATTGCTTTAAATGGCCTGAATCTTTCCTTTATGGAGGTGAAAATAGGTCAAAGACGAGTAGGAAACTGTATATGAAATTCAAAAAAACAAGCAAAAAGGTGGTCAAATGAGATTAGAAAAGAATTATCCATCCCCAGTTAGGGTGCAGACCATGATTCGAAATATCATCAATAATCAACAGGTCTACAATCTCCTGACAACAATATGGTAATTAAGCCAATCAAAGAAAACATATGCCTAAAAATACAGATCCTTTAATATCACTTGTTAAATCAGTGACCCAGAGCCGTCTGTACTCTGAATCTCATGAGTTTCTAGCACTCTAAATGAGGTCCTCTCTGTAATTTAAACTAACTCTGTAGCTCTTTTCTTTCTCTAAAATCTAGCTTTTAATTCCCAAATAATCCACCCTAGACCATTCACCAATTTCTATAGTTCTTGTCTTATCATACTCTCATCTACTATTGTAAACCTAATATTTTCCCCCAAACCAAACCCCACTTTTTGTAGTTTAAAGCATCAACAATCAGGAGCTTCACATCAGCCATTTCGTTAACCATGCTGCTAGATTAGCTTAATTTAATGAATGCACATTTTAATCGTGCAGTATCAATACATAGTCAGGTAATTGCATCAACAAATAATCAAAAATCGAATCTTTAGGGAGACAATCCACATCACAATAGTGAAAAAACAACTAAACAATCAAATAATAACCCAAAATTAACTCAACCAGATGAAGAACGGGTTTAAGGAGTAGTACAACAGTAACTGACCACTTGTATCTTAAGAAGTGGCCATCTAGTGGGGCGGATTCGGGAACATCGTCGGTGTTGACAGACTTGTCGGGACGGCGTAAGAGCACATACGGCGTGAGCTCACAGCCTACGATCGGAATGTCGGACGGGAGGTGCACTCTCAGCACACTCAGCATCCTTGGACCCACTCTTCTTCCACAAAATCACAATCACAACTCTCAAACCCTAACCCTAACCTTAGAAATGATCGTCCTACGACCCTTGTAGAAGCCAAATCGAGCAACAACCGCAGGCGGACACCTGGCGGATCCGCCATCACATGACCTCGACGCCAATCGCCAGCCTTGCACTTCTTTCTCACCAAACCCAACAAAATTTCGAGAAATTCAACCAAGAACAATAGAACCTTCAACGAAATTCAAAAAAATCGATTGTACAAAGAGAGAGAGAGAGAGAGAGATAAGCCTATAAGTTATAGATAGAAAATGGAGGGATTTGATTATGAAGTATAGTAATTAAAGAGCATAGATCGATCGGAGAGTAGAGATAGAAGAGAGAGAGACAGATAAAAGGTTTGATTTTAGAGAGAGAAAGTTGGGTTGAAGAGAGAGAAGGGGATCGATTGATTGGTGTGTTAGGGTTTTACAGAGACGCGGAAAGAGGTGAGAGTATATCGTTCGTAGTATTTTGTGTTTTTTTTTTTTTTTAATTTGATCATATGAACCTTCTTATAGGTAGTTGTATAAATATAAATAGGATAAATTACATGTTGACTTCAAAATTATGCCCCAATCTCACATTACCCCCTTTATTTATCAAGTTTTTGACATTGTACCTTTAAAGTGGTGTTTGATAAAATCAAAAGTTCCTAACTTAAAAAATAAATAAAAATAAAATTAAAAGTTGAATAGTGACAATTGAATGCTAAATTTTTTAATTCGCAGATAGTTTAGCTTCTATTGAAATTTAAGTATTTAATTGAATCAAATTTTTTGACAAATATAAGGAGTTGAAATCTAAAAATTATTATTATTTTAATTTTATCATTATTTTTAATCATCTCACCGCAAGTACTTTATTTCTACAACCACCACCATTGTGGTGGTGGTGGTGGTGGTGGTAATGGAGATGGCAGTGGTAGTGTCAGTGGCACAATGGTGGTGGTGGCAACGACAACAAAACGATGGTGGTTGTAATGGATAGTGAGTATTGAAAAGTTAAGAGCGTAAAATGTATTAACGATATATTTATCTATTATAAAGAATTTATAAAATCTTTATTGACTAATATTTTCAGAATTTAAGTGATAAGTAAGTAGGTTACTACTTAAAATTTTAACATATTTTTAAAAAGTGTTTAAAATAGTTAAGTGGCAAGAGTTTTAATTAGCAAACGTGTTTTATTCATGAAATGTTTAAAGTAGTCAATTTTAAAGATTAAGTGGCGTTATCAAACCGCCCTTCAGAGTACTAGTTTAACCAAATTGAGTTTTTTAAATTTTGACCAACCTTAAATTCGTACTAGTATGTGTTTTTCATGCAAAATTTTATTTTTTATGCACTGATTTTAATGTTTTATCTTTTGTAACACGACTATCCTCCGTATTTGTCACCAGTTTCAGAGTTAAACTAAATAAAATTTTCTTATCTTTAACCAGGGGCAAGACTGTTACTGGGCAAGAGGGGGCACTTGCCCACTCTGGAAATTTTTATTTAAAATTACCTTCGTATATTTTATTTTGATTGTTTAAAAGTAAAAGAGTTGTACCCATCCAATAAAAAAGAGAAAAATCAGTGGGCCCACCAATTCTTTGTCCATGCGAAGGCTGATGATGCCTTTGACCAATTTTTTTTTTATTAACTTCATCTCCAAAAAAAATTTCTCAGTCTCTCATGTGTTACGTCAGACAACACCCCTTCTTCTCTCTGTCTTTCTCTCTCCCTCTCCCTCTCCCTCTCCCTCTACCAGCGATCTCTCAGCCCTTCTTCTATCTGTGTGTCTTCTCTGGCAAGACATGAAATTCATGAATTCAAGGTCCGGCCCAACAATATTGAAAATAAAGGGAAAATTTGAAAGTCAGGTTTCTTTTGCAGACTTATTTTAAAATAAATCTATCAAGAAAATTTGTTTAATAGTAAGTTTATTTTGATTTTCATTGTCTAAAATATTCATAATAGTTATGTTTAATTACAAAAATTTTAAAAATAAACAAGTCCTAAATTTTAGGTGCTGAACTACCATTAAAATTCTTTCTCTTATGTCTATGTCCATATATAGAATATAATTATTTATTTCTCTCATATATATATATATATATACACACACACACACATACACACACATAGTAATATAAAAAAAAAATAGTAACATTTAAACAAAAAAAATAGTACCACTCAAACATAAAAAATAGTATCATTTAAACACAAAAAAAGTAGTAACATTGTAACATTTAAACACAAAAAAATAATAATATTCAAAACAAAAAATAATAGTATTGAATATTAATATTTGAAAAAATAACAGTAGTAACATGCTCACAAAAATAATAACATGAGCAATAACAACTTCATAAAAAAGTAACATGAACAGTAATATGATACAAATTATATATATATAGATAGATAGAGAGAGAGAGTATTAGTTCTTTGCATTTGAATTTCAAATTTATGTAAAAAAAATTATTGGCATATTTTTATTGATAGTGAATTAAGGAATAATAATTCTCAAGTTAGGAAACTAATTTAAAGTTGTTTCAAGGAAGGGTATTTTGGAATTTAAAAAAATAGTGAACTTAACTACTTATTAGCAAAATTAAAAACGGACTTATCCCTAAATAAGTTTTTTTGACAGACTAAATTCATTTTAAGTCTCTTAAGGAGAACTCAATCTCAATTTTCACAAAATAAAGCCTAAGCTTTAAGTCCCAAAATTTTAAAAAGCCATATAATTTTAGGTACTTTATTAGCTCACAAAATATTTAAATCCATTAAATTTTAAGCACTTAAAAAAGTCCCAAAAAATTAAGTCTAATAAAAAATTTTATTGTAATAATTTGGGCACTGATATAATTCATAACATTAGAAACCTAAAACTTAGAAGTTAAAAATACAAAAAAAATACTCAAAAATTAATTCGCATTTATCCTCACCCATTTTCTCTTTCTTTGATAAAAAAAAAAAATTAAAATTAAAACCTCTTTCTCGGCAATCCTTCTTCTGTGTCTCTCTAACGTAAACAATTAAAAATTAATTAATTTTTTAAAAAACTTAATACTAAAAATAAAAAAATATCATTTAATATTTTCTCTTTAAGCCTCAAATTACCTTGAGTTACCCTCCACGGATCCATTCACAAACAACACAACATCATCACTATACAATAATCTCTCTCTCTCTAGTTAGTGCCCACCCAAATAAAATTTTTTGACTCCCCCCCCTAACTTTAACAAAATGAACATTTTATAGTGATGTTGTGTCTCAATCACTTGACAGACTAAGGTGTGATTGCCAAGAGACTAATATTTTCTCTTTAAGCCTCAAACAACACAACATCGCTATGGTGTATCCTCACCCATTTTCTCTTCCACAAAATTCTTGACAGACTAAATTTATTATACTTTTGTATCTTGTTCACATGAATGATTAAATTACACTTTAATTCATCAATTATGTCTCAATCTTACATTACCTCTTCATTTATCAAGTTTTGGGTATTACACCTCTAACTATGATTATTAGTGTCACATTCCCCTCTCAATTATTATATTTTTCACATTATATCTCTAACAATAATTATTGGTTTTATATTACCCCAATTTGAGACATTACTAAGGTGCATTTTACTATAAAATGAACATTTTCTATCTAAAACAAGATGAACCGTTTGATTTTGGATCATGTGAAAATCAATCCAGATAGCTGTGAGACAGTACAAGAGAATCATTGGTTGGGTGGTAAAGCCTATTTATATGTTACATATATATTTACTTTTATAGCACACATGGAGGCATTATATAGAAGGAACTTGAATTTTTGGTGTTATTGTCTCTTCTTCTTTTTTTCTTAAACATTTTGTGTTGTTTTTCTTTTTTAGTAATTCCATTTTTTTCATTTTGAATTCTGACTTTTGCATTTTTTTTCAAAAAAAAAAAAAGGAGTTTTTGTTTAATCTTTATCTTTGGATTCAATCTTTTACAGCTATTAAAGAAAAAAAGTGGACATAAAGAAATAAAAAAAGCTGATAAAACCTCCTAATTACTAAGAAATATAAAAAATCAAATTAGCTTTTATACTCAATTTCAAAATATCAAAATACGTATTCGTTTACATAAAATGATATTATACGTTGCTATTAATCACATCCGATTTTTTCCCGTGGAGGCATTATTTTTTGCTCTTTCTCATTTTTTTTAAGGTAGATAAACATTTTTTTTTTGTTTTTATAACCTTCAAAGCCTCTCACAAGATTTTTTACTTGTTCATTGTATTCCATTCGTTTACAAAAAAAAAAAAAAATAATAAGAATATAAAATCTCATTTTACTCTATGAAAAAGAGAAAAAAATAAATTAATTTATCCCCCGAATGATTAATTTTTTTGCATTATCATTCTTTGGTGTCACGCTGCTTTGCAGAATTAATCACACCTCAAGTCTTAAAGCAGAACTCTGGACCAGCCAACAAGGTCTACAACTAATTCTGGATAGGAGTGGGAACTTCATCTCAGAGACTGACTCCTTAGAAGCTTTCAATTTGCTAACTGGAACTCAATCAGCTAGCCACCCTTTCAAAGTCCTGGTGGACAATTGCAAGTTCATCGTCAACTCCTTCAACATAATCTGCGGTACATACGCTCAGAGAGGGAAATCAATGCGTTGATGGCCTTGCGAACTAAGGCATGAATCAGTATGTTGATTTAGTTATTCTTGATGAACCACCTGATTGTATTGTACATTCGCTAAGGACAGACCCAAAAAACCTTTTGTCTATGTGTGACGACTAACATTCGTGTGCTTCTATGTGCGTCTATTATTATTGTAACTGGATTTGGTTTAATTCGACCTTGCATGAAACTTATTTAAGTAAACTTTTCAACCCTTTAAGGATTCAGCTTGACGAATTAATAATATATCATTATCATAATTAAAATATATTTCCATAAAACCTGTGTTTGTGTATGATTCCATTAAATTATAACCTTAACAACAAACAAATAAACATGAAAGACCTATAGATACTTAATGTTGCTAAGTGAATTTGATATCACAAGTGCTTAGTTAGAAATTTCAACGTATGTAGCCTTGAATAAGTGTTAGAATAAATAATGCTTTGACCTCCTCAATTATACTCCTCAAGTATCATACGTTTTTACCCTCAACTACGTGATTAATTTTTCATTGTCCCAATCTTTAAAGTCTGTTACATATTTAACGGACAATTATTTCATTTTACCCCTAAATTCCATTAAAAAAAATGACTTTGCCTTGATATGTCAGCAATTGTCATCTAAAACGAAAACGGATGTTTGCGAATGGGGGCAATGTGAAATAATCAACATGGTTGAGGGGATAATGTAAAAAATTTAATAGTTTAATGAACAAAGTAAAATAGAGTCCATAGTTTAGAGGGTTAAAATATAATTTACCCTAAATTAATTATTAGCACTCTCAATTATGTTTATTAGGGAGAGCTTGAAACGTACCCCAAGCTGCCAATAAAAAGGAGGTTAGTGGTTAACTTAGGTTCGTTTGGTTACGTTTAAGTTTTTTGTTTTTATTTTTATATTTAGAGAAAACAAGAAAAAAAAACTCATTTGATAATCGTTTTTATTTTTTTTTTCATGTTGTCGTTTTGTAAATGATAGACGATTTTCAAAAACGAGAAAAAGACATTTTTCGTTTTTTGATTATGTTTTTTATTTTTTAGAAAATCAAAAACCGTAAATATTACCAAACGAGCCCTTAATAATCACTATGTTGTTGTTTAACTTTAATATTGCGAGTTTAAATCTCGTCGTTTACATTGTACTTGACCAAAAAAAAGAAGGCTAGCAATAAAAAGTACAGATATTAAGTTTTGTTAAACTTTTAAATAGTATTATTTTTATATTCGATATTAAAACTGTGAGTATCATCGATCTGAATTTAAATTCAATTTAAAAACTCCAATTTGAATATTTGATGGGTTTCGTACTTAGTTCTTATCTTTGAAATTCACAATTCTAATCCGATTCAAGTATCTCCATTAATCTTAATTTTAAAAAATTAAGTCTATGGTAAAAAAAAAATGTTTCTTTGAAAGAGCTTGATGTATGTGTACCACAACATGTCAATCAAAAACATGGATTTTAAATTTTTGTTAACTTTTCAAAACAGTATAATTTTTTTATCCTGTCTTGCCAAGCATAGGGATGTCAATCAATCAGATTCGAGTTGAATTGTGACTCCTATGAAACTTAATTCGATTCACAAACTCCGATTTGAGTATTTGAAGGTTAGTCACATCCGAATAAGATTAAATTTGAGATTAAAAATAAAAATTAAATGATGTGATATTGACATGACAAATGAAATTTAAATTATAGCGTATGATCCCTTCTTTCGATCTCATTTTGTGGTTGGTATAGCATTGTCCCTATTTTCTACACTGTGAAATACAAGTAGGTTTCTATGGATTCCATGAACACCTATGAGACCTAGTTGATTTAATATCACACGGTTGAAGTTGATTGAAATCGACCCGCACCAGATAGAGAAAGATTTATTCAATCACATAGTTTGGGCTCTTAGAATATGGCGCCTTTGGGATTTTCTATTTGATTGTATCGAAAGGCCCAATGAATTGGGATTTTCCTATTAGTCTAGGTCATTTCGAGGCAAGCGAATTATTTGATAAAAATTGAAATTGAATGAATCCAAATTTCCAAGATTGATAAATTATGACTTTGAGAGATTCAAATTCCATCCATAATCTTGTCATATCAAAACTTGATTAATCTTTACCTCTCTAATTTATAGTCCGGTTCACTCTGTATATAAAAGGGTTTGTATTGAATCATTTAATATATAAGTATCACAACTTAATCCCATAATGACCCGAGTCTTATTAAGACTACAATAATGTCCAATATATTGTGTGGTCGTATTAAGAATTGTAATGCATTAAAATGAATTTCTCAGTCCAAGATTTTTGCTTTTTAAATCTATGAGCTCTCTTTTTTTTTTTGGTTCAACGGTAAAAAGTGTTCAGACCGACTTGTTTGTACCTTGATTAATCTTCTCTTCGGTCCGGTCAAAGACGAATTCACCTTCCTTTTCACTATAGCATAAACAACAACCTTTATCTTTCGCATCTCCAAATGATCTTTTAGAACAAAACACACGCACACGGTGAAAAAAACAAACTATCAATGTCGAAAAACAAACTATCAATGTCGAAAAAAAAAAAAATTACCAACATCTACCTTCAATTCTTTGCATTCATGTCTGTCTGGGGAAGAGGGGGGGGGGGGGGGAGAGAGAGAGAAAGAAAGAGGGATGGAGGGAACTGTGTGTTACTGTGGAGGTTGCTTACAATAATATGTGCAAACACAAATGGCGTCTCTGCACTTCCCCACGCCAGAAGACTCTTTGGAGCATTTCCGAATGCATTTCTGCCAGTCACATTTGCTCCATCCGATTCGTTTACTACACGTGTGCTCTGGAATCCTTATAGCATGAGCTCCATGAGCGACGGAGACTCGGGAACCTCAACTGTCAAGAAAAAAAAGGAATCAAAGTCAAACTCAAATTTAAAAAAGAGATGCCAAGGTCAGACCTATAGCGACGACAAATACTCCCATGTTTAGATGATCTACCATAAGCAAGTTTGATAATCAACCTCTTCAAAATGAGAATAATGCTTTCTACCACTTATTTTTTAGATCTTCTTATGAGGTATGATTTTATTTTATCGTTAATTTCATTTGATCCCACGGGGTGTTAGTGGACCTATAAAAACATGCTAGAAGAAACACATTAATTTTATAATAGATGATTGAAACTGACGACAAAATTCAAAATTGAGACAATCAACATCTGGGCTTTTTTCTTGGACAAAGTCCCTAACTATTCTTGTATTTAGATTTGTTGCATATGCAATAACTATGCTTTGTATCTCTAAACCATGAAAGATACCCTTTGTCCCAATGAGTGTGTGTGTGTTTGAGAGAGAGAGAGAGAGAGACCTGAGGAGACAATAAGCAAGAGCAGGAAGGATAAGAGTGCATGTGATATCTTCACCTTCATCTCCAAACTCCAATTTGGGTGGTCCAAATCCAAGTTTTCCTTTTGAAAGTTTTTAACTTGCTGTCAAGGCAAGTGCCCCTATATATGCAAAGGTGGAGATTCTTATTCTCAGAGCTGGAGTAAGTTGTAAAGTAGTAATAAGTTAAATAAATGTGAGGATTATCTTCCAACGGGCGTATTTCTCAAATTTGAAAGCAAAATGCTTGACAAATAGAATAAGAATTCTCGTATTTTAGTAAGTACAAAAATCTCAAAGTTAAGTCAATCCAAATCCAGAAGTTCAAGCCCACCAATCTTGCGACGTGCATTAATGTTTTCTAATAACAATTTTTATGTTCTATAGTTTAAGTCTCTCAAGAGTTTAGTCTTAGAAGAAAGAGTGAGTAAGAAGGGCATTTTCATTAGAGTATCTTGAAGCCCTAACTCACTTTATCACAGCTTAACAAGTTCCTTTGCTTGGGCACAAGTTCTTTTCTTTGTACTCACTCCTTATGCCATGCCATTTCTGAACTTTTACTTCTCGAATTGTTATTTTAATTCTAAGAAGTGTGCTTGATGTTTTTGTCAAATCTAAGGTGAAAAGGGCTCATGCTTGGAGCAAAAGAAGCTTGTGCAAAGTATCCGAGATTTACTTCATATTCATATTGTGTTCGATTGTATAATTTATGAACAATAAAATTAGAATTCTTTTCTCTTATACCAAATCTACCACACATAAATTTCGTAAATAAAAAATCAAGTATTGCAAATTTTCATAAATAAAAAATCTCCTTCATCCACATACTATAAATGTAAAATCAAAAATCATTTAATGTTCATTTTAAAATTTGATTAAAAAATAAAAAAAGGCAAAAGATTCTGATACCATCTTCATCATATCATGTCAAAATAGAATTTGTTTGACACTGACACAACGTATTTTCCACTCGCATTAATCGAACGCTTAAATTTCTCGTGTTAAAAATTATCCTCCTAGTGCCCTGTTGTCAATCAACTATTTGTGCAGCTTCATGTTCATACTCGGGGAAAGATGAATGAAGCAGTAGGAATTCTATTTCTATTATTCTCAGCATAGAATGCATTAGCAGAGCTTTGCAATGATTTGAAGAAACACCATTGGTGGCCTGGATATGTTGTACTGCCCAATAAAAAAATATGACTAACACACTTGCGCTTTAAATGACAATGTCATACATTTGCAACTCCCAGCAACATGGACATATTGAATGATTAAATCGTGTACTCAACACCAATAGTAGTAGCCCAAAGCTCTTGAAAGGCCGGGGAGCTCCTCCACACAAAACGACATCATTTTATATTTGACGTGACATCTTTTTGAGTGCTGTACAGCAAAGGATCTTTTGCCCCTCAAAGATACCTTACAACCTCTTTGAACAAAAATCCAACAACACAAACAACAGTAGCTACAATGTTTCGTCATGCTTTATGGCATGGATGATGATGATTCTAGGAGAATGCTCAAACCTCTGCACAACTTTTTTTCCTGACATTGGGGAAAAAAAGGGAACACAAATGACAATTTTATAGAGAATCTCTAGATTCATTGGATTCAATATTTCAGTAACCAAGTTTCACTACTAATTGCAAAACAAAACATCGCCCAAAAAAAGGTCTACAGTGGACCACTTGTAAAGATTAACAAATCCGTTTTCAGACGTTCACAACACATAAACCAAACAAGACTAATCCAGAAAAAGCTGATTAATAACCACCCTTGAGATCATTGACCACGTCATATGGAATTGGCGTTACAGTCTCCAGAGTTGCACCCTCAACCATGAAACCTGGTTTGGGGCCCTCTGGCCGCCTCTTTGTGCTGACGATCTCACCTCGAGCCTTTGCATCAGCTTTCAATTGATCATTTTTCTTCTTCCTCAGCTTAAATTCTTCTGTGCACCGGGAAGGCTGAACATGCTCCACACGAACATGGATCCTCTTCTTGATGATCCTGTTGCCAACCTGGATCCATGTACGTGCAGCACAGCTTAGTTCAATCAAGTTACCAGCATATGAAAACCCACAAAGTTATGCCACAATCAATTCAATAAAACCGCAAAGAGGGTAATTCATTGTTCTCATAAATGTCATAAAATGGTTCAAAATCAAGTGTCTTATGTGCTAAACAATAAACAAAAAAGACAGCACAAGGTGAACATTATTCACAAATGCAAGTTACATAAAAAATAAAAAAATATCCACCAGCTATAAATACTTGCAGTGAGACAACTTCATTCAATTTGATATTAATCTCATATTGAGTGAGCAACTTTATAGGTCATTCTAAACATATTACGCTGACACATTATAAGGCAGTCTGAAAAGCATTTCAGTCAGTAAACTTGGCCAGGGAAAAGGCTTTCAGGCTTGCAGAAGAAAAGGAGTGCTATAGAATATTCGTTACATTTAGGTCGGCACCATAACACCACCAAATCACTGGCATGCCAAAACTCAAACTCATGTTCAATTACGCCCTATTACAGACCTGAGCCTCATTATCATTGCTGCCCCTTTTACCAGTTCTAAGGTGTGGGAATGCATTGGATCGAAACTCGAGAGAGTCATTTATCTACGAGGCTTACGGAATAAGTTACCCCAATAACAATGCCTTCTAATTGCCGTTCAGGAATACACTTTTAAATTTGGTGCAGTCCAAATTAGGGATCAGCATTGTTGAGACCTTTTGGCTTCAGTACATTTGATCCTTTCTGGTTGCAATTTTAACGATCTCATCACCCATAGCTTTCTATTATCTTGTACAAAGACTATTCTGAACTTAAGTTTGACAAGCATCAACCAAGTGATATTGGAACTCAGTAGGAATTGTTAACTTTGGATAAGAACTGCTCGGAGAGCAAAACAAATTAGAAGTTTAAGCTGTTTCTTAAAATCAGTACCACAATCAAAGGAAGAGAAAAGCTACTGAGTAAAGGTTGAGGCATTGTACGGTACAAATATCGTGTTCATAATTTTTTTCTAATTGATCTCCATGAAAGAATGGGCCAGCGTTAAGCAGGTAACTAAAACGACAACTTCTTTTATTCCTCCAGTGAAAACTGAATAGGGTAAAACACATAGCACACCCAAAAACGTAAGAGCTAAAACCCCAATGGAGCTTTAGGAGCAAACAGAACATATCTATATGTTTCCATAAAAACTAAAACAATGTTCAGAACTCAGAACCCAAAATTATTGCATGTGACTTGTATGTCTCTCATAGACTACCACAAGACAAACAGACACAAATTGGCCTACATGATAAAATTATAGAAAATCCATATGCATAACCATAATTTTTTCAATACATAGACTATCCCAAAATAGACACAAATTGGCCTACATGATAAAATTATAGAAAGTCCATGTGCATAAACCATCATTTCTTCACAAATAAACCATCAAGCACCTTCAGAAACAAACAAAAGCCCATCTACATATATACAGTGCCGAGAGTATACCTAGACATACAGTTCCATTTTTAACCCAAACTAGCCCCCTATATTATCTGTACAGTCAATCATTCATGTATACGTACAGCAAAACATGTACACGATTATTAAAAAACCAATTTTATCAAACATCATTTATCTCCACATTCCGCCATTTCTCTACATATAAAACATCAAACACTTCATAATATTCCCTAACTTCCACTACAAAACGTACTCTAACTCGGAAAGATGATAGAGAGATCTGAATTCGACCTGCTTGTTTACTTCGACACCGATGGCGCGCTTGGTGACGTTCCAGACACGACCAGTACGGCCATGGTAGAACTTGTGGGGCATACCCTTGTGGACAGCACCGTTCACCTTGACGTCGACATAGTCTCCGATGTGGTAGATCTTCAGGTACGTCGACAAAGGGATCGTCCCCTTCTTCCTGAACCCACGCGAGAAAAGATCACGTGTTCGTGCACGAAGACCATGACCCGCCGGCATCTTTGCTCCGTCCTTTCTCTCTCTCTCTCTCTCTCTCTCTCTCCACTATGCGTGTGAAGTGCGTGTTGATGAGAAATGTAAAACCCTACGGATTGTGAACTTTATATAGGTATAGCTACTAGGGTTTGGTTTGTACCAGTGGGGGATGGGCTGAGCAGCACATTGAGCTTATATTTTGGTCCAATTGAACTTCCATATTTGTGACTTTTAATTGAACCTCAGCCTGTTTAAGGCCCACTGAAGGCCCATAAACCCATATATAGGTGACTTTAGGCTATTTATAAAATCGCACCAAATATACATGACTCCTTTAAGGCAACATCACTCTAGCGATGTCAATTTACACGTGTCGTGTTATTTTTATATTATTATTTTTGAATTGTGTTATTTTGGTTGGTGATATAATTAATCATTGCCCCTAATTTAATTGTGAGTCTTAAAATTTATTAAAACTCACTACTAAGAATGGAAGTGGATCAGCACGGAGACGGGGGAATAATCTCCACTCCTGTACCTACTTCAAAAATATTTATCCACCCTGACTACCCCCGTAAGCGGAAAAATTTTAATTTCCGTCCTTGGCCTGTGGGTAAATTTTAATCTTCGCCCCGGTTCATAACAATTAATTTCTATAATTTTAAAAAAAATTGATAAAAAAATCCTAAAACCTTACAAATGGATCTACAAGAAGAATGAAACATCATTATATAACAAATAAATCAAAAAAAAAAAAAGAGAGAGAAATTTAAGTGTGTTTTTTTTTTTTTGGTAAAGAGAAGCATTTTTTATTATTTGTGATATATATTTGTAAGTTTGTTTGTTCCTGATGAGAGCAACATGAGAAAAATGACTTTGGATACAGTTTTTGTGCTATTTGTGATTTAAAAAAAATGTGAAAAGAATTTGAAAAGATTAATTGAATCTATAATAACGCAATATATGACTCGTAAATTACGGACAAGAAAACAAAGTACATGATTTTCATATGACTTATATATAATTTATAAATTTCAGGTAGAGAGTGAAAGATATGTTTTTTTTACAATATTACTTAAATTTAAATTTAAAATTAAAAAATCAAAGGTGAGAATATGTTGTTTTTTAATGATGTTAGTCACAGTTAAATTGAGAATCAAAAAGACCAAAGTTGAGGTTGTAAGAGAGGATCTGGCTAATAATATAATATTTTTTTGAGGGACTAAATTGAAAATCTAATTTTTTTTCAATCCACACACACATGCCATCTTCCTTTCCCTTCATCAAGCATTGATTTTAGATAGGCTAAATTACTTTAAAAAATCTTTTAGATAATCCATAGGATTATGTCAGATATATATCTCAAATGCTGAAGCAAACCTGTTGAACAAATCAAAATAATTTGCAATACTTAAATGTACTAACAATTAATTGGTTTAATTTAGAAGGGCCTAAATACAATATTTGATTGACATGCTCCTAATTATGATTTATCAATAAAATATAAATTTTTTTATGTCCACCAAACAAATACAAATGCCCAAAAGAAAAAAACAAAACAAAAATTTCGTTGCAGTCTCAAAAATGGTTTGGCAAATGATTTAAAAATGTGAAGAATCAAAGTTTTAGGTTAATTTCTTTTCCCCCCAGAAATGGTGAATCAACCCTCCTTTGAATTCAGTGTGATAATATACCAGAAGACTCTTTTGATTGTTTTTCAGGGGCTAACTTACTTTAATCTCCAACAATCAGGAGATGCAAAAGAAAAGAGGTAGGGAGAGAGAGGGTGTGAACCTAAAATGCAAGAGACAGAAGAAGATTGAGGGATTACCTAATAAGTCAATGGCTGAATACAGGAAGGTGAAATGAGAATGTTGGCCTGAGTAGGCACATATAACAAAGAGTAAAAATGAGATGCAGGAGGAGGAAGACCGGTGGAGTGTGGAGTGTGGAGTTGAAAAGTTTAGCAGCTTGGAGGATTACATTATAATTTGTGTTTGAAAAATGGGAATTATCCATTATTCTTTGTTAATTACAAAAGTCCAATACTCTACCCAACTCCCACAATTATAAATAGTATAATTTTCTATTATATGTGAAAAGTTGGATAGCAAGGGCATTAAATATTTTATTAAAGTTATCATAGTCAATCAAAATTTTTCACTTTTGTTGACAATTTATAGTAGTATAGATATAGATATAGATTAATTAATCTTAATTTGACATATTCAATTAATACGTTAGATTCTTGTGGATTTGACTATTGTACAGACAAAAAAATAAAGTTGTTACCATACCTCCAAAATTTACTATTTTAAAAGATATTTTATAATTTTTATGGGTCATTTTACAAACATAAAAATTTATCACTTTTATAGGTGATTTATAACTTTTGTGGGTATTTTTATCACATTGTGATATTTTTTTTTATTACTTTTCTTCCATACAAAAAAATTTATTATTTTTGTGGGTGTTTTTATCACATTTATAGATGTTTTTATCACTGTTATGATTACTATTTTTATTATTTTTTTGGTACTATAACAATGATAAAAATATTCACAAATACA
>CAUOFW020008532.1:0-17018 GCA_963454935.2 Ilex paraguariensis | reverse complement strand
TGAAATACTCGTTAGTAGTATGTGAGGTTTTTTCAACTGGGACTGCAGTTTTTGGAAAACACATTTCATATATGCGACTTAGTTTTGAAATACTCATAATATTATGAGAGGTTTTCCAATAGGCACTGCAGTATGTGGGTAACAATTTTGCTTTTGTGCTCTAGTTCTAGGACTTTAGTCCATGATTTCTACGTTAGTGTAGCCAGCGAAAACATGACCTAGATATGTTTTCACTGGCAATTGTCAGCTAACATACCCCATAGATATTGTTGTAACATACTGTTGCTGCTGTGGCCTGCAGTACTAGCATTCCTAAGTACACCAGAGTGTATACTGTCATTTAAATGGAGATTTCATTTTTTAGTTTACAACATCCACATTATGAGTTTGCTATTTGTTGCATAAGGTATGTATTTCGTAATGATAGGCAGGAATATGTTTGACCATGGACAAGAGAGGAGTAGCACAAAATTTGGCAAACTGGATTGTATTAGTGTACTCCAGGCATACAACTGCAATGACCATTTCACACCCCTCAGCAATAGATAATTTGGCCAAACTAATTTATTAAGGTTAGTGTGTGCTAATTTGCTATGTATACCATGTCACATGGCCATAGTTTTTACCTAATGGTAACAGCTGCCATAACGATTACAGTAACAGTAACAATGTTTTAATGGATGCTGTACTTAAGGGGCATTATCAGTTATGCAACGGTAATGAAAACTGGAGGTTGGATTTTTTCTTCAATTCCACCCTTTAAAATTGAATAATGGCCTGATATTTTCTCAAATCTATCACCAACAAAACAAAATTCTAAGTTAAAAAATCCAAAATACATAAATTTATGCACCAATTTAAACCCAACCAATAAAAAAAAAAGAAAATAAAAAAAAATAAGTCAAAATTTGATTTCCTTCACTTTTGTACCAGGCAATGGAAGAAACTGCTTAAAATAATGCACTTAAAACAAATCTAGCATCAATGACATAGCACTCTTATAGTCACCACTTCTTCAATTAGGTTCCACTACTCACTACCATTCCTAGTCCAATTACTCCCAGTTTCCAACTTTACTGACTTATTATATACTGGTGTTCGAAGGGGGAAAAAAGAATCTGGGCAAAGCGACTTAAGGGAAACGAATTGGTGCTTGTTGGGTTACTGCCAATCAGCTTTTAATTTCTATGGATTTTGGAAGGTTCCTGACTGGCTGCAAAACAAAGAACTTGGGAAGGCTGTTGTCAGCAGAAGAATCTGATCAAGGTCACAAGCAAGTTCTGCTTAGTGCTCCATTATGCTTCAAACTTCTAGAAACTTCAAAATTTGGGTTGTGAAGATTTTGATATAAGAAACATGTAGATCTTGAGATTAGAGGGTTAAGAATGGGCAGAAGTGACTGAAATATGATTTTTTCGGATTAAAATCATTCGTGTCTGGCTAGTCACCTGTGTTTTAGGGTTGTATTGGGCCAATTGACCCGTATCTGCCCATTACGGCTGTTGCACACCCATTATGCTACCAAATATGGCTCTTATGAGAGTGAAAAAAATTCCAACTGCAAAATTTGGGCCTTTACTTCCCATTAGGGTCGATTTTTGAAACTATGCTCATTACTAGAATTACTGATTGTTGATTTAGATTGTTGGTCTTGTAAGTTTATGACGTGACAGCCACCAACCTTCATTAGTGATCAAATTATTTCAGAAGGTTGATATTAAACATTTTCGATGAATTGATCAAAGTGAATTAGTAAGATGGCATTTCTGTAATTGTTTTTTTTTGTGTTAATACTATAGAGAGGACAATGACCAGATTAGTGACTGCCTATCACATGTTATTTGGTCTTTCTTTCTCTTTATAGCTGCTCTAACATGATATCAGAGCATGTTTAATACTGACCCATGTAATTGTGTTGGTATTTGATAGCTTATATTGGTATTGGTGCTTAGAGCTCTTGTGGGATTGTTTGTTTTTTTTTTTGGTTTTGGTTGTCCTCCCTAATATATTGTGATGGGTGAGAGTGAGCCCAAGTCTCATTCTATGAAGATGGATTTGGTGTTGTTAATAGGCGAATCAGCAGCAGAAAATTGAACTCTAATTACTTGTTGGGTGCTAGGAGGAAGTTGAAGTATATTTTGTCTAGTCCCCCATCTCGAGGCAGTATGGAGTACAAGGAATGGGAGTTTCAGAAGCATTTGTTTATGTCATGGCTATGGAATGGTATGGAGCCATCACTTGGTGCTAATTTATTGTTTTGCTACTGCTGAGGAGATTTGAGTTAGTCAGTAAACCATATTGGATGAAAAAATATATCTCCAGTTTATATTATTCATCAAAACTTGTTTTGTAAGTTGCAAAATAATGCTGTGAGTAGTACAGTGTCTTCAAAGGGTCATTAGATGCGTTGGATTGGCTTCATCATATGATCACCACTGATGTTGAGATCATTGAGAAACAATGTGAAGAGTTCTATGTTACCAAGTTTCTGTTTGGACTGTATCCAAGTCCACCTAATGTGAAGGTATTTTTCCAAGGAGATGATAGTATCCCTTCATTGAGTATTGTGTATGCTCGAGTTCGTGGTTTTGTACTGGATTCTTATTGGTGTCAAAACTTCAGGAAGGGTAATTCAAGTTTTGTGTCTGCTTTAGGGGGACAGGATTCTGATTGCGTAGTGGTTTCAGAGGTCTTAGTTTGGGATATTATAGTTCAAGATTCTAGTTTTTCGGTAGAGGTCGTAGAAGATATTGAGGTAGATAGAGGCTGTGGTTTTGGTAGAAGCTGGAGTAGATACACTGGTCATGAAATCAGTGTGTAAGTGCTCTAATTATCAGGGATAACACCACGTTGTGGACTGTTGCTGTGGTGTACATGGAAACCATGTTAACTTTGGGATAACTTACTTATCAAGTTATGTGCTCAATGGATACCTCCGTAGCATCTCATTCTGAAGCGAATACTCCCATTCCATCTACTGCTGCGTGACTTGTTTTCGTATATTCAACCAAGGAGCTTTTACATATAGGTTGAAAAGAAAGTTGTTTGACCAGGTTGTGTTTGTTTACAGTAGTGAGAAAGGAATTCTGACAATTTATGTGCACGATATTGTAATAAATGGTGATGATACAGGGGATACATTTGTTAAACATCCACTTGAGAAACAATTTGCAAATGAAGGACCTAGAGAAATAAAAGTATTAAAAAAGAAGAGATATCGTTGTCTCAAAGAACTATGCCATTCATCGTCTATATGATATAGGAGACTTGTTGGTATTGGCAAGTTTATTTATTTGAGAATTACATGATCAACAAGTCCTACACAACAGTATTGGGAAGGCGAAGGTCATATCTTGAGATACTTGAGGGAGCTCTGGGTAAGGGTTTAGTTTCAAGACTATATGGGAATTTAGAGATGGTTGGCTTTTCAGATGCAGGTTGTGTAGGTAACCGTCCAGACAGATGGTTCGTGTTAGGTTTTTCTTAACTTGTTTGGAAGACTAAGAAAAAAATGTAATAGTTAGAACCAGTGCAAAGGCCAAGTATAGCTCACAATATCCGGTGAAATGTGGGTGAAGTCACAATTACAAGAGGTGTTATTTCTAGGGAAAAGCCTATGAAGATGTATTGCAATAACTACATGGCTATCATGATGTTTCATAAGAGAACCAAGCACATTGAAGTTGATTGTTATTTTGTTCAGGATATGTTGATAAAGAAGTAGAATATTGGAATTTTTTGTTTGGTCAAATACTTAGCTATCAGACATGTTTACTAAGACTGTAGGTAAGGGATATTTTTCTGATCTTTGTAAAAGCATCACGTGACAGATATCTATGTTCGAGCTTGACGGTGCGTGATGGAGTGTGATATGTATAATAAAGTATTTTTGGTAATTTTTTATTTCATTATGCACGAGGACAATCACCTAATTATTGATTGCCTATCAAATTCTATTCAGATTATCTCTCTCTCAAATAGTCTTACCAACTCTTATATGATCTTCTTTCAAGTTCGTACAATTACTTACATGTAGTCGCCATTACACCTTCTGCAGGTCCAGCATTTGGTAGATAAACTTCAGGAGCATACAATTTTCTTTATTGGTAAGAACTTGGAATTCTACTTGATAGTGGAACACTACGTGTAACTATTTCGCTAAATTTTTCTTGATAATGTTCCAAGAGATAGTTTTAAAGCATTATAATATACATGCCTCACATTTTGCAGTTAAGAGATCCCTCTGACAAAATTGAATCATATTGCTTGATGTTTGAAATGAATACAAAGTTTAGACCCTTATTGCCTTAGCTTTCATAGTTTTAATTGCATCACCTACTGAAACCTTGATTGGTCATATCAAAATATGATCAGGAACCACATGTACTGCATCACCTACTGAAGCTTTCATATTTTTGATTTGTTTCATTTTTCTTTTCCCTTCTAAAGCAGTTGAAACTTGAATATTAGGGTTTAGGAAAGTAATAGGAAAAGAAGAATAGCAAAAAGAGATTATAAAACAATATTAGGTGTAGGATGTATATTATCTACACCCAATCACCTATTTATATTAGATTGACATTGAAGACAATTACAACATTAGTAGAGTAGAATATAATAGGAAAGCGACCTAGAAAGAAAGGAGAGCAATATGATGGGTGACCAAAACACACGTCCAATGTTGATTCACTAGCGATAACCCGTGCTTGACGGTACGGTGCAATTCAAAAAATAATCAAATATTGATTGTAGAGTCGAAATAATTAAATATTAAAAATGACCGTAATATGCTGAAAATTTAAATTGCATCTCTTAACTCACCACACTTTGCATACATGCTCAACACAGTATTATCAATATAAAGATTTTCTTGAAGACAAATTTACAATAGAAAAATGTAGAAAACCTAACTTTAATAATCAAAATGCCAGAAATGTAAACTGAAAAAGCATAAAATTCATATGTTTGAAACTACATACCTAATTAGAACGCTCAAAAATATTTATTTAAAAATCAACTTGTAAGGTCAGTAAAAAAAATTGTCCGTGCCAGAAAGTACCGTGTTATGATGAATAAAGAAATCACCAATATTTGATGAAGATGTTTTTTTTTCTTTCAGAAAATTTGGAATAAAATTTTCCCTAAAAATAGGACCCCAAGAAAATATCAACATGTAACGCAATTTACAAAATCCAAAGATGACATAGAGACTTAGTATCAACCAATAATACAAAGAAACCAACCAAATTCAACCACCAAAAAAATTAATTCCAAATCCAAACAAAAAATTTCAACAGTAAGAAAATATAGCAAAGAGAGGCAAAATAATTGAACACGACAATACCTAATTTTTCAATGCTAAACAGATGTGATCAAGTCAAGCACCACCATGCTACAGATGAGCGTGACAATGTGTAGGGGATAAAAATTTATACCTTCTCAAGATTTAGAAATTAATATGACACCACCATGCTCATTTGACCTGCAAATAATGAAAAATTATTAATTATTAATCTCAGTAACAGTATGCTCATAAAAACAAAACTCTCTAGAGGAAGTTATTCCTAAACTAAAGAATAAAGTCCAAAGCACTAAAGTGCTAATCCTATAAATCAGACTCTAAATTCTAGAACACTCTAGATATCATCATTCATTATTCAAGGCGTCATCTAAGCCTTCAATCCACTGAAATTACTTGGCTCAAATAGGTAACATAATTTTCTAGAAAGAGAAAGTATTACATAGGCAAGGATCAAAATTTCGTTTCGAAGTACCGTTTCGGTCAACTCAAAAATAGAAACGTTTCGGAAACATTTCGGAAACGCAATGGAAACGCAAAAAAAATATGGAAACGCATAGAAACACAAATGCAATCCATTAATTTATAAAGATATGCTAAATAATTTATTAATTCAACATATTTATTAGGTTAACATCAATTTATACAAGAATAAATTTAAATTTGAGGGAAAAAAAGGCTTGACTTGAGGCGAAAGTCACTTAAATTAGTTTCAAACACTTAATTTTTATGAAATAAACACATTTTTACATAATATTAACGTCTTATAATACACATGAAATGCTAATGAGTACATACTTACATGATTACATCCATTCCCCTGTGGAGTGTCGAGTAGGCTCATACATCGGTGTAGGCTCTGGGTAGCTACTTAGAGAAACTCCATATGTGACATAAATATGATGACAATAGTTACTCCAAATCATATTATTACGGTAATATAATCCAATTAATAATACTATTTTATTATAATACTAATAATGAAGGGTATCAAATTAAATTAATGATACTTATGTATACTTAAAAATTAAATGTAATTGCAGTGGGTATTAAATGTAATTACAGTAGGTATTAAATATAATTACATTAGGGTATTAAATGTAATTGTTAATACTTATAACAAAAAAAAAAAGCAAAAAACTTGCACAGCAGTGAGGTATTAAATATAATTACAGTATGTATTAAATATAATTATAATGGGTATTAAATATAATTATAGTAGGGTATTAAGTGTAATTATTTATTCTTATAACAAAAAAATTATAAAAGACAGAAGAGCAGTGGAAATTAAATGTAATTATAGTGGGATATTAAATATAATTATAGTGAGTATTAAATGTAATTACAGTGGGTATTAAATGTAATTATAATGGGGTATTAAATGTAATTATTCATAATGAACCGAATATATCACTGTTTTGTCGAAACAGTTCGAAACAATGCCGTTTCGACCGAAACGGTCCGAAACAGTACCGTTTCGACCGAAACACTGGAATTTTGTGATTCAACTACTGTTTCGTTTCGGAGTGTTGAAATTCCGAAACGTTTCGGACGTTTCGGACGTGTCGACACGACATTTTGATCCTTGTACATAGGTTTAAGTAAGTTAAAAAAAATTAGAAAAATACCCTCCTTATGTGACAAACAAAAATAATTATCTACTGTTAGTTTAAGCTCTAGAACCTATGAAGAGGAATAATTCTTGTGATAAAATATTTAGCAAAGAGAAAATAGTTAACTGGGGTACTTGGAACCTTTGAAGAGAAAGAATAAATTAACCATGCAAGGAATGAAAAGACAGGAGCACGTGCCCACCGTTAATCAGTATGGGAGTAGGGAATTGAGGAAAAATTTGAATGATTTTACACATAAGAATTGAATGCAACTGCCATAATTTGTCCATAGTGACAATCTAGAAATGGGAAAGAAATACTCCAATAAATGGAATTTTCCTCACCAAGCATTCGCAAGAAGTACCTTTCAATTTTAATAGATAAATACCTATTTCTACCAAATAACTTAGAATCATATTTGACCCAAATAAAATAGCAAACAAAAAGACAAGAAGATGAATAGGAAAGGCGGAAAATAGGTAGCCCTACCTACCGAATAAGCCTAGTGGAGACCAATTAACACTAACCTCTTGTAAGCTCCGATACAACCATTAGGCCAATACCTCATAAATCAGTGGATGCTTAAAATTTTCTAGTCAAGGCCTAAAGATTTAGACAAAGAAATGGAAGAAAAAAACTCGGAGAAATGAGATAGCAAAAAAAGGGTGTTAATCATCACACCCACTAATCATCACATTTCAACAAATCAAATCCTTCTTAGATGTGTTTTCAAACATCTTGCGAGAAAGCTCCAAATTGTTGACAGTGGACACATAGAGATTAAACTAAAACTCAATTGAACATAAAAAATGACTACTTTTTTTTCTCTAGTTAAACTTTCTAGTTGTTTGGTTTTAAAATTTAGGTCATGTTTGGTTATCATCTCCAAAACAGTTTTTTATTCTTAAAATTTTTAAAACACTCAAAATCTATTTGTTTAGTATTTTTATTCTCAAAATTTTTGAAAAAAAATGAGATTTGGAACACAAAAACAAAAACAAACTAGACTTTTTTTCGGACAATTTCCTTGAAAATTTTGAAAACACGGAGAAGTCACTGATCATTTTTAATGAAGTCACGCCTTCGACTTTCCTTAGCAGCTATTGCTTTTCTCCCTTTTTTTTTTCCCTTTCTCAAGCCTTCCTCTCTCTCTCTCATTCCACTTTGAAAAACTAGAGAAACACAAGGAGTCGGGCTGGTGGTGGTTGTGGCGATCTCAAGCATCTCTCTCTCTCTCTCAATGTGACTGTGTGTGCGTGTATATATATATATATATATATATATATATATATATATATCAGGTTCTATTGGCGATTGGTTATATATATAAATCAGATCATATCAAATTTTGTGGGTGGTGGTTGTGGGTGTTGGGTGGTCCTCGGTTTGGGTGGTGGTCTTGGTGGTGGGTGTTGGGTGGTTCTCTGTGTGGGCTGGTGGTGGTTGTGAGTTGGTGGTGGTTGTGGGTGTTGGGTTGATGGTGGTGGTGGTGGTGGTTGTGGGTGTTGGGTTAATGGTGGTTCTCGGTTGTGGGTGTTGGGTGATACACAGTGAAAGAGAGAGAGA
The DNA here is from genome assembly GCA_963454935.2 of Ilex paraguariensis. Lineage (NCBI taxonomy): Eukaryota > Viridiplantae > Streptophyta > Magnoliopsida > Aquifoliales > Aquifoliaceae > Ilex > Ilex paraguariensis. The sequence goes on along the minus strand of CAUOFW020008532.1, from coordinate 8,540 downwards.
CAGAGAGTTGAAGAGATGAGGAAATTAGAGATTATTGTCCAAACAAATTTTATAATTTTTGTTCTTTAAAACTATTTTAAAAAATATATAATCAAACATATTTTGTAATCTAAAATTTTTAAAAAAACTTTCCTAAAACTCTTTTAAAAAATAGTTTTCATATAGTGTTTTTTGAGATGCAAACCAAACAGACCCTTAATTTTCAGAACCTATAACTCTTTTGACCGGTGAAGTTCAAAAAGTGAGTTATCATATTTTAGACAAATCATGCTTATTGCTTCATAATCTCAGGGGCTAAAATTACTTATTGAGGCAAAACAACAAAGAGATTGAAATCAAGCATTTAAATTGGCCTTTCAACCTAAAAATCTTTAAAGTCCACAGCTCAAACCAATTTTGTGCACATTAAACAACAATCCTATACAAAGTACACCAATAAAACATAATCTTTCTTCTCCTATATAATGACCAATAGGTTATGTTTATTTTTCCCCAATCGATTCATAATGAACAAATCCTCAAGATAATTATCAACCAATTAAACAATTATTTACCATGATCACTTCAGCTAAAACTTCCAGAGGTATGCATGGACAATTAAGATGTCAAATTCGAATACATGGACAATTAAGATGCTTATTAAGATGAGTAGACAAATCATTAATACCAAAATAATAGAAATTCCTATCCTTTTTGTTGCTACTGTGGTATAAAAGAAATTCACTTAATAACAAATGCATTAGATATAATTTTTTTTTATTAACAGTCATATAATTGAAACAATTAACAGTCACATTATCAATTCAGCATAGGTTCTGTTCAGGCATCAATAAAGAAGTGTTCATATGAATATGCATATTGCTAGATATGGTTTTTCTTTAAGGATTATTTAAAGGAAAGGTGTGTGTTATGATACTTAGACACATAGGTAAGAACTACTGACCTGTTCAAGAGTGAGACGGTGCTTCTTTTCTGGCAACTGTTCGTCGTAATATTCCTACGTCTGGCGAGTGGAAAAAGGCTGCCTATTTGATGTTTCCTTTAGGTTCATCATTGATCTTGCTCCTATATGATATTACCCAGAATTTTCACATATACAATGATCATGGCTCACTAATCCGTAGACCACCATTATTAAACTGCTAGCATTTAACCTATTCACATGCAACACATTTCAAACACAGGTTATGCTCTTTTTGGAGATATTTCATCAAACACATGTTATGCTATACATTATATCAAACTAAAATAATTGAATACAAAAATCCAACCATTCACTCGGTTGCTATTCGATCAAAATTCAACTATGGAAAAAAATTGAAAACAAACAAATTGAAAAACCAAAATTGCAGACAAATAGAGTAGAAAATTCAAAATTTGAAGCACTCACATAACCACTACTCTGCGTCTAATACTCTCTAAAGGGCTAACAGTTACACCCAAAAGTTTTAGACACTTTTCTATCAATAACCCCTAAATCCAAACAACCCATGATACCTATCCACACCCAAATTTTTAGACCTATAAAAAAAATTACACAAAAACCAAAAACATTAGGGATCACGGTGCACTGAGAGAGAGAATAGTCACGGTGGGCCTTTGTGGGGGGGTTTGGGAGAGAGAATATAGGGGAGGGGGTGTTTCTGAGTGAAGCAGGGGATGGTAAAGAGAGGAGGGGAGGGGAGGACAATATCTTGGTTGTGGCGCTGTGGTTCTGTGGCGCTTCGTTGTGTATGGGGAGAGAGAGAGAGAGAGAGAGAGGGTAGATCGTGTGTTTGTGTGTGCAAAATTGTGTCTGTGTCTGTGAATACTTGTGTTTGTGTGTGTGTGGCGGAAAGCTGGGGAGAGAGAGAGAGGGGTAGAAAGAGAAATGGAGGTGATGGAATTGAGGGGGAAAATGTATAGGGATAAAATTCAACTTCTCTTCTGTTTTATTATATAGATTATGATGAGATTTGTGATATTTTTGTTGAATTTTTTGAAGTCATTTGAATTCTCCTTTCTATTTTCGAATGTTTTTTTGAAAAATTGGAGTTTTTCCTTTGATCTGGCTGATCACTGAAATCCGATGACTGCCAGTGTTAGTTTCCCAAACAGAGAGGTGCGAATAGGCTACAGGAGTCCTCTGGTTGTGACCCATGTCTATTTAAGGCGCGTGGGAGTGATTCTTGGCTGATTCAAACTGTCGGCTGTATGGTTTCTGGCCTTCTGGGAGTCATTTTTGTGCTACTGGTGTATGTTTTGAGCTACTGTGTTGGTGTGTTGCACTGGTTGTGTGTTTGGTTTCATTGGGCTGTGTTTCTGCATTAGATCCAATCCAACTAGATCTGAGTTTTCTTGGCTGTTTTTTGGACTTTTTTTGTGCTGAAGATTGACGAATTCACTGTTTTGGGGCTCAACAGTGTGCCGACAGCACTATTTTTTGGCTGTATCTACTTTTGTTTTGGCTATTTTTGGTTGAATCTACAACTGGGCAGGCTGGATTTGCATCTGGGAAGGCTGAATCTTCATATGGGTTGGCTGAATCTGCGCCAGGACAGCCTGAATCTGCACCTGGGGTGGCTGCATTTGCACCTGTTTAGGCTGGATCTACATCCTATTGGTTGGATCTGCATGTTTTTTTATTGTTCCTGATCTCTATGTTGTTGCCTTTGGTCTCTAGTTAAGCTGTTTTTTGATGCTGCTTGCATGTTTCCTTAACTTTGTTGTGTTGTTGTGGGGTTAATACCGGCAATGTATTCCCCTTTATTGGACAGATCCTTCGGCTCTTCTTGATTACTGTAATTGTGGTGATTTGTGGATTATTTCTCCTCTTATTCTTTATTATTGACTAGTTCGTTGTGGGTTTCTTGATGGCGCATTGGAATGGTAGTAATGGTCGGTGTTTTGATCGTGGTCATTGCTTTGAGTGGAAGTGTAACTATTCTGGTGGCATTGGACACATTGCGAAGTATTGTTGGGGTAAGTATAGGAGACCAACATATGCTAATCAAGCTTCTAATAATACTTCTCGAGTACTTTGGACCTCTACTCATGGTCCAGTTGTATCTACTACTAATTCTCATGCTGATCTTTCCTCTTAGTTTCGGTAGCTCATCCAATAGTTATCTTCATTTTCTACTCATTTATGTGTTCCTACTACTGACCTTGCTAATGGAGGTCACTCGGCATGTGTGGTTGCTCAACCATCTTTATCACCTTAGATCATTGATTTAGGAGTTTGTGCTTATATGTCCGGTCATTCTTCCCTATTCTTTAATTTTCGTTCGTTCGTGTAACTCATGTATTGTGTCGGCTGATAGTTCCTTTCGACCAGTATATGGGAGTGGCAATCTCCGTCCTACTCATTCTATGTCATTAACCTCTTATTTGTTTGTTCTAAATTTTCCTTTTAACTTATTATTTGTGAGTCAACTAACTAAGTCATTACACTATTTCGTAACCTTTTCTCCATTCTATTGTATTTTTTAGGATCTCAAGAAAAAAAAGATGATTGGTATGGGGTATGAGTGCAATGGCCGGTACTACTTAGATTCGGGTGGTTCTGTTCTTGTCTTGAATGCTTCCGTGTCTCCTGTTTAGTGGCACTTCCAACTAGGTCATCTCTCTTTGCAAAATTTAAGTCAAGTTATCCCTGATTTGAGTTCTTTTTCTGTGTTAGAATGGGAGACTTGTCAATTAGGCAAGCATTAACGTAGTTCTTTTTCTTCTAGTTCTTCAAGTCATTAATCTAGACCGTTTCATTTGGTTCATACAGATATTTGGGGTCCTATAACGGTCAAAAGTATATTTGAGTTTCAGTATTTCATGATATTTGTTGATGATTTCTCTCGTATGATTTGGTTATTTCTTACAAGGATCAAAATTTTATTTCGGCGCGTTGTTTTGGTCACCTAAAAAATGAAAATATTTTGACATATTTTGGAAACGTTTCAACCCGTTTCGAAAATAGAATGAAAATAAATAAAAATTTAAGAATTATGTTTTCAAAACATTAGTCGAAATATGCCAAAATATCTTGAATCATTTCGAAATAATTGTGCAAATGCATTGAAATATAACAAATTACTTTGAAACATTATGGAATACCTCGAACTATTAGAATTTCGATTTTATCACAGATTCGTTTCGGTCTCCTTGAAAACGGAAACGTTTTGGAATGTTCTGCCGTTTTGAAACGATATTTTGATCCTTGATTTCTTATAAAAGACCGATTTGAATTATCTAAAGTTTTTACCACTTTTTATAATAAAATTCTGACTCAATTTAATGTTTGCATTAAAGTTCTTTGGTCAGACAATACCCTTGAGTATACTCAATCATTTATAAAAAATTTTTGTACTGACCATGGCATTATTCATCAAACTACTTGTCCTCACACCTCTAAACAAAATGGTGTGCTGAATGAAAGTATTGCCATTTATTGGGTGTTGCTCGCACTTTAATGTTTAACATTCATTTGCCATGTTGAAATTTAAACACTTAAGTTATATGGTCTTCAACAGCTTAATTTTTTGGAATATATGGTTGTTTAACATGGTATCAGAGCAGGATGTCTTGTGTTCGAATCTCGCCGTTAATTATTAAAAGATTTTTACTTGTTAGGTCTAAAATCTAGCGCCTTTACGTGAGGGGCGTGTTCAAGTATAAATATGTAAGTACAAAAATTTTTCATAAATAATTGAATATACTAGAGGGCATTGTCAGACCTATGAACTTATGGATATCAAACTGAACCACTGATTTGTTTTCGATCAGAGCACCAAGTAGGATTTCATTATAAAAAGTGATAAAGATATTAGGCAATTCAGATCGATTTTTCATAAGAAATAATCAAGTCATGCACTAGAAATCATCAACAAAGATAACAAAATACTAAAAATTAGAAATACTTTTGATTTTTGTAGGATTCCAAGTATCTATATGGACAACATGAAAATGACTTGACTGATGACTTGAAGAATTAGGAGGAAAAGAACTATGATGATGCTTGCCTATTTGATAAGCCTAATATTCTAACATTGAAGAAGAATTCCAATGAGGGATAACTTGAAGCAATTTTTGTAAATAGGGTTGACCTAGTCGAAAGTGTCACTAAGTAGAAGACTCGTGAGCACTCAAGGTAGAAAGAGAACCATCAGAATCTAAGTAATAAAGGATATTGCTCTCATGTCCCAAACCAATCATCTTATTCGTTTGAGTTCCTGAAAAATACAAGAAGATTGAGAAAACGTTACTGAACAATATAAGGACTTAGTTAACTGACTCACGAATAATAAGTTAAAGAGAATATTAGGAACAAACAAAACAAAAGTTAATGACATTGACTGAGTAGGACAAAAATCATCAGTCTTCTGTAATGGTTGAAAAGAACCATAACCTAGTAAAATACGTAAGTTAGACGATCGAAAATTAGAGAATAGGGAAAAAATACAAGACATATAGGCACTAACTCCTGAATCAATGATCCAAGATGACGAAGAAGGTTGAGCAACCATACATATAGTTAGATATAGAGTTACCTCCATTGGCATAAATGTGCAAAAAGTGAAGATAAGTGTTGGATGAGCTGACGAATCACGGAAGAACACAATCTACCCCAAAAAATAACTCAAAGAAGTTGTTCAAGCAAAACTTTCCCAAACCAAAAAGAGGTGGTGTATCCTAAAAAAGATATGCCCAAAACACCTTCAGTAGCCAAAAGGAGCAAACCCTATAGTCATAAGTGTGACCATACGCAAAAAAAAAAAAAAAAAAAACATCACCGTGGTCTAGTTCTTGATGCAAAAATCATCAAACACATTCTATAGTTTTAGTCAAACTCATGTTTTCTCCAAAACTACAACATAATCATGAAGAAACAAGGCACAAACAAGGACTATGATCATTAGACAATCCTAATCTCATTGGAGGAGAACAACAATCACGACCAAATGAATTGAACAATTAGTCATTATAACTCCTCAAGACATGATTTAGGGTCCAAAAAAGCCTCACACAACTAATCGTGGTACCACAATGAACTGTAACCAGCGAAGAACAATAACTATGATGAAAAGTAACTTCAGTTAACAGTGATGATCAGTTTTAGCAATGAACAGTGTAGAGATGGGAAAAAAAAGAAAAGAAAAGAAAAGAAAAGAGAGAGAATGACTATAATAGATGCTCTTATACCAATTTGAAACTGAAATAGTTAAATATTACGGTTTTAAGTTTAGGATAAAGGAGAAGAAGAGAGAGAAAAAGAGTGAGAAATAATGTATGTGAGCTAGGTTGTCCTACACTCTCTTATTTATAATAAACTAATATTTTAGGTAATTGCAATATTACCTAAGAGTTAAAATTTTGTTTTAGTGTATTGTTTCGATCACTTAGGAAACGGAAACGTTTCAACATGTTTTGGAAATGTTTCGAACCGTTTCAAAAACAGAATGAAAAAAATAAAAAATTTAAGAATTATTTTTCAAAACATTGGTTGAAATATACCAAAATATCTTAAAATACCTTGAAATATTCTGAAATAATTTTGCAAATGTATTGAAATATAATAAAATACTTCGAAATATTATGGAACACCTCGAAGTATTAGAATTTCGATTCTATCACTGATTCGTTTCGGTCTCCTTGAAAACGAAAACGTTTCGGATGTTTCGACCGTTTCGAATCAACACTACTAATAATATAAAAAGGTGCATGAGAGGACAAAACGTCTCAATATGAAAAAAAGAGTAGAAAATAAACAAAAAGGTTACAAGATGAAAAGAAAAAAACATAACAAGAAAATTAGTTCCAAGCCTCAACGAACATGACACACTTCGACTCTTATCACATTTTTCCATAGAAATGATTGTGCTTGGTTTGTATTCTATATTTAGTTGTGATATGAGGTGTCATACTATAATTGGTTCCCAGTATTTAAAGGACGGTCATAAGGGTCACATGAACTGAGATAGGAAATATGGGCCTCCAACATGAGCAGTAGAGTCCCGGAAGGTGCATTGGCTCTTTTATGTATTGTATAGACATTAGGGTGCTATTATCGATCTTGTTGCTCATTCATTTATTGATTTGCTAAAAATAGTAGAAATAAGATCGAATAAGCTTTGCAAGCCTTTTGCCTCATGTTTTGCTTTAGTTCCCATCGTCTTCTAATTATGAGAGATTTCCCCTCCCTCTTACTAACTGGTTGGGATGCAACTATTTTTGTGTCTGTAACTTGTTACTTTCTAGAAGCGATACACGTATTATGGCATACCGATTCAATTACCATCAAATTCGAACCCCAAATAACAAAATTACAGTCCAACTATCCATGAAAGATCTCACATGAAAGTAAATATTAGGTGTTTTATAGCAAAGTGAATAAAACAATAAAATATGAACCATGAATAGAGACAAGAAATCCATGCAGTTCAGAACTTTGATCCACATGCTCAGGCAAGCCAACAATAATTGCTATTGTTAATGTTAATTAAGAGCAAGAATGCTTAAGGAGTTCCCTCCACGATTACTTGCAAGGACCCCTAAATTTAAGAACATTGTAGAGGTGTTGGTGTGGTCTCAAGTCTTAAAGGTAAATTTGGAAAAAAGTGTACTAGTGACCATCAATTCAAATGTGAAAAAGATTAGTAAGATAGTAGGATTGTTGGGGTGTAAAGTAGCAGAGTGACCATTGAAGTACTTAGGACTGCCGTTGGGGTGGAATTCACTTTTGTAATCCTTTTGGGACCTGTTGGTTAAAAAAGTTGGGAAAAGGTTAGAAAGCTTATATATCCAAAGGAGAGAGGCTAACTCTTGCCCAGTCAGTTTTATCTAGCATTCCAACCTACATTTTATCTCTATTCATATTACCAGGGAAAATCGTTGTGAGACTTAAAAATATAATGAGGCATTTTCTAAGTGAAGTTAGGGGCAAGGAAGAAAGAATCATTTTATTAGTTGGGGGGTGGTGTTTAGATCTAAGGATAAAAGAGGTCTCTCTATTGGTAATTTGAATGCAAGAAATATTGCTTTGATAGGTAACTAGCTTTGAAGATTTCCCCCGAAAATAAATTCTTTGTGGCATTTAGATATTCATAGTAAATATGAATTACATGCTAACGGATGAGATACTAATATGGTTGAAAGGAGTGTTTCCGATGCCCGTGGAAATTCATTTCTCAAGGTTTGGCGAGATTTTCCCAAGAGGTGAGGTTAGTGGTGGGTAATGGGGGGAAGTAGTCTTTCATATGTGTTTCCTCATCTCTATAATTTATCTATGTTTCTCAATTCATTCATTATGTCTATGATTCGGTCATTTATAGTTCTCCATATTCTTGGGATTTTGGTTTTCGTAGGAATTTAGATGATAGAGATACAATTGATATGATTTTATTTCTAGATATTCTTAATAACATTGTGTTGAATATTGAGTAATATGATTTTATTTCTAGATATTCTTAATAACATTGTGTTGAATATTGAGTCGGTGATAAAAGAGAGTAGTTGTCGGAACCATTGAGAGTTTTCTCATGTAGATCTTTCTTTAATTCTTTAGTGGG
>CAUOFW020008531.1:0-17027 GCA_963454935.2 Ilex paraguariensis | reverse complement strand
CAGTCTTCCTCCTGGTTTCTTTCATTCCTTTATATTCCCAACAATAGAAATTTCCATTTTACTCCCATTTCCTACTCTCCTTCCTAACATGCTTCCTCTTACTAACTAGAAGACTAAACCAGGGAGGCTTTATTCTGATGTCACAAAAAGAATTTTAAGTTCTTAAATGACCCACAAAGGAATGCTACTACTATCATGACGAAGTACTAAGATCATCCCAATTGAATAGTCTTAAGTTAAAGCATTAAACCTTTGGTTTGTTCTCAAAGTTTGCTCTCACAATCATAGATATCCAGGAGAAAAACTTTGCTTTGGATGAACAAAATTATAAGATCATACAAACTGATATGCTATCACATTAAAGTATTTTTGAAGCAAGAGGAAAAAGCATATTGTAGAAAAGAAACTTTTGTTTACCGCCATCTGGGGCTGATACCCCAGTACAATGTAAGATTAGTAACTTTTGTTTTTGGTAAATACAGAATATATCAACCCAAAACAACTATAATCAACTGTTACTAGGAAACTTAATTTCGGCAACATCGCAAAGGGACATAATAGGAAAGTAGAACAATAGAAAAGTAATGCTCTAACACTCTCTCTCAAGTTGGAGTATAGAGATAAAAAAATGCCCACCTTGGAGTAAAGGCTACTAAAAGTAGATCACCCCAATGATTTGGTGAGAAAATTACTGAGTTGATCGCAATATCTCCAAATAGTCAACAAGGAAAAAACCAATTTCTGGGTGACTGCTTCAAACCATTCAATGACTTATTTAATCGACACACACTACCATAGATTCTAACTCGAAGAATCTTAATGACACTATATACTTTCCACTCTTAAGATGCGTGCAATTAAAAAATATGATCTCAATGGTATAATTGAAAAGCTATCGTGGATCTGACCCAAATACGCATTTAAATTTGTTGACTACATAGATCATGGAAAAGTGGTGTGTTTTAAGGTTTTTTCTCATGTATCTAATTGACTTGAGGAAAGTCGTCATAGAGGACGCAATGAAATTCATCTAAAATAGATGTGGTTCTTATCATCACTTTCTCACAGTGTTTGGAAGCACCAAATGAGCCTTGGAAATAGAACTTAAGGTCGCGGTATCGGTCATTGACTAGTCCACGATACTTCCCCTACACAAGTGGTTGCTCCATGTCAAGTATAAGACATCCATTTTGTGATTTAGAGAAGCAACAAACAATCAAACCAAAACAAGCAACAAAAATCGGCAATCAGGGTACCACAAAGAAATAACTATGGTGATGATAAAGGACAAACACAACACTAGCACCACCACCAACAATAATGATGCAAACGAACACAACCAACAACACCACAACAATAATAAATTAAGTTGCAACAATAAAAAAAAAGGGTAAACTAAGTAGAATTGAAGTTGAATTACCCAAAAAAAAAAAAAAAGGTTGAACTGGTGCTAAAAACCACAAAACCAAAACTAAACCGGTATGAAAACTCCAGAATTGACATTCAACTAGATTGAAAACACTGAACCGAAATTGAACCAACATAAAAACCACTAAACCAACATCAAACTGTGCCGAAAACTACTGAACCGACACTAAACCAAATTGAAAAAATGAATCGAAATTAAACCAAGATGAAAATCACTAAATCAGCATCAACTGTGCCGAAATCCTTTAAAGACGAGTAAAAACGCTGAACTCAAATTAAACCAGGATGAAAAAAACACTAAACCAGCACCAATCTGGCCAGAACAACGCTGAATTGACACCAAGTTTGGCTGAAAATACTGAAGCAAGAATTAAACCATGATAAAATCCACTAAACCGATACCAAACTAGCCCAAAAAACAATGAACCGGCACTAAACCTGACTAAAAACACTAAAACGAAACTACAGCAGGCTACAAACCATTAACCAACATCAAACTGGGATAAAAACAACTAAACTGACATAAACCGGGTTGAAAACACTGATAAAAAATAAACCGAAATTAAAACTACTAAACTAGCACCAAACTAAGTTGAAAATCATTGAACCAATACTAAACTGGACTAAAAACACTAAAATTGGCATTGATGATCAAACATTGGAGACACGAACATGGATTTAGGCACTCAGAATGGCTGATAAAGATCACAACACCTGATGAGCAACTAATGCAGATACTGGCAACAGAAAATTGCAACTTTTAGTGATTCTGATGAGGACAACAACAGGCGAACACATAGACAAGTACAACTTAATGGGTTGGCCCAACCACTAGGTGAATGAGGTGTTCGCCTAGGGCCGAACACCTCACCCAAGTATCTTGCTCTGATTCCAAGATGAAACTTGAATATTGTATATTATGATTAAGGAAAAGAAAGAGAAAGAGAAGAGAGGAAGAAAGAAAGTATGAAACAATCCTGTGTAGCATGTGTTGTTGCTTACACCCTATCACCTATAAATATTATATTGATATTGAAGATAATTACAATATTAAGAAAGTAGAACATAACAGGAGAATCACATAATAGAAAAATAGAAAAATAGAACAATAGGAAAGTGACATAATAGGAAAGGACAAATAGAGGAAAATAACACTCTAACAACATAAAAGCTATAAATAAATCATAGTATCCAAAAGTGGTAGGCCCTATATCATAGAGAATAGTCCTGATATCAGCAGGTGGAAAACAAAGAAAATGTATAGCCAAAAACCAACTTGATAAAGAGAGGACCACTTTTGTCCGGATCCTCTTGATTTTGTTGATTTAGATATTCTCCTAAATCTAGTACTACAATATAGTGAATAATAGAGGAAGAAGTGACAAATCAAATTACTTTTTCTTTGCAACCAAATAAGAAACTAGTATAGAAAATGATAATGAATACCTGCGATGATTCTGGTAGAAGTTGTCAAGCTGATAGTACACATAAATAGGATGTTTCATATGCTTGGGCACCTGATATTGTTCAGTAACATAATTTAAACGTGTCTACAAAGAACAATGAATAATAAACCTTTTGCTGTATACGTAAGACTGGATATCTGGTATACAAGGAACATACCGTCAGGGTTCTGTTGCAGGTTTTTTCTCCAGGGGTTTGTATATATTTGACCTTATCGTTTTTGAAGTCCTGTGGTATGCAATCAGTTTCATATCGATCAATGATTTCAACAACCTAGCAGAGAGAAAAAGAATCCATACTCAATAACATAAGGAAGAAAACACAATGTATGATAGTTGGGGCAGTTTTGAGCATACATCCCGAGAAGCGAACAGCGAGGCAACTCCAATGGGAATGAAGACAAGGCTAACAAACATAAATGTTGAAATCACCTGCACATGGAACGAAGAGGTCAGCAGATAAATATGCTACCTATAACGTCGATAAACCACCAAGAAAAACTTTGAAATTTAGAGAAGAAACTAAAGAAAAATCACCCATCGTGGTGTAAGAATTGGCTTGCATGCAGGAAGTTCCTGTTGGGTAAACCTTGAATCTGAAGGACAAGAATTGAAAAGCAAAATTGGGTCAGAAATACTCACATTGTGATGCAATAAATTTGTTAAACTTGTTTATGTACCATGAACAGCTAAAACTTATCATACATGAAAAGTGAGTGTCACAGCGACAATAATGTTCACACTAAACTTCTTATTCATCTGAAAGTGCTACAGGGAAGTAAAAATTAATATATATATATATATTTATCTCAGGGTACCCACAGGAAAAGGGGAGAAAAAATACCTATAGGCGGAAAACAAAAAACCTCCCATATATCTAGTTAAGACCTCATTGAGCTTAACTAACTTGTTACAATTCAAAAGATGTTGAACAAATATCTTTGCATCAAAAAATGACTGAAGGAGCAGATTACACATCTAAAAAAAAGAATTACATAAACTGAAAGGATGATTTCATAATCCATTATATGCCTATTAACTTTAGGTAAATGCATTTTCAATTTTATGCTTTCACTCTTGTGTTTTTCTCATTTTTGTCGCATTATCTTATTTATGCAACTAACAAACATTGCAACCAAACACCCCTTATGTCTAACTAGAACAATTTGAGAGAGAGCTCCATATGATCTGGTAATTTGGCCAACAGCTTGGTTGGAGTGGCTTCGTTACGATGCCAACAACTTGATTACTTTTTACTTCTCTTCTTTTATACTTTTTTGTTATTAGTTGCACTCCTACCAAACACGCCACATAATACATAGCAGTGCAGCATTCTAAGCAAGCTTTGCTCAGTTACAACAAAGACTCCTGGTAGCCTAGTGATCTAAGGCCCAATATTCCAATCTGTAATTCATACCTACCTATTAGTTCAAGTCTATAGGTCGTGAGTCTATCTATAGTATATTAGGACACTTTTACTTCTATTTCTATCCGATGTGAGACTCTCGCACATGCGATACCCAACAATCTCCCTTCATGTGTGAATCACATCGGGCTTTGCTTCCCCGTGAGTCTGATCCACTTCTCTCTACAATCTACAATACCGTGTCCAACCACTCTTTGCAAGAGGCCACTAATCCAAGAACCAAGCTTAACACTCTTTATAAGAGCCCATTTTTTCAAGAGCCAAGTTTTTACCGCTCTTCATGAGTCACCACACCACTCTATCAAAAGTCCTTGTGCCTAGGCCCGCGCCCTACTCTATTTCTGAGTTGAGTCTCTATGACTTCAATACCAAGAGCCCGTCAATTTTCTTGAGAGCCATTGTTAATAACAATATTTTACACCGCTTTTTTGAGAGTTCACCCAAGATTTTCAATCATCGGCTTTGATTCTATTTTGTTGTGAACGTGTAAGTTGGTGAACAATTAAAAATGAGATAATTACGAAAATAAGAACACAAGATTTATGGGGATCCATAAAAATTCTACGAGCGTCCACGAGAGTGGCTTTTTCCTTGTATTCAATACAACTTAAAAATATATTTATAAGCACTAGTTAATTACCCTAATTCTGGCCCAACTAGGAAACCTAGTTCTAGACTTTTATTAAATTGAATACATCAATTCCTCATATACATCCTAGATTACCCAATCCTAGTAAAACTTTTCCATTAGATGTACATTGAAAATCCCCGATGTATCCATACCTTGCCACGGGGGCTATGCCCTGCATCCCCAACCTATTATTTGGCCCTGGTAACCAAATAGTAGAGACTGCAACCAATCTGCCTTTATGAGTCGCCATAATTATAAGCACTAGTTAATTACCCTAATTCTGGCCCAACTAGGAAACCTAGTTCTAGACTTTTATTAAATTGAATACATCAATTCCTCATATACATCCTAGATTACCCAATCCTAGTAAAACTTTTCCATTAGATGTACATTGAAAATCCCCGATGTATCCATACCTTGCCACGGGGGCTATGCCCTGCATCCCCAACCTATTATTTGGCCCTGGTAACCAAATAGTAGAGACTGCAACCAATCTGCCTTTATGAGTCGCCATAATTCTCTTTATCATTCAACAGTCTGCGTCTTGGTTCGCATCTTCTATACATCTCTATCAGCATCTTACGTCAGCGTCTTACCTGCTCTTGGGAGCACTAGGTAGTCATCTGTTTCACCAACCTCAAAGGAAAACCCAATGACCAGTAAACTTATGTACAAGACACCAAATCAATATTGAGTGGATGCTAGCCAAGTATATCCCAAACTATTGTCTTAACACGGCTAAAACTCCAAGAATCTAAATGCTTGAAGAACTATCTTCAATATTGGCACACTATATTATTGAAGAATTCACCCATAACCATTAATCATTGATTTTGTTAATATTTTTTTTTTAATTGAAACACTTATCAACATTTCAAAATGACATCCTTAATGTAAGTAGAACAAAATCAATCTTCACACCATGTCATACACATGACTCAGGGAGCCTTCTACAACATGAACGCCAACTTTATCATTGAATCTACTCTGATTGTTGCATTAGGATCATCTAACTCTGATTGCTCTATTAGGATTGTTAACCATAAGCAGAGTTTGTTTTGAATGTGTGGGAATCCCACGTCGGTCAGATAGAAAAAAAAAGAGGTAAAAATGTCTTAATATACTATAGATGGCCTTCCTACCTATAGGATTAAGCTTTTAGGCATGTATGAGTTCTACACATGCATATTGGCCCTTAGATCCCTGGACTCCCAATCTCTCAACAACCCCCAACCTCAAGGACCCCATAATCGAGAATAAGCAAACCAAACACCCTAACAATGATGCTTCATCTCTACTTTGTTGTAAACGCAACACTAGTTGGGTAATGTTCCCCTTCATCCTATGCCATTGGTATGCAACTCTAGTTAGGTAATGTTCCCCTTCATCCTATGCCATTGGTAATAAATATCACCAATTTTAAATTTTCCAAATATCTCCTCAACCCCCTCCCCTCCAAAAAAAAAAACAAAAAAAAAGGAAACAAAATATGTAAAAAGAAAAAAGTCCCCTCACCATACAATCCTTATGTCATAACCTCACTACAAATGTCTTAATCCTATCATACATATGTGCAACTTCTAAATCTATCTTCTCCTCAAAGCAAGACTATTAAAAAATACCTAATAACACAATTTTGCTAAACTTAACATCAACCAAAACCCTAGTCAGAGACAACTTGTCCATTGATAGTCTTTTTCTTTTCTTTGATAGAAAACAAAATAATTGTATTGATTTAAAATGATAAAAATTGATACATCTAAAAGCACTATGGATGGATGGACAAGATGTTCAATCGTGAAATAAAAAAATACAATTCTCAAATTATAAAATTATATATCGTATGAGGCCTTCCAATCCGCCAAATACAAAAAAACGGAATGCCATCAAACTCCTTCATAACATATGGCCACATCCATGCCAAAAAAATATATGCGATCCATAAACCTTTCTTCCATTCTCCTCTATTTTCAAAAATCTTAGAATTCCTTTCCAACCATATTACCCATAGGATTGCAAGAAAAGCACAATGTTAGAGTCATCGCTCTTTAACCTCAAATTCCCCCACTAGCATTATTGAAAATGTTCTAGGAATCACCCAGGACAACTAGCTACTTGAAATGGTTTGGACCATATGAACAAAACAATAGGGCAATGCAATGTAGAATGAGAATTAACAATTATTCTATTTTTATTATTTTGTTTGGATGAGACTTTACTTAGGAATTTTCTAGAATATTTAGTTGTCTAAACCATGTAAATTTTTCTAATTCATTAGACGTGTGTTATTTATTTTTGGTAATTTTCCCAACACTAGGGATTTGTTTCCATTTAAGAAATCTTAGGATTTTAGATTTTCCTATAAATTGTCCTGTTACTTTCTCTGTGGATTCAGAGTACATTTGTTCTATATACTTAAAATTGTTGTATTCTTTGTGTTCTTTTATTCCGCTACATCAATTGGTATCAGAGTCTTGCCTAACCTGGTGTGATGGCTAATCAATGCAATGGTACCAATTTTCTTAATGACGGTGATCATGTGGACCGAATTATTAGAGTACCAGCGACAACAGCAGCAGTAGTTACAACAGTCTTTGCAAAAGCTGTGGTTTACGGTTGCGCAGTTGATGTTAAGTCCAAATCAGGATCTCAATCTAGATAAGGTGTTGAACGGCGACAGGACTCGTGTTTTACCTTTTCGAGATTGTTATCCTATTTATCTTATGAAACAGTGTGTTCGTGGTACAACTACCCAAGTATCACCCATTGCATATTATAAAGTTGTTGAAGAATATGATACATATCAATCTATGAGGCAACAAATTAAGTTTGGATTGAGACAATTGATTCAAGATAATATTGAGTTACAATCTTTTTCATCATATGATTATTCTGCTCATCAAGTTTCATATTAAAAATCCATGAATGTGAATTTTTCAAGCACATCGAGGATCAAGAAAGTGACGAGAAAAATACTGTTTCAAATATTTCCATGTTTCATAATTATACAAGTACAGAAAAGAAAGAAAAAAAAAATTTAAGTTATCAAGGATCAAAGATTGATGGCAATGATGAGACAAAAAGGACTTATGGTGATGTTGGGGAGCCACTTGAAGATTATCAAGAGGGAAATATCGAGAAAACTAATGAAGTAAATAGCGATCACATTATTAATGATGCTCTAGGCACTATATGTGAACTCAATACGTTGGAGCTTGCTGAAATCTTTGAAAATGGAAAAAGTTGTGAAGAAATCTCAGATGATGACATTTTCCACATCAATTTTATTGATTGCCACGATAATTCAAGGGAGTTGATTGACGTGCATAGTGAATTTATCATAGTATACCCCAATATTGAGAAGTTTATAAACAAGTCTCATGAAGTGATCCAAATTGATTTGATTATTGGGAAATAATTTAAAATCAGAAATTCTATCGAATATTTTACAACATATTTTGTAGGATCCTTGATTCCGGGGTCAGATGTAAACAAAGACATTATGGCAATCCATGTAAGGCTAGAAAAGATCAATCTCAAATACAAGGTAGATGCAGAAAAGTGCAGGCACACCAAATTTTTTAAAGTAATGGAAACTCAAGGACGAGTTTTTCTAAGAGAGATGGTCTGATATAGAATGAGAATTAACAATTATTCTATATTTATTTGTTTATTTTATTATTTTGTTTGAATGAGACTTTAATTAGGAATTTTCTAGAATATTTAATTTTTTAAACGATGTTTTTTTCTTAATTCGTTAGACATGTGTTTATTTATTTTTAGTAACTTTCCTATGACTAGGGATTCGTTTCCATTTTGAAAATTTTAGGGTTTTGAGTTTTCCTATAAATTGTCCTATGTACTATGAATTTGAGGTAGTTATTGAATAATATATCTTTTTTCAGAGATTTTCTCTTGTTACTTTCTCTATGGATTCAGAATACTTTTGTTCTATATACTCAGAATCGTGTGTTCTTTGTATTCCTTTATTCCGCTGCGTCACAATTCAAAAACAAATGATCAATTGTCTCACTTGCACCTGCACACATCACACACCACTATGGAGAAATACAAAGAAACGGTCTTTTTCTTTGAACCACATCATTTGTATTTATCTTACCAAGAGTTACTGTCCATGCACAAACTTGCACCTTGATAGGCACTTTAACTTTTCAAATCATCACAATGAGATAAAACACTGAGTGTGAAGGATTATCAATCAGTTTATCAAAAAATGACTTACACGAGAACAATCCCAAAGACACAAGAAATCACTTTCTTTTATCAGTTAACTCATGACACAACCTTAACTCATTAATCAAGGATAGTTGTGACTCCAATTCCGTAGACTCTCTATTATTAAGATTTCTACAAAATACAAAATTCCAAGAAATTGTCTGACTAGAATAATGACACATCGAAGCAATAGAGGACCCATGAAACTGAGATAAATGAAAAAGTCGTGGAAACATACATGAAAAAGATGATGACCCCACCCAAACATCCTCCTAAAAGCGAATTATCTCTCTATTGCCCACTATGATGTAACATATTGACAAAACTGTGCAAGTCTCTGAGAAATAAACTTCTATAGACATCGATAAGTTCCCCTATCAACCCTCTTAGTATCCCATCCATTGGCATGTAATCTATATTTGCTCTTACTAACCGAATACCATAAATAATTTTGCTCCAATGAAAATCTCCACAGGCATTTACAAACTAATGCTACATTTCTTATCTTCAAATTTCCTACTACAAAGGTCACCTTTAACTTTAGTTCTAGACACAACCTCTCACTTCACCCAATGATCCTTTTTTCCTTTATCACTTCCTTTCCATAAAAAAATCTCTCATTATTTTCTCAATTCTCATAATAATTTTTTTTTGACATTTTAAAGAGAGATGAAAATACATAGGTATATTAGTCAAGATCGATTGTACCAATGTTAATCTACCTCCTCTAGAAATATAAGCTATTTTTCACCTATCCAACTTTTTCCCCATCTTCTCAACAACCGGGTCCCAAAATGCTAAAGTTAAATGATTCTCTCCAATGGAAGTCCTAAATAATTAAAGGCCACTCCCCCACTCCACATCCCAACATTTCAGCCAATCTATCAATTTTATCATGTGAAGAATTAATGCCCACAATCATACTTTTCTCCATATTAACTCATAATCTTGACACCATTCAAAATACCTCTACTTACTTTATCCCTCCCAATAATAAAATCCTACACAAGATCGAAAGTTTCTGCTCTCCTTATTAACATACTCAACCCATCAGGTAGTAAAGTAAAAAGGAAAGGGGATAAAGGATCACCTTTGTCCCAAATCTCTAATTGCTTTGAATCTCCCTTAGGTCTTCCATTAATCATAACAGAAAAATTCATTGATTGCAAGCATCCATTAATCCACCCTCTCCGCCTCCTTCCAAATCTAGTCTACAAGAAGCACAATTGCAAATTACCACCATTACGCATTATTCTCAGATAATTTCTTCTGGGACCAGCTAAAATTCTACTTTGACAGGACACTACTATGAAATCCTGCAGCTAATAATAAGTAGGAAAGGTATCAGATCTTTCCCAATTTTCTTCCCCTATGAAATTAGGTTGGTTTATACCTACTAGAACCCAATTGAGATAAATGTAAATAACGGTGTAGTTGTATGTTTCCCATCGAGTTTAATTTACACTATTTAAGCAACTTTATCAACTATGATCAGCGTTCAAACTAAGTACTAAAACTAAATGGAAAGTTAATGCATATGAAAGTAAACGAAGATAAGATATACAATTTAAGCATTAGACAATTGCATGGAAAATTCTAGGTCACAACAGATAATTTGAATTCCCAATCTTACAGAACAAAAAATTAAAACAAAGTCGAAGTTATAAGTATTGCCCCAAAATCCCCCGGCCCCGGGGATAATTCAGAGATTAGATGTAGTGTACCCACTGGGCTGCATACCAGTAGTCGTCGATTTGACTCAACAAATTTTAATAAAAATAATCGAAAAAATTAGGTTTGGGGGAGAGAAGGATACATTTGGGGCGCTTAGAATTTCTTCTGGTTGCTGATGAATCGGCCGACCCAGCGGCTCCGGCGCTTGATGACGAAGCGTTCGAGTTCATTAGAGAAGTATAATCTTAATATGCAAAAACAGTAATAGGAAAGTGAAAACCAGACGACCAGAGAGAGAGTAAAACGACGCTTGAAGGTGGATGCGATCAAATTGTGGAATCAAAGCCCCAAAATGAGTGAGGGACGGATGGGTCTGGCTTATTCTCACACTCTTCTTTGTCTTTGAAATTTCTCAGTTTTTCATAAATTTAAAAAGGAAGAAGTTTTTCTCATCCCTCTCTCCGGGGGCGGCCGGCTACTCCCGCAATCTCTCTCTCTCTCTAGAAGAAAAAAAGCAAAAGTAATATTACGTAGAATTAAAAAATAAATTTAAAAATTAGATTTGATAATCTCTACTATTGAATAGATAGTGAATTTTAATAAATATTGAGATCTATAGTAAAATTAATGATTGAGATTATCAAATCTAATTTTTAAATTTATTTTTTAAGTACATATAATATTGCTAAAAAAACAAAAAGATAGAGAGAGAGATCTAACTAGGCACCAAAGAAAGAATCTGACGGGAGGTCAACCCAAAGGCAGAGAAACACACAGTTGGGGGTTGGATTTTGGATCCGGTTTACAAACAAGATTATGGCCACGTGGGAATATGTGTTACGTCTAGCTCGCTGGCATAGCTATGGACAATAGTATGCTGATATTATTTGAGTGGTGTTCCATGCCTTAGTATGTGAGGATGGGTTTTTAAGGACTTCATCGTGTACTTGATATTTATATCAATGGTGTTCAACAAAAGTTTCAAGAAATATCAATGATCCTTCCTTTTTGCAAGATATTTAAAGCTTAACACTGATGACTACTCTAAAAACAACTTAAGATCTATAGGTATAAATAAACTTGTTCAAAATATTCATGATCGTTGAATTGTGAGCATTTATAGAAAACTGAATGGAACTACAAGTATCCTAGTGGAGCTATGAACAATTTTCAAAGGCTTGGAGCTCATCTGAGAGCAAGGAATATTCATTGCAAAGGTAGAGACAGATTCTTATGAAACTTTCTCTCTCTTCTCCCGCTTTTAAGATTCTACACACCTTAAGAGCAACTCTAACGAGTTACGTAAAGGAAGACTTTTAGCTATTTTAGATAGGTAGTCCAGAAATTTTGGCTCCAACGTGCTATATATCCCACTAGGTATTTCTTATAATCCAATATTCGCTCGTTGCATCTGGCGACTTCCAAGGCTAGCTACTTCTTCAACAAATGCCATTTTTTGTGCCAAAATCATTACTTCACAGAAGCTCCATCATCTTCATCATCGCAAAAGTAGGTATGTTATGTCTGTCTATCTCTCTCTCTCACACACATAAACTCTTGATCACAACTTATGATCTTTGGGTTGGGTTGAGAAGATCAAGAACTGATGATGTTGAAATCTTACGTGTTGGTAGTAAAATTGGTTTCGGTTGACGATTTTGGAGGTGTGTTTTAGTTGTTTTGGTTTATTCCTTACATATGAAAGTTTTATGTGCATCAATTTGTTCAATTTTCTTGAAAATATCTGGTGGGTAGTTGGTGGTGAGGGTAGTGTCAACAATTTCTTCAATATACTTGATATTCAAAATTTCGGGGGTTTTGAAAGGGAAAAATAGAGGTATTATGTTGTTTTTGGGTGAAAGGCAAGTGATAGAAGTTTTGACTCAGCTCTTTGGGTGGTTGGTTTTGGAGAATTTCCTGCTAAATAGTTAGGGTTAGTGATATTATTTCGTTTGTTTTTGTGGCTCCTGATTTGGGGTTAGGATTTACTATTGAATCTCAGAAATGAGGCTCTCCTCTGCTGGTTTTAATCAACAATCGCCTGAAGGTAGGATTTATTGGGTTTGTTTCCTTTCTAGGTTTAAACTTCTAAATCCTCAATTCCTGGGTAAAGTTAGTAGAAGCCCCCATCTCTAACAGCCTGATTTGCAAAGAAATCAGCCATTTGATTAGTTTCTCTAAACACATGTACCAAATTGAAATTCAGTCTCCCCAACCTCTCCATAATCTCATTGAATAAAGACCAAAATTTTCAAGCTCTCAAATGCCCCTGCAAAACCATTGGCACCATAACAGTAGAATCAACTTAAATTTGAAGCTGATAATCTGTTAGGCCATATTGCTCAAACAATACCAAACCATCCTTTAATGCTCTCAACTCAGCCTCCATATTGGAGCATTCACCATGGTAAAAAGAACTTGCAAAGACTAGATTCCCCCCACTGCACCACCCCCATCTTTGTCTGGATTCCCCTTAACTGCCCTATCCACTTCAACAACCCCTCAGCTGGAGGACACCAGTTAACCCATGAACTCTTCACCTGCACCCTGCATCTAGTTGCATTGTTTAGTTTATTTAGACATAAAGAGGCAAAACATCTACTTTTCATACCAGTGTTTCTTTTCTGCATTTCTTTTGTAAGACTAAAAACTCTGAGTATTCTCACGTTTACATTGCTTAGAATCTGGAATATTCTTCAGTTTGTTTTGATATTGGTAATGACTTTTTGTGCAATGCCCATTTGCAGTAAGGAGCTTTCGTGATTAATTTCATTGATTGGTGTGGCCTAAATAGTAATAGGTTCCATAATTTATTGCTTATATTTCCCCCATATACATATCAAAAGCAAGATTAGGGCTTTTGAGTGAGGACTAATGACATCATTTTGAACTTTTACAATTTACTCTTATCACCATGTCTCTTAGTTATAAACATGCTTTCAAAAGAAAATGTGAGTGTCAAACACAATTCCAGACATTTATTGGAACCCTTCTATCTCAAGAAGCTTGTTGTGGTATATTGAACTTGTTCATGTTAATGATCTTTTAATAGTTTTTTCCTCTTGAACTTTACTCCCATTCCTTTGTCTGAAAGGAGGCTATTTTTGATTAACTAAATATTGCCATGGTTTAATTTATGAGTTTAGTGATTTTGCAGTCCTACAATTATGGAATAGATTAAAGAAATCTAGTTGCATTGCCATTGGTTGAGGTTTATATGACAACAACGCTACATAAATGTTGCTAATGACTAGTAAGTTGGCTTAAAAGTTACCCCACTCTATACATTTGTTTTTTAATCTTTAAGAACCCAAATCCCATTGAAACTAACATCATTTGACTCTCATAGTTATTGAGCATGAGAAGAACTATAAGTAGGTAAGCAACCAACTCTGTAAAAACTATTCTTTGTATTGTATGAAGCTTTGTTGAGTTTGTTCTCTGACTTAAGAACCCAAATCCCATGGAAGAACAAATATATATATTTTATTACTGTGGAATTTGGTGAGATGTTGTAGTTGATAGAATGTGAAGGAAATGTGATATTCTAAATTGTAAGAAGATGCCTCTGTGATATTCTAAATTGTGAATTGTGAATTGTGAAAAGTTTGTTAATTCTACCATGGTGGTCATATTGAATTATAGGCATTACTTATGAAACCATTCCAATGTGATGCTTACTTCACCAATTTTATGAATGATGGAACAAACTTAGATGATGAGGTTAAATGTCAATCTTCACCAATATCTCTTCAAGTAGAATTCACTACCAAAAAATGAGGTGACAATTTTACAGTAGAGAAAGATATTATGATAATCTCAGCGTGACTTAATATTAGTTTGGATGTTGTGCAAGGAAATGAATAAAAATCAAAGACATATTGACAAAGGGTTTGAGAGTTCTTCAACGAATACAAAGCTAAGGCATGACATAGCCATAGTTAAAATTCTTTGATGAATCATTGGTCAGCAATTCAACTAGCCATCAACAAATTTTGTGGGTGCTTTGTATAGATAGAATACTAAATCAAAGTGGTTTGACAGAGAAAGACAAGATATGAGTGAATATTTTTTTACAAAATAGTGTATTTTTAATGACATGATAATGAGTTTTGTTGTAAGATTTTTCAGATTCGTGATGCCAAGAACTTGTACAAGGAACTCTACAAATTTCCTTTTCAGTTTGAACATTGTTAGAATGAGTTGAGATATCAACCAAAATGGATGGAGGATTCTCAATTAAAGAAGCAAAAAATAAAACATAATGCAACTCCTGACAACTTCATGCTTTCTACAGTGGACTCGGTAAATTTAGGAGATGACGGTGGGTCCTATGAATCCTTAAATGGGCTACCTGGAAGAAAAGAGATGAGAAAGCGAAATTACGAAAATCAAAGAGCAAAGAACTTAGAGGTGATGCAACAAGTTCTACACTCGTTAATCTGTTAGCAGAAATGAAGGAAGAAAAAAATGTAATGAATGAGAAGAAAGTTAAAATGTTTGAAAAATGTTATCTTCAAGAACATGAACGTCTAGTGCAAGAGAAAGAGAGAATGCAAATGGAGCAACTAAGAGAAGAAAAACAAATAATGTCAATGGATATGGATACAAGTGGCATGCCTCCGTTGCAAGCTGAATATTTTCAGCGCCGCCAAGTGGAAATCTTGGAAAAGAATATGTAGTTCTCTTTTTATTAATAAACAAACAACTTTGAAGTAGTAGTAATAATGCTACAAGTACTGTAATAACACTTGCTTAAGTAGTGCCTAGAAGTTTTCATGCATATTCCACTAATGCTCGACTAAATTAGCTTAGAGTTTGGAATGAGTTTCTTTGTCTTTAATGCGATGTTGAGTATCAATAAATTGGAGCAATCTGAACTTCGTTCAAGTATGACTAACGTGTATGACAATGAGAGAGGGAAAAACCTATTTATACATATCCAAAAATATGATCGTTATAAAATGACTGTTGTAAATATGACCATTGCAAATATGGCCGTTGAAAAATTCAAATTTTAAAATTTTGATGATGTGATGATCGTTATTAATAAAAATCAAAATTTTGAAATTTTGATGATGTGACATAACACGTCAGCATGTGATGTCATCAATATGGTGATGATGTGACATGCTACATAGTATTTTAAAATTTAATAATTAATAGTTAATTAAAATTAGTTGAAATAATTAGCAAAAATAGAGAGGGTTGTTGGAGTGAATTAATAGGAGTTGGTCTTTAAAATAGATAGTGTAATAAAAAAGTATTTTTTGGCTATCTATTTTAGATAGCCTCCTTGGAGTTGCTCTAATAGAGTCCTTATCTAGAATTGTATTAATCTTCTAAGAGCTACTAGTAGCCATTTCTAGCACGTGTTGCGAGAAAGAGATCAATGTGCTGATGCTCTTCCAATTGCTCCAGCCATGTTCAGCACATTGCGAGGAGTGACAAACCCCCCTCCCCCACCCCCACCCCCACCCCCACCCTTGAGGGCGAATCTGATTGGTGCTGCAATCCTAATAGTTGAGGATGTCAACTGCATGACTGAGTTGACCAAAGATGGGTGGTGCCAACATTGCCTAGGCGGTTTGGGAAAGGTTGGATCATTTGGCGTATAATCTTGTGCGTCTTTATGTGTTTGATTCTTGTTGGTATTATGTTCAATAAAGCGTTTTCTATGAGTGATTGTGTGAGTTTGACTGAAGTTGATTGTCATCACAAGGCAAAAATTTGATCCATGTGATAGATAGCATTGTGCTATTAAAAAAAAATTGTTATCAAACTAGAAATTATTAATTTTAGTAATTAAATTATATTATTTAAACCTAAAATTAGTGATTGAAATTATTCAAAAAATATTTATGATCGATTGTGCATAACTCTAATCAATTATAACTTTATTTTTACAAAGTGGAATTTTCTTATGTAATTTAAATTTTAAAAATTATAACTTTAATAACTGATCATTAGTATTTTATGATTGATCATGTATTTTATAGTTGTAAATTGTACCTCATAAAATCACTAGTTATTTCCTGTGCCTGAAGGCACGAAATAATAAAAATGATTAACAATAAATATATTTGTATTCACATAAAAAATTAAAATTATAAAAATAGAGAGATGAGAGAGAAATAATTTAACACCGATTGTAGTGAAGGTAAGAGGT
>CAUOFW020008530.1:0-17030 GCA_963454935.2 Ilex paraguariensis | reverse complement strand
GAAGAAGAATAATGAAACTTTGCGAGAATATGCTCTCGTTATTGGGAGACGATGAATGAGGTTGAGGGATGCAATCCCGAAATTACAGTTGCGTCTTTCAAAATTGGGTTGCCAAAGGAGAAACCTCTATATCAATCATTCACCAGGAGGTCAGCCACAGATCTAGAAGAACTGATAACGAGGATCGAGAAGTATGCCAAAGTCGACGATGACTTATCTAGAGATGTGATTAAAGAACATCAAGGCAGGAGGCAGTTCGGTCGTGACAAGCTGACCAAGCCCGAGCAGAGAGGGGCGGAAGGAAGAATGAGAAGGATGGTTACCCCCAGAAGTCCCCTTTTCTTGAGGTAAACACGCTGTTCAAGGAACTAATTGATAAGATATTGAATCAGATCAAGGTAAAGCCATTTTTTAAGTGGCCCAATAAGTTAACAGGGGATCCTTCGAAAAGGAACCCAAACTACAGGTGTTAATATCATCGGGATATAGGTCATATGACCGAGAATTGCCGATCTCTGAAGAACCGAACCGAAAGGAGATCAGAACACACCAACCGGGGTGATAGATGTTGATACACGCTGCGACGAATCCGCAAATGTCGACGAATAACGCTACAAGAGCGTATATTTAGAAAGCTGCCAAGGAAAGGGAAGTCTACCAATTGCGATTAAACCCGGAGATTAGGAAAAAAGAATTAAGGTGGAGGAATCAGCCAAGGCTATCTGCTTCACCGAGCAGGATCTAGTCGGGTTCATCGGCCATACAACGATGCGTTACTAATCACTCTCAGAATCGCCAACTACAATGTGAGGAGAGTTCTGATCGATCCAGGGAGTTCCTCAGAAATAATGTACATGGATCTCTTCGAGAAGCTCAACCTCAAGCAGACGAATCTGAAGCCCTCAATTACTCCATTGATTGGCTTTAGTGGAAAAATAGTTCTTCCTAGGGATCACACTGCCTGTAAAGACTGGACCAATTTGCATCATGACCGAATTCCTAGTAGTGGATACAGTCTCGGCTTATAATGCGATAATGGGCCAGTCTTGGTTACATGACATGAAGGCGGTACCATCAACGTACCACCAGATGCTGAGATTCCCTTCGTCCAAAGGAATAGTAAATATCCGAGGAGAAGGTTAGTTCTAGAACATGTTTACTGGCCTCGGTCAAAATCAAAGACAGAATGGAGATTCGAAAAAAGGAGTCCAATAGCCGAGGAGGTGAAATAGCAATCAAAACCTGACAGTTCAGTTGATTCTGCCAAACAAGCTGTCATGAAAATCCCTAAAGTACCTTTAGGCACAGAAAAGGAAGTGATAGACCGAACAATATAAGACTGGACTAAAGTACCTTTAGACAGGGATGAAGATCCAGAAAAGTACTTTCTGTTGGGAACGACTTTTACCCCCGGGCCAAAAAAAGAGTTGGTAACCTTACTGCGAGAATATGCCGATATTTTTGCCTGGAGTACGAGTGATATGCCTCGCGTACTGTCCGAAGTGGTATGTCATCGGTTAAACGTCGACCCTAGCTTCAAGCCAGTCAAACAAAAGCTTAGGAGGTCGGCCCCACAACATTAGGATGTAGTCAAGGAGGAAGTAACTCAGTTGTTAGAATCTCAAATAATTAGGGAAGTACAGTATCCGACCTAGCTGTCAAACACTGTGGTAGTGAAGAAGAAGAATGGGAAATGGAGAGTCTGCATTGATTTCACTGATCTCAACAAAGCTTGTCCAAAAGACAGCTTCCCTTTGCCAATGATAGATCATTTGGTCAATTCGACTTTCGGGCATGAGCAAATGAGCTTCCTGGATGCTTACAGGGGATACCACCAAATCCCCCTTGTCGAAGAAGATCAAGAAAAGACTGTCTTTATAATGCTAGAGGGGACAAACTGTTACAGGGTAATGCCCTTTGGGTTGAAGAATGCTGGGGCGACTTATCAAAGGTTGGTAACCAAAATATTTTCACACATGATAGGCAGTACTATTGAGGTCTATATCAATGATATGGTGGTTAAGAGTTGAAGGGCCACCAGTCATTGTTCCAACTTGAAAAGTACATTTGATGTTCTGCGGAGATACAAGATGAAATTAAACGCTTCAAAATGTGCATTTGGGGTCGGATCAGGGAAATTCCTTGGCTTCCTGGTGGGTTCCTGGTTACCCACCGAGGAATTGAGGTGAACCCCGATCAGGTAAAGGCAATTGTCAAATTGCAATCACCTCGGACTGTAAATAAGGTATAGAGGCTGATTGGAATGGCAGCTGCGCTCAGGAGGTTCATATCCCGAGCATCTGATAAGTGCAGACCTTTCTTCCAATCAATCAAATGAAAGAATGGGGCACTCTAGAGCCAAGAATGCGAGGAAGCGTTTATAAATCTTAAGACATACTTAGCTTCACCACCGATCCTCTCAAACACATCACCCCGAGGAGAGACATTTCCACTACCTAGCTGCATCGAAACACGCGGTGAGTGGGGCGTTGATGAGGAATGATTTTGAAAGGCTGAAACCCATTTATTACATGAGCAAGATGCTCTTAGATGCTGAGTCAAGGTATACTCCGTTGGAAAATCTCTCTCTCGCACTAATAAGCTCAACTAGGAAACTCAGACATTACTTCCAGGCCCACCAAATTAAAGTGCTCACCGACCAATCGTTACGGTCACTCTTTCAGAAAGCTGACCTATCTGGACGCGTTGTAAAATGGGCAGTCAAGCTCGGTGAGTTTGACGTTGTGTTCGAACCGAGGAAGGCGATCAAAGGCCAGGTAGTGGCAGATTTCATAGCAGAATTTCAATCTAAAAATAGCTCGATGCAGAACGAACAATTTGATCAGAAAAGCAGGGCACGACAGTTGTTGGACCCTATCTATTGATGGGTCTTCAAATCAAAAAGGTGCTAGTATTGGCCTCACTCTAGTAAGTCCAGATGGTTGTCTATTGCAGATAACCATCAAGCTTGGCTTCCAAGCCTCAAACAACGAAGCAGAGTATGAATTTTT
This sequence comes from Ilex paraguariensis, assembly GCA_963454935.2. Classification (NCBI taxonomy): domain Eukaryota; kingdom Viridiplantae; phylum Streptophyta; class Magnoliopsida; order Aquifoliales; family Aquifoliaceae; genus Ilex; species Ilex paraguariensis. The sequence continues at coordinate 14,019 of CAUOFW020008530.1, read as the reverse complement.
GATAGTTGGAGTAAGGCTAGCTGCCAAACTAGGGGCAATGAAGCTCTAGATATTCTCTAATTCACAACTGGTGGTGAATCAGATAATAGGGGAGTATGCGGCAAAGGATGAAAGAATGATGGTGTACCATGCCATTGCAGAAAAGGAACTAAGCAAAATACCAGAATACTCGATCCAGCAGGTTGGAAGAGCAAAGAATTTGCATGCTGATGCTTTGACTTCACTAGCCTCAACACTTGAATAGGAAACCAAAAGAACTCTAATCATTGAGTTCTAGCTCGAGCCTAGCATTTTGCTGACCAGTTTTGATGAAGTGTTACATAATAAAATCAAGCCGAGCTGAATGGACCCCATAATCAGCTTCTTGAAGAATGGTGACCTGCTCGAGAACAAGAAGGAAGCTCATAAGCTACGTCTGAAAACAGCCAGATTCTGGTTATCTCCGAAAGACGAGCTGTACCAGCGCTCATTTGGAGGCCCTTACTTGAAGTGCGTACACCTGAAAATAGTACCTGACTTTCTCTCCAAAATTCATGCAGGAATTTGTGGAGCACATATAGGTGGAAGATCTCTGGCACACCGAGCTATTTCTCAAGGTTTTTTGTAGTCATACATGCAGAAGGATGCTCAACAGTTTGTTAGGCGGTGTAAAAAGTGTCAGAATTTTCACCGATACCAAGAAAACTATCCCAGGAGCTACTTTCATTGACGAGCCCACGGTCATTCGCGCAATGGGGGTTAGACATTGTGGGTCCTTTACCTCGGACCCCTGGCAATAAGAAGTACCTTCTAGTTGCAACGGATTATTTTACGAAGTGGGTGGAAGTCGAGCCCCTAGCCAACATTAGAGGTACTGATACAAGGAAGTTCGTTTCGTGAAACATCATCACCAGATTCGGGATTCCACATACGCTGGTCTCGGATAATGGCACCCAGTTTGATAGTGGTCTCTTCAAAGCCTTTTATAAGCAATATGGAATTCGGAACCACTATTCCACCCCAGCGTACCTTCAGAGCAATGGACAAGCAGAGATCTCTAACAAAATAATCTTTGATGGAATCAAGAAAAGGTTGGAGGATGCCAAAGGAAGATGGGTAGAGGAGTTGCTGAGTGTTCTGTGGACGTACTGAACAACACCTCGGCACTCAACTTGAGAGACCCCCTTCACCCTAGGATCTGAGATAGAAGCAATAATCCCACTAGAGATCGGCTTACCAACCCTGAGAACCGAGCTGATTGAGAGCAACAGTAACGATGCTATTACCATTCGAGATCTTGACCTGGCAGAGGAGAAAAAAGAGCAAGAAGCTATTAGGATGGCTTCTTATCGGCATCAGATGTCCCGAGCTTACAACAAAAGGTAAATCCTTGATCTTTCAAACTCAGGGACTTATTCCTTAGACACGTACTAGGATCGGCTAAGAACCTAACACATGGAAAGCTTGGAGCAAACTGGGAAGGTCCATACAGAATAGCCCGAATAGGGGGCAGTGGGTATTATGAGCTCGAAATCATAGATCGTAGGGCAGTGCCCCGCCCTTGGAACACAACAAACCATAGAAAGTTCTATTTCTAAAAAGTACCTTTTTAAATAGAACTCCGAAGTGCCTTCGGAAACTTAAGGGTACCCCTTAAGAATCAAATTGTACCAATATGAATTGAAGTTATTAATAAAGATTTTCTAAAGATTCATTTCCATTTTCTACTTCTTGTTATATATAAGTCCTACTGCTAAGGAAGGGAGGCAAAAAATTCTAATAAAAGTACAATCTTAAATCAGGCGCAGCCACCCGATCTGATTCAGTCCAACAATTAGGCATGACGATGTAAGCTGTTAGGGATGGATCTGAGTTTAAGCAGATTGGCAGGTCGGTGCAGGGTAGAACCTCTTAGATACCCAGGGGGGACTATGAGTACTCTATCGAGAAACCGAGCTCTTTGAAGAAGGGCCGAGCAGGCCATAACTTCAAGAGTTATTAAAATTTTTTCTAAGTATAAAAGGTTCATGTTTAGTGACTGAGCTCTTCGAATAAGGGTCGAACAGGGCCATAACTTCAAGAGTTATAAAAAAAATTTCTAAGTATAAAAGGTCCCTGTTGAGAGATCAAGCCCTTCGAAGAAGGGCCGAGCAGGCCATAACTTCAAGAGTTATTAAAATTTTTTCTAAGTATAAAAGGTCCCTGTTGAGAGACCGAGCTCTTCGAAGAAGGACCGAGCAGGGCCATAACTTCAAGCGTTATTAAATTTTTCCCAAGTATAAAAGGTCCCTATTGAGGGACCGAGCTCTTCGAAGAAGGGCCGAACAGGGCCATAACTTCAAGAGTTATTAAAAAAATTTCTAAGTATAAAAGGTCCCTGTTGAGGGACCGAGCTCTTCGAAGAAGGGCCGAGCAGGGTCATAACTTCAAGCGCTATTAAATTTTTCCCAAGAATAAAAGGTCTCTGTTGAGGGACCGAGCTCTTCGAAGAAGGGTCGAGTAGAGCCATGACTTCAAGTATAAAAGGTCCTTGGGAGGGACCGAGCTCCATGAAAAGAGGGCCGAACAAAATGATTTATACATCAGAAGTCATATATTTTCAAGCATACAGTAAATTACAGAAATAGAAAGGTCAAAATGTGTTTTGCATTCATACTTCAAAACAATTTTTACACAGATCATTGAGCGTTTACATCAAAAGTTGCGAAAAGGAAAATCTCTTAAGCATGTCAGGAGGCTGGAGGTTGAGAAGAACTTGGAAGGGAATGCTTGAAAAACAGTTCAGAAGAGGAAGGGAACCCCACAACAATCAGAGCAACATGCCATCCCTTGCTAAAAAAAGCATGTTGGAGTTGAGAGATCTGTAAGGCAAGATCATTTTCTGCCTTCTCGATCCCCTTATCATATGCAGAATCTTTTCTTTCCTTTGCATCAGCTTTGAATTGATCAAACTCTTCTAGAAGGCCTGAAGAGTCCAGCTGTGATTTAGAAAGCTCCACAATGGCCTCATGTTCGGACTCCTTTAATTTTTTAACTTTTGAAGAAAGCTTCCTATTCTCCTTTATCAGGCTATGATTTTGAGCCTGAAGAGTTGAAACTTCCTCACAGAGCTTGGATAGCATTTTTCATGGCCTTGTCCTTTCTGGCTATCCTAGCCTCAACCTCTTGTACTTTTTGCAGACCTTGGTTAAAACAAAAAGGTAGACTTAGAAAAATTTTGAAGAAAAATCTTGGAGAAAATAAGAAAAGCTTAAGAGAATAAGTCTTACTAGGACCATGTACTAAATAGCCTGACGGGACACTTCATTGTCAATTAATGCTTCGTTCATTGCAAGGTCCCGAGGTAGGATGACCCCTCTGGCAAGCCCCACTACAACATTGAAGTCCTTAATCGCCAATTCCTTTAAAGAAATTTCTTTTCTTTTGGCTCTAAGGACAGGGCGGAATGGTGCATTAGTTGGCCTCGGGGATGGGGATGCTTCTGACTCAGCAATCTTGCGCCTCTTCAGGGCAGGGTCTTCAGCAAGTTCAAAAATTGAATCATCTTGGTCGATCGGGGAATGAACAATAATTGAAGGATCCTAATCAACGAGAATTGAAGTTTCTACAGGCTGAACCAAATTTGCTAGGTTGCTAACCGGCAGATCTGCATTATTTGGTTCTGGAGGAGCAGATTCTTCAGGAACCTCAGCGGCTAGTTCCTCCTCATGAATAGTGACCAAAGGAACAGAAGTCATTGGTAATGTTGGTTCGGCAGTTTCGGCAGTGTGGGTCGGTTCACCAGCCCATAAGAAGTCAAGGAAATTCCTAACTGCCCTGTTCCGGCCAGAGCTGGGGGACAAAGTCCTCTTACGGGATCGAGGAGTCTTCTCCTGAGCAGTCTGAATGGCCTCCCGATCTACGGCAAGGGTTGCATTAGGACGGTTCGGCACAACGGTGAAGGATGTATATGTCGGCGTGTATCCAAGTAATGTGTGAGCAACTTGGCAGAATAGAGTCTCATTATAGCCCCAAACCTTCTTAAGTTCATCAATCTTCACAGAGGAATCAGGAATCCTATCCTTCACAATCTCATCTATAGCAAACAAAAGAGGCCAAGTTAGAGTAAACAAACAAACTAAGATGAAAGAGCAAAAAAGACAACTACCTGGTGTGCCCTCTTCATAAGGACAACGATAAGATGGTGTAACAACGGCAGCAAACTCCCAATTCCTAGAGACAAAGACCACATCGTTTTCATGGCCCTTATTCGAATCCAGGAGATGGGTGACCAGGTAACATCCCTTCTTCCTCACCGCTAGGTAATAATTGTCCCCAGTCGATTTGATAATGTAGCAGTATAGGATTTCCCAGAGACCCAGACTTAGGTTTAACAACCTATTAAGAGCAGCGACCCCTATCACTATTCTGAAAAAGTTGGGACAGCATTGGATGGGGCATAGCTTCATCTCAGACAGCACCCATAGAAGAAGAGGGTCTAGAGGGAAACGAACTCCACCCTCGGTAATTGCACGAGTTGGAATAGGAATCCTCTCTTTTGTGCCTATTAAGGGTTCATCCTTTCCAGCGAATTTTATCTCAACATCGTCTGGAATGTTGTATTTGGTTTTGAAAGATGAAATTTCAGAGGGGGTAAGAGGAGCCATTGAGGAAGAAGAAGTGCAGAAAGAATAGAGAGAGAGATGAGACAAGAAGATAAAGTGAGGGAAAGACGAAGAGAAATCGTTTTATAAAGAGGGAGAATATAAAAAGACAATATTTAAACATTAAAGTCTGCCGCCAAGACAAAGGGGGGTGTCACAAGGTACGCACAATGATGAGGAAGAGGCAAAAAAAAATTGACTGACGAAAGACGTCTGTCAAATGATTTTTGGGGGCAAATGAAGGGGTTGGCTCCCATTACTACACGTGTTATGACATTAAATGAGCCCACGTGAGGATGACAAGACGAGGCACGTGACGAGGACATCAACTAATCAGTCAAATGGGTCTAGCCGAACTGACCAATGTGTTCGGCAAGGTAAAGAAAGAGCTCGATTCTCATTAAACCGAGCATACCAATGTGCTCGGCAAGTATCAGAAGTGCTCAACTCTCATTATGACCGAGCTGTTTGGAACAAAAGATATAAAGATAAAGATAAGCCTTTGCATTTTGAATGAACGAATCAACAAAATTGTAGATGTCAGGAGGAATTGTTGGAGAAATATCAACAACTTCCCAAACTGAATCGCTGAATTAAATGAAGGTATGTCACCTTGAATCAAAAATCACGAAAACCCTAAGGGGAGGACCATCTATAAAAAACAGAAAACTCCAAGGTGAGGGGTACGCTGAACTCTCTTGGTCTTCTTCCATTCGTTTCAGTCTCATTACTGACTTAAGCATCAGAGTGCCTTCGATTGAAGCACTTCAATCTTGGACAGTTTGTTCGTTTTGCAGGAAGGAGACTGAGAGTCTCAAGTTCAGAATTTAGCCAATATCAGAGATATCCATTCATCGTTCCTGTAGGAGGTATCGTTAATTTTTTGCCTCTTACAACTTTTAGTGCCAACGCAGTGGCCTGCATCCCCAGTTTCACGCTATAAATATAAGTTCAATTGAAGCTACACAAGACAGGTCACTCTCTCTCTCTCTCTCACTTTCTCTCTCACATAGCAATGTGATAATATAAAATATGACAGATTTCAAAAAATTCATCTGACAGTCTCAAGTAGGCTTATTAAACGGCCACGAACATCCTTTTCAAAACCATTTACATTAAATTTTATTTTCTTTTCCTCTTTCTCTCTCTCTATCTCTCTATTTGGGAACTTCACTCTTCATTTCTCCAAATTAACCGATTAGTTTACGTTGCACCGTGCTTTCAGGCATGGGTTACCTCTACTTGTTCTATAACTGTTACGCAAGGTCACCAAATCAAGGGAAAACCTTAACCCTATATTTATTGAGTTTTCAGAGAAATAATTCGGATTAATTTACGGTTTCTTTGTATTTTCTTTTGTCTTTGACATGACATCTTTTTCATTCGGCTTTGATAAACACTTTTTTAATATTTTGGGACAGAGCTAAGATTTTTTTATGAATTGAGGTTTCTCGTTTCGTGCTTTTAATGTAGAATTTATCTTACTCAATTTAGTAAATCTAGTGATTTTTTTTTTTAAAATTGTTGGAAATTAGTCAATGGAATATTTGGTAGATCAATATCAGTGTTTCTACACTCACACACCTACATAATTGCAATTGATTTTCTGTTTCTATGTCTTTTAGAGTACTTACCACAAAAATGACTATTAAATTTACAGATGCATTTCAAAAAATAAAATAAATAGAATATATATATATAAAGAAGTTCGATGTCTAAAAAAGGAGGTTTTCGTAATATTCATCTATATATTTTACAATTAATACATTCTTTTAACAGAGAAAAATAATTTTTTTAAAAATCTCGATCTAGCACGCCAATCAAGGTTCAAAGTCGCGGTATTAGTCATCAACTCGGAGGGTACTGATACACATTGGTCGTGGTATCGGCCTATAAGCTCAAAATGCAAGATAGAAGCTCCCAAAAAATTATAAAAAATTCTAAAAATATAAACATCATCATTCATGCATCATATGTCTACAATACATCTAAAAACACAATAAACATAATTAAAATGAAACATAAAATCACTATCAAAAATAATTATCATTATCAATATTCAACGTAGACATTTAGAACATATTGAGTCATAATCATTGCCACATTGAATGACAATGAGACTCAAAATCGTTGTTATTGTCTCTAGGATAATACAAATTAGGATAATATTCACCATAAGGATAAGAATACAAGTGTGAATACGGGTCTAATTGAGTTGGTTGAGTTGATTGGTTAAATGACCCATAATCAGAGTAGTGTGACTGTGGAGGTTGTACTAGCTGGTTCCCATGTTGATAGTACTCAAAACCACGATATTCATGGCCACTACTAGCAGAAGACTGATCATATCCATAAAAGTTGACACTATTCGATGTCGTGTTAGAAGATCCATCATGATGTCTCTTTGGAACAAGATCCTAGTAGCCATCAGTACTAGTACTAGTAGATTTATTAAGATGCGTAGGGCGATGGCCATAATGTCTAGCACTATTAGTGCTAGTAAATCTCTCAAGCTGCGAAGGGATACTATATTCATATGATCCATGTGCATAGCTATAGTCTATACCACTGATTTGATGATGTCCGTAAGGCATGTACTCTTCATGTGATGTCAATCTCAAACTTTGCATATGATCATCAACATCCTGCCGACCGAGTGAATGATGGTGGCGTCTATTGGAATAATCATCACCAATGGAAGAGTTTAAATTCCTCCATTATTTCATTGCCTCCCGTCAATATCCATGGTCTGTATCCTGTGTGGTATAATAATTGTTTTGCCCCTGTACCCATGACATACCACCAACTAGTTGAGTATCACCACCATCTCCAGTAGTCCCTCCACCACCACTCTTGTTTCCCTCATCATTATCTCCACCATGATTATTAGCATCATCATCATCATTACTACCACTACCACTACCACCACCACTACCACCACCACTGTAAGTATCATCATCATCATCTAAAGAAGAAGAATGATCATTAGAACTGGCAAAAATTTTCAAAGGCTTTTTACCCTTATTGGTTGGCCTCGTATCTTTTCTAGGTCTTCTGGTAGTGGCATAGTTGCTTGATGTTTGAGATGTACTAGTGTCACCTTCATCAACTGCATCTCGTCCATCTTCCACCTTCTTCAATGTCACGAATACCTTCACCCAGCTAACCTAAGTTATTAGGTGATAAAATTGGTTCATTCCCCTCTCTTATCCACTCATCTAATATGTCTTCATCATTAAAAATGTAGTTCAGATCAATTGCATTATAAAAATCATCATTTTCACGCTGATACGTCAAATTTCTAACTCATAACTGCATATTGCAGTGCACAAAAACTAGCTTATGTAGTTTTTTCATTGTCAACCAGTTGTGAAGTTTTGTATGGATCAGTGACCATGTACTCTAATTTATTTCACACCCTGATGATGAACATGTTTGACTCAAGACTTTGACTACAATTTTTTGTATATAAGGAGCTTTTTCACCATAATTAATCCATCATTCAGCTATAAAAAAAATTACAATATTAGTATTTGTCCATAAGAGTAACAAATGATACGTTAATAAATACAAAGAGTTTAAATAATAAACTTGGAAGGGAGGCATGTACAACTTTCTTAGTGAGTGTATTCCCAAACTCGCCATATCTGTCAGTATATAATTTGATCTGCAATTTATTGTGTAATGTATTACGTATGCGACCAATATATATACATATTATAATAAAAATTATTAAAAATCGGCATATCTCATTCATTGCACTTGCTTGTTTGTTTAAATCTGGTTCCAATCTTTTAATAATCTCTTTAAAACCAAATCTTATCTCAAGATGGTCAAAAAATTGAAGTATGGTAAATCATACTACGGTCACAATAAATCATGAAATTGATAATGAGTTTCTTTGTTCTAGAACTCCACCCATTAGACATGATTGTGCAACCATATTGAGGCTATTTTACCTTCATCAAGGATATATATACGTCAAGCTCTTGAACCTCCTCTTCCAAATAAGAACTACCAATTTGATATCCTATGGGGCCCTTATTCCTGGGCCTGCATCCGCAATAGTGTCAATCATTGACTGATAGTAAAGTCCACTATCAGATGCATTAAATGGTATTGTATTGAAGAGGAAGAATTTCGAAATAGCTTTTTTCACTTTTTTCAAGTTCTCACCCTAAGAACAAGCATTTTACTGACTTTTATTCTGACAGGAACATATACGGATCAATGCCACTTACAGGCACACTAGCACCTTCTTTTACACTATAGCTACATGGTGGTCCGTGCTTGATTCCTGAGCCAAATGGTTGTGATGATCCAGCACCAAAAAAATGACCTTATTAGAACGACTGATTGCATTTGATTTGTGGGGACCGGCTCCAGTCAGATCTAGAGAACAATTCCGATTCTACGTTATTTTTGTTGATGAATTCACCAATTTACTTGGTTTTTTCCTATGCGATACAAGTCTGATCTGCTTGCATGTTTTGATCAGTTTTATAAGTATGTCACATGTCAGTTTGATGCTAAAATTCGGGTGTTTCAAACTGACAAGGGTGGTGAATTTGCTACTACTACTTTCCAACAATACATGGCAAATAATGGTATTCATCATCAATCCGCCTGTCCCAAAACCCCAAGCAAAATGGGAAAGCCGAACGAAAGCATTGCAATATCACAGAATTGGGACTTGCTATAATGTTTCATGCTCATCTTCCACAACGATTTTGGGTTGATTGTTTCTCTACAGCTGTTTTTTAGATCAATCGTTTACCATCTCATCGTCTTGGAATGGATTCTCCCTTTCTTCACCTCCATGGAAAGCCTCCGGATTATTCTACACTTCGTGTATTAGGATCCAAATATTTTCTGTATCTTGGAGACTCTCGAGCGAACAAATTACAGCCCAAATCGCTTCCTTGTGTATTTATTGGCTACAGTGTCAAGCATAAAGGAGTTTTGACCCATCCCATGAGATTTTTTAAAAAAAAATCCTAACTAAGGCTTGGTTTCAAAATATTTCTCAAATTTTAAACACGTTAGTTGGTCTGAAACTTCAGTTGGACTGACGTGGTTATTCAATTTTGCACGCCTCAGTCCAAATGACCCGTTTGTCAAGCCCACACCGTAATTCTTTAAGTAATGGACATCCTCAATTCTTTTAGGTAAAGTACATCACACCCATCCTTGCATAAAAAATTTATTATATTTATTATTAACTAAAGGACATCCGCCTAGCTTCAACTAAAGGACATCGGTCCAAAATCTAATCCTTGAATTAACAAATAAATTAATATTTGTTTGGGTAATTATCATAAGTGACGTCTAAATTTTCTCTAGGGTTTTAATGTAGTCCCTAAAATTTTAATTCTTTTAATTTAATCTATCAATTATTAATTTTATTTCAATTAAATCATTAATAGTTGAGGAACTAAAATATAACAAGTGAAAGTTCATGTATTAAATTGAAAGTGGAGGTAAATTTCATGATTAATTATTAAATTTACCATATTTTTTTTATAAAATATTATAAATGCATCAAATAAATTTTAATTTTATAAATGCATCGATATTCTAATCAATTTTAATATGATCGTAAATTATTTTTCGACTTACAATAATATTTTAAAATATCGAACACCGGTCGTTAAGTGATAAGTTTTATGCCTTTTTTTTCTGAATAAAATGTTAAATGTCAGTTTAATAAAAAACCCTAACAATGATACCTAAAATTGTTTTGGTCACGTTCTTTTTGAGAGGATGAGTGTTTTTTTTTATTTAAAAATTTAATTACATTCAATAAATAAATTGTGATAATTTAAAAATACTTATATTTTACTTGTAATGTTGATCATGTCGATATTAATGTTTAATCAACCGTGAAAAAATATAAGTTATTCAGAACGTATACATGCAAAAAAAATGATGTCAATAACGTGGTTGATATTCAAAACAACATAAAGGATTATCGAGTACACATAAACATGATGGGATAAAAGTGTCCGATGCATCATCGTCAAAATCAGAGAAATCAGAAACTAGTAATGGATCCTCTAAAATTTCAATTTCGACATATTCAGGATCAAAATGTTATATTTTTGCATAATCGAGTGTATGAAAACGATCTAGACGACGTTGCATTTGATCAATTCACGACGCATCATCGGCCATGCACTCGATTATGCAAAAATTAAGTATTTTGATCCTGAATTTGTCAAAATTGAAATTTTAGAAGATCTGTTACTAGTTTCTAATCCTGAACTTTCTGATTTATCTGATTTGGACGATGATGCGTTGAACATTTTTATCCCATCATGTTTATGTGTACTCAATAATCCTTTATGTTATTTTGAATATCACCACATTATTAACATCCTTTTTTTTACATGTATACGTTCTGAATAACTTATATTTTTTCACAGTTGATTAAACATTAATGTCGACATGATCAACATTACAAATAAAATATAATTATTTTTAAATTATCATAATTTATTTATTTAATGTAATTAAATTTTTAAATAATAAAAAACTCATCCTCTCAAAAAAAACGTGAGCAAAATAATTTTGGGTATCATTGTTAGGGTTTTTTATTAAACAAACATTTAACATTTTATTCAGAAAAAAGGTAGAAAACCTATCACTTAACAACTGGTGTTCGATATTTTAAAATATTATTGTAAGTCGAAAAACAATTTACAATCATATTAAAATTGATTAGAATATCGATGCATTTTGTAAAATTAAAATTTATTTGATGCATTTATAGTATTTTATAAAACAAATATGGTAAATTTCATAGTTAATCCTGAATTTACCTCCGCTTTCAATTTAATCCATGAACTTTCACTTGTCTTATTTTAGTCCTTCAACTATCAATGATTTAATTGAAATAAAATTGATAATTGATGGATTAAATTAAAAGAATTAAATTTTAGAGACTACATAAAAACCCGAGAGAAAATTTAGACTTCACTTATGATAATTACCCAAATAAATATTAATTTATTTGTTAATTCAAGGATTAGATTTTGGACTGATGTCCTTTAGTTAAAGCTAGGCGGATTTCCTTTAGTTAATAATAAAATATTAATATAATAAATTTTTTATTCAAGCATGGGTGTGATGTCCTTTACTCAAAGAATTGAGGTATGGGCTTGACAAACGGGTCATTTGGACTGAGGGTTGCAAAATTGAATAACCACGTCAGTCTAACTGACGTTTCTTAAGGACTTATTGGACATTTTTTAGACGTTAGTTGGTCTAACGTTTTTGGTTTTTGCGCAAAAATATCAGACCAACTAACATGTTTACAATGGCTTGAATTTGAGTAATATTTTAAAACCATGTCTTAGTTGAGACTTTTTTTTAAAAATCCCATGAAATGGGTCAAAAGCTCAGCATAAAGGATACAAATGCTTTTTTCCACCCATGGGCCGTGTATACATATCTCTCCCCATGTTGTATTTGATGAAAAGATCCTACCATTCCTGGAGCCCACTTGCTTATATGACACAGGCTCTTTTGATGGTGACCTTTGCACATTTTCTGATTGGGAATCGCCTTCCACCAGTGGTGTCATCCCTGCCCCATCTGCCTTTACACCCCTATGCCACCTAGACACAATTTTCTGAGCTTTCTGGTTCTGTCCAGCCATTCGATTATTCTGGTTCAACGCCCCTGCACTCTCTAGACAGCCCACTGCTCATCTTTTTGGCCAAGGTCCCACAAATGCACTGGTTTCACCATACCCTTCCGCGGAATCCCCACAGTGTACTTTGCCACTGTCCAATAGTCCACTTACTGCAGCACCTAACCCCAGTTCATTGCCTGTTGCATCTAACATGCATTCTACTGCCTCACCACTACCTCCACCACATCCCATGATCACACGCCCTCAGCTGGGCATCCATAAACCAAACCCTAAATACATAAATCTTCATATTTCTCATCCTTATTGTGACATCCCCACTGAACCACGTTCTGTCAAGGCTGCCAAACAACATCCTGGTTGGGTAGCTGCCATGGATGATGAGTTGGCTGCGTTAGCTACAAACCAAACTTGGGTTTTAGTTCCCTTCCATCCCAACATGAATGTTGTTAATTGTAAATGGGTTTTTAAGACTAAGCTCAAGTTGGATGGTTCCCTAGACCGACTAAAAGCTCCTCTTGTGGCAAAGGGGTTTAATCAAGTGGATGAGATCGATTTTTTTGAGACATTTTTTCTAGTAAGTAAACCTGCAAGCATTCGCCTTGCTTTGACTGTTGTTGTGGTTAAAGGATGGGAAATTCGTCAGCTTGATGACAAAAACGCATTCTTTCATAGTTCACTATCCAAACCAGTATACAGGGCCTAACCTCCTGGTTATGTTGATTCAGTCTATCCCAATCATGTTTGTCAACTCAATCGTGCATTGTATGGTCTCAAACAAGCTCCCCGCGCTTGGTTTGACTAACTTTGTGAGTTTCTTCTCACAATTGGATTTTATTCCAGTATAGCTGATCTCAGTCTATTTATCTGTTGTTCACATCATGTTATTCTTGTATTGTTTCTTTATGTCGACGATATGATAATAACTGGTGATAACCCTTCTTGGATCCCCTGGCTCATTTCCACTTTGGCACGCGAGTTCTCTGTCAAAGATTTAGGGATCCTTCATCATTTTCTTGGTATTGAGGTTCATCGGTTTGCTAAGGGCCTATTTCTTTCTAAAACCTGATATGCTCTTGATCTTTTAGATCGTGCATCTATGGGAGCTTGTAAACCCATTTCCACTTCGATGCCTGCCAAAGGACGCATGCTTTCCTTGGGTAATGATCCATATCCCGACCAACCCTACTACATATCGACGTATTGCTTAGGGATTGTAGTACCTTACTTTTGCTCGTCCAGATATTTCTCAGTGTCAATTTCTTATGTTAATTCATGCATGCTTCTACAATGGGTCACTTTCAACTCATCAAACGCATCCTACGTTATGTTCATGGCACTGCTCACTTTGGCTTACGTATTTTGGCATCTAGCACTTTAGACCTTTATGCTTTCTCAGATGTTGATTGGGCAGGTTACCCTAGCAATCGTCGATCGATAATTGGGTTTTGTACATTTTTAGGTGGCAATTGTATTTCTTGGAGTGCTAAGAAATAGTCCACAGTTGCTCGCTCTAGTGCTGAGGCGAAGTATCGTGTTATGACCTCCGCAACGGTAAACGTACTTGTCTATCTTTTTTATTGCATGATCTCAATATCCCCTATCCACAACTCCTATATTGCACTATGATAACATTAGTGCTTTACACATGACAACTAACCCAGTTTGTCATGGCCGATCTAAACATATTGAGTTAGACTATCATTTTGTTCAAGAACAGGTGGCTCTTGGTTCTCTAGAAAC
>CAUOFW020008529.1:0-17035 GCA_963454935.2 Ilex paraguariensis | reverse complement strand
GAAACGACCGAAATCGACTTGTTAGACAAAAACTTGGCCCCTACCATGAATATTGACCAAGAACAACCGAGGATGAGGGGTGATAATTTTGACAATATGGGTGCAAATCCAAATGTCCAAAGGGGTGGGGGAACAAGAACCCCAAATACCAATCCGAGAATGAATTTTCCCCCTCCCGTGAATGAGGGGAATAATTTTCAAATGGATCCCCTGGTGAGGTCAATGAGGGATTTTCTACAACCAACACGAAGCACCACACCATCATGCATCCTCCTTCCGGTCCAAGCTCATCTTTTCATAGTTAAGCTAGGGATGTTGCAACTAATTTCCACGTTCAACGGACTTGAAACTCAGAGCCCCTATTCACACATAAGGGATTTTGAGAAAATAGTTGCAACTTTTCTTCCCAATCATGGGATGGAAGAGATAGCTAGAATGAAATTGTTTCCCTTTTCCCTAAAAGACAAGGCAAAAACGTGGCTTATTTCCTTAAGGCCTCGAACCATCACATCACAGAGCCAAATGATTTCTGAGTTTTTGAACAAATTCTTTTCGGTGCATAAAACCACGCCCTAAAAAAGCAAATTCAAAACTTTTCAAAAAAGCCAATGAGCAATTCTATCAATGTTGGGAGAGGTACAAGGAATTGCTACAATCCCTTCCACATCATGCTTTGAACCATGACAATTGGTGAGTTTCTTTTATGAAGGAATCACACCGGGCCATTGACATTGACATGATGTGTAATGGGGAGTTTTTGAACAAAGACCCTGATGAGGCCTTAGATTACTTTGATACATTGGCACAAAATGCACAATCATGGGACATTACAGATCCCACCGATGTACCAAGGTCTTCTCCTCAAAAGAGTGGCCAAACTCAAGGGGGAGGGATTTATGATTTGAGAGACCGGGAAGACTTGTTTTCAAAAATTGCTAAATTGTCAAGAAAGTTGAGAGTCTTGAAGTCAATAAGAGACACGAGGTGTCTAATGTGTCACGAACCGAGGAGGGTTGTTCAATTTGCGAATGTATGGAGCATTCCCTATCGGATTGCCCAAACATTCCGACCCTTAAAAAGCGTACCATGAACAAGTCCATGCCTTCAACCAAACGAGGCAATCATTTTCTCCAATTTGAATACTTACAATCCGGGTTGGAGTAATCACCCAAATTTTAGTTGGAGAAATGAAAACCCCATTCCTCATGGTTCAAGTGCATATGCATCTCTCATGCCTCCCAAGCAAAACCAATACCATGGCCAAGGGCAAGCATCTAGCTCTCAATACCCCCGGACCAATCCACAAGGTATTCGTCAAACCCACCACCACATAATTTTTCACCAAATCCACCTCCACAAAGTTTTCTCAAGGACCGTCCAATCCATCCACATACCAACCTCCTCACAAAAGGAATTTGGAGGATATGGTTCATTCCTTCATTCAAAGCCAAACCGCCATCAATAACCAAAATGCCACAGCCATCAATGATGTAAGAGCCCAACTCACAAAGTTGACAAACTCCATAGGGGCATCTCAACAAGAAAAGGGAAGTTCCCCGCTCAACCACAAGAGAACCCTAGGGGTCAACACCTTGTTGAGTCATCGGAACCTTCGAAAGAGAGTTGCGAGCAACTCAAAGCTGTCACCACCCTCCGCAGTGGCAAAGAAATTGACAAAACCATTTTGCCAACGGTCTCACCCAAGACCACATTGCCAAAAGAAAAAGATCTCTTGGGTGACGCCGACAAGAGTGAGGTGCGTGAAGAGAAAGAAAGAGAGGTTGTTGAGAAAGGAAAATTAATTGATGATTGTGTGTTTATTCCTCCCATGCTTGCCCTTTCCCAAGTCGTTTGAAGCCACCTGTCAAGGTGGCTAATTATGCTGATATTTTGGAAATGTTTAAGCAGGTGAAGATTAACATTCCACTCCTCGACGCCATCAAGCAAATTCCATCATGTGCTAAGATTTTGAAGGACTTATGCACGGTGAAGAGAAAATTGAATGTCCACAAGAAAGCATTCCTCACCGAGCAAGTGAGCTCAATATTGAGGACCAACACTCCTCCCAAATTCAAAGACCCCGGTTGTCCAACCATAGCCATCACCATTGGAAATTATCGAGTGGAGCAAGCACTCCTCGATTTGGGGGCAAGTGTGAATCTTCTCCCCTACTCGGTGTACCAACAGCTGCAGCTTGAGGAGTTGAAGCCCACCTCAATCACACTTCAATTGGCGGATCGTAGTATCCGTACACCAAGGGGAGTAGTTGAGGATGTCTTAGTTCAAATTGATAAATTTTACTTCCCTGTCGATTTCATTGTGCTTGATACACACCCTGCTGCAAACCTTAGCTCCCAAATTCCTGTAATACTTGGAAGACCCTTCCTTGCTACATCTAATGCCGTGATAAATTGCAGGAACGGTCTAATGAAGTTGGCATTTGGGAATATGACAATGGAGCACAATGTATTCAACTTGGCAAAGCAACCGGGTGATGATGAGGAAGTAAGTGAGGTCAATAGAATCGACACTTTGGTTGAGGAGCACTTGGAGCTGGAGGGGATATTGAAATTCAAGGAAGAAGGAATTGTGGATCTTGAGAATTATGATGAGCAAGAGGAGGTAGAAGATTTGAAAGAAATGGAAGAGTGGATCCCTACATTTGAACAAAAGCCCAACTTGGAGTTGAAGCCCTTGCCCACCCATTTGAAGTACGCCTATCTTGGGGAAGGTGAAACATTTTCGGTGGTCATTAGCTCTACATTGAACATGGAACAAGAAAAAGAACTCTTGGAGGTATTGAGAAAACATAAAGGAGCAATTGGGTGGACCATTGCGGATATCAAGGGGATAAGCCCTCTCATTTGCACCCACCGCATATATCTTGAGGAGGATTCCAAACCTTCCCGACAACCACAAAGGCGGTTGAATCCCATCATGAAGGAGGTGGTAAGGGATGAGGTTCTGAAACTACTTGATGTGGGGATCATTTTTCCAATTGCCGATAGTAAGTGGGTTAGCCCCACGCAAGTAGTACCTAAGAAATCTGGAGTTACGGTGGTTGAGAATGATGAGAATGAGCTTATACCTACAAGAGTAATCACCGGATGGAGGGTGTGCATTGATTACCGAAAGCTGAACGCTTGCACAAGAAAAGACCACTTCCATTGCCATTCCTCGATCAAGTTCTAGAACGAGTAGCGGGGCATCTATTCTACTATTTTTTAGATGGATACTCCGGCTACAATCAGATTGAGATTGCTTTGGAGGATCAAGAGAAGACCACTTTCACGTGCCCCTATGGTACCTTTGCCTACCGCCGCATGCCATTTGGACTGTGCAATGCTCCGGGGACTTTTCAACGCTGTATGATGGGAATTTTCAGTGACATGGTGGAAAAGATAGTGGAGGTCTTTATGGATGACTTTTCGGTGTTTGGGGATTCATTCGAGGGATGTTTGGCAAACTTGGAGAAAGTTCTAACAAGATGTGAGGAGAAGAATCTAGTCTTGAATTGGGAAAAGTGTCACTTTATGGTGACGGAAGGAATTGTGCTTGGCCATATAGTTTCGGCAAGGGGTATTGAAGTCGATAAATCCAAGGTGGAGGCCATCTCCAACCTCCCCACGCCAAGAGCCATCAAAGGCATCCGGTCATTTTTGGGCCATGCAGGTTTTTATCGTCGATTCATAAAGAATTTCAGTGCATTGGCCCGACCCTTGACCAACCTGCTGTCTAAGGAGGTCCCATTTGAGTGGTCGGATGATTGTGAGGCATCCTTTAAAAAACTTAAAAGCATGCTAGTCACACCTCCGATCATGCGACCACCCAATTGGGATCTACCTTTTGAGCTCATGTGCGACGCGAGTGATTACGCGGTCGGCGCAGTGCTCGGTCAGAGGGAGAAAATAGACCATATGTGATACACTATGCTAGCAAAACACTTAATGAGGCTCAGATGAATTACACTACCACCGAGAAAGAATTGCTAGCAGTAGTGTTTGCCTTAGATAAATTTCGTGCTTACATCATTGGTTCGCCTATTGTTGTCTTTACTGATCACTCTGCTTTAAAGTATTTGTTGTCTAAGCAGGATGCAAAATCGAGACTCATTAGGTGGATACTCCTCCTACAAGAATTTGACTTGACGATCAAGGACAAGAAAGGAGTTGAGAACGTGGTGGCGGATCATTTATCCCGGCTTGTGGTGCAAGAGGCCGATGAGCACATTCCTATCCCTGACTTTTCCCTGATGAGCATTTGCTGTCAATTCATTCTGTTTGTCCTTGGTATGCTGATATATGTAACTATCTTGCAACAGGACAGATACCACCGCAATGGAGCCCAGAAGATCGAAGACGATTTATGGCAGATGTGAAGTACTTCTACTTCGACAACCCGTATTTGTTCAAGTACTGCCCGACCAAATCATGAGGAGATGCGTACCTGAAAATGAACAGCGGGACGTCCTTGCATTTTGCCATTCACAAGCTTGCGGTGGACATTTCTCAGCGAAAAAGACTTCGGCCAAAATTCTTCAATCAGGTTTTTACTGGCCCTCTCTTATCAAAGATTGTGTTTCATTTTGTAAGGGATGCGACAAATGCCAACGGTTGGGTAGTGTGACCCAAAGAAACATGATGCCCCTTTCACCAATACTTGTTATAGAAATATTCGACTGTTGGGGCATCGACTTCATGGGTCCTTTCCCTATGTCATTTGGTTATTTGTACATCCTCCTGGCAGTGGACTATGTGTCCAAATGGGTGGAGGCTATCCCGACCAAGACTAATGACCACCGGGTCGTAGTCAAGTTTCTCAAGGAGAACATCTTTTCGAGGTTTGGGATGCCTCGTTCAATAATAAGTGATGGTGGATCACATTTCTGTAATAGGCCATTTGCATCTCTAATGTTCAAATATGGCGTCACTCACAAAGTATCCACTGCCTATCACCCACAAACAAATGGCCAAGCCGAGCTAGCCAATAGGGAGATCAAGAACATTCTAGAAAAAATGGTTAACCCAAACAGGAAGGATTGGTCCGATAGATTGACCGATGCCCTCTGGGCATACCGCACTGCCTTTAAAACTATTTTGGGCATGTCTCCCTACCGGCTTGTCTATGGAAAGGCTTGCCACCTGCCAGTCGAAATGGAACACAAGGCCTATTGGGCCATTAAGACTTTAAATTTTAATTTGAGAATGGCCGGTGATCGTAGGAAGTTAGAGCTGAATGAGTTGGAAGAGATTCGACGAGATGCGTATGAGAGCTCCAAAATCTCAAAAGAAAGGGCCAAAATCTTTCATGATAACTCCATCGTGAGGAAATCATTTGAGCTCGGGCAAAAAGTACTCTTATACAATTCTCGCCTCTCCATTTTTCAAGGCAAACTCCGATCCCGTTGGGATGACCCCTATTTTGTCAAGGTGGCCTACCCCAACGGAGCTGTGGATGTCCAAAACCCCGAAAATGGCCAGACATTCAAGGTCAATGGCCAAAGACTTAAGCCATTTTTTGGGGGCTTTGAAAAACAAGTGGTGGAGGAGAATTTGATGGATCCGGTATACCCGAAAGTTGTGGAGGAATAATTAGTTTTTTTTTCTGCTTTTCAATGTACAGGCTTTTATTTACTTACTTTATTTTTATTCCATGTTAATTATGTTCTTTTGTCGTATAGTTTTGTTCTTCTTAGTCGCAGATATTGGTGTTTTTGTCAAAGCTCAAGTGCGAGGTGTTCTCTAACCCTACTAATCTTTTTACTGTCCGTCATTGAATATCATACTTTTTTTGTTTCATTGAGGACAATGCATGAATCAAGTTGGGGGTGAGGTTGCACTATTTGCATCTTACACAAATGTTTGTGGGAATATTCCGTGCGATATTCGCGTCTGTCGACACTCGCGCTTGCCGACACTAAAAAAAAAAAAAAGGGAATATTCCGCGCGGATATGCGGCTGCCGACACTAAAAATTAAAAAATTAAAAAAAAAAAAAAAAAAATGGGATGCCTTTATAAGGTTTTCAAATTTTTTTTTTCCCATCCACCGGTGATTGGCCTCCCCTTCTTCTTCCCTTCTTTTTTCTTCTTTCTTCCTCTTTTCTTCTTCTTCTTCTTCTTCGTCGTTCTCTCTGTTCTCTGTAAAAACAAACCACCCCTGCAAATCCATGACCATATACGCCGACGACCCAGTTCTTTGTTTAATAATTTGCCTTATATGTTTGTATTTGTTCATTGGTGCTCTTTTTCTGCTCACACTTAGGGTGAGGGGTTTCCAGCCTAACCCAAATCTCCCTCGAGTTGGTTAATTGTTGTGTTTTGTTTGTTGGTTTTGGCAGCTAAACAGATCTCTACACCCACCGCCTTTCCCTCTTTCTTCGTTTTCTTCTTCTTCTTATTTATGTTGTGTTATTCTCTATAACACGACCCAACTCCCAACAATCCCATGACCATATTCCCCGAAGACCCAGTCGTTTGTCTCATGATCGGCATTTGTTTACTCTATTTGTACATGACTCTTCTTCTTCTGTCTGCATTTAAAATCAAGGATTTTCGTCCTAGCGAAAGCCTAGATCTGCGTAAAGAAGATTAATTTGTGTATTTTTTTGTAAGTTTCGACAGTTGAACAGATCTCTACCCTACAATTTGATCTTCAAACTCCACACACTGGTAAATTCGAAACATTGGGGACAATGTTCGGTTTAGGTTGGGGGGTGTGATCTATGATTCAGTTTGTTATAGTTTCATATTTAAAAAAAAAAAAAAGAGATTGTTCTTGATTGCGTATTTTTTACAGCATTTTCGCTTATATTTCATGATCACATGCAACTTCAATCGTCATTGTGACTGACAGACGTTAAAGAACCAGATAATGAGTTTTAAAGCATAGAAAAACATGAATGTTAAAATTTTTTGGTTTAGTTTGGGAGTCTTGCGCACATTTCCATCTGATGTGCATGTTGTGATCATGAGAAAAGCAAGAGTAGTCAGAAAAATTGAAATCCGAGAAGCACAAGCAAAACCATTGTGTGGCAGAAGTACTTTTGCTAAACGTCGTCGTGCCAAACGGTTGGGTGCTTGTAAACAATGTGACAGGTGTTTTCTCATGAAAAAATATAATCAGTCCTCTGAACCAATTTTGGGTCGTGCAACCGATCGATTAAACTGGATAGTGTATGGGCAGAGTAAGGATTTTTCTGACACGCCATCTTATACCAGTCCGGGACTTACACGTTATGTGCGACAAGAAGTGGGAAGGGTCACTAATAATGACATAGACACAAGCGATGACTCGAATTAAATTTTGACTAATAATGACAAAGCTGTGAAAAAATGTGTTTTGGAGATGAAGGTTAATGGTCCGAATTTTTTGTGTGTAAATATTTATTTATGTACAAAGTCTTTTTGTTGAAATAAAGATGTGGGCCGAGTAAGGATTGTCCTAAAATGCCAACCTGTAGCGTAGGTAGGAACTTATCCTGAGGCGCCATAGTTTTCCAAGTTCAATGTGTGCATTTAGTTTTTTTTTTAATTTTCATAGATAAATGTGTATGTAAATAACTTTGATTTTTATTCGAGAAAAAAAAATGCCGCATTTCCTTGAAAAATGGTATTTTCTCTATGCTTAAATGTTAAATGTACATTGATATTTGTTAATCTTAAGGTACAGAATGACCAAACTCAAAAATAGAATTATAATATAACTGACATTCTTTGAAAACCTGACATAACCAGTGGAGATAACAAAGAATATCACGGTAAGTTTTGAGCCTTGCGATGCTTTCTGAGAGACAATCAACATTTACTCAAGTAAGTTCTTTCACTTTCAATTGTTGAATAATCTCATTAAACTTGTTTTGATTAAATGCAACTAAAGTAATCTATTGACATATCCCACAAGGAACCTTTGCATGCGATACATACATAGGCACATACTTAAGAAAGGATTTTAGGTCATATTTGAGTTGATTTTGAGCCTTAGCCATTGTTTCTACGAAATTATATCCCTAGTTAGCCATGTTTAAGCCTTCAATGAATGATGATTTCTTTTCGAAAAAAAAAACTCATATGATAACCGAGCCACAAGAAAATACACTTAACATACCTTGCTATCCATTTTTTGCACCCTCTTATAAATCGGTATGACATAGAAAGGCAAGAAAAATAGAAAAGAAGATGGTGGCTACTATTCAATGAAGAATTGGTGAAAAAAAAACAGGGAATTGCCAAGAAAGTGAAAAATGAGAAAAATGAAAGAAAGAAATATCATTTCTAGGCAAAAGATCGAAAAACAAGAAAGAGGTGTGCTACACTACATTAAAAAGGGGATAACTTTTGAATACCATTGACGTCATTTCGTTAGCCACTGACCTCTGGCCACATTACAACCTATACAAAGCCCTAATTGATCTCAAGTCTGATGCATGTGTGTGTTGTCGACCGAAAATTGGGGTATGTTAAATAGTATTTCTTTAATTGTATTGATATTCTTCCATGAGATTATGCCAAGAATATGATTAGTCTACTTTCTTAAGACTTTCACTCCCTTTCTAACTGTGCATATGATTCTTCGATTGACCATCCTCTAATCACATGTCCTTCGAGAGACAAGTCACTATAATCGAAGTGAATTTTTTTTTTTTTGCTAAGAGCATTCTAAGAGAGGTTTGAGACATCAAAGCTATCCATGGAAGGTGATAAAGTAGAATATTTGTTATATAATAATTCTTGCTACTAGAATGATCATTCCTACTACATAGGAAATTTCAAATACCAATGTAACAAGTGTTTATTTTGTATAGAGTACGTACCAATGACAGAGAAGTGTTCAGGAAACAATTCAAAATTAAGGGACGTGTGTCTCAATGATTCTGTTGCTAACTCATTCTGATCTTACATATACACATCTTTTAATTGGAGTTTATAGGTAGATTCACTGAAAACCTTCACGAGACAAAACTCGTCCACTAGGGATCACCAAGGGGTTTATCGGCTTGTTGCATATGCTAAATGCAATCGTGTTATCTACGAAAGTCATTTTATTTTGTTATGTTGTTATTTATTACTAGGGACTAACAATGTTTAGGTTGGAGGGTGTGATTAACCTTAATTAAGGCATAATTTAATAGGTAAATTGTGTTAGTTGAATAAAGTAAACTAGTCAAAATAAATCAAATTATAGTTAGTATGTGAACAAAGGATAATGCATTAATTGTTATTTTTTTCAGGATTTTGTACGTCAAAGCTACAAACTACTGGGGAGCCAATTGCATTAAAGCTACAAACTACTGGAGTGCCAATTATCAAAGCTCAAACAAAGGGGGATCAAAGAATTCAAGGCCACCTAACAAGACTTTCATGCCACCTAACAAATTCAAGGCCACCTAACAAGACTTTAATGCCACCAAACAAGACTTTTCAAGGCCACCTAACAAGACTTTCACCCTTCCTTGTTGCCTATAAATACCACTCCTTAGGACTTGTAAAACATTCATCTTTTGGTAGTAAAAAACCCTCCAAAAGTATTATTGCTTTCCTTATTACTTATTGTTTTCTTTAAGTATTTTTTTTATTGTATTATTGCTTTCTTTTAATTTATTGTTTTCTTTTATTGTGTTATTACTTTCTTTTATTTCCATTGCTTGAGCTTCCTTCTTCCCTTAGAAGAGTGAAACTCTTCCACTTTTTTAGAGCTTTACCAAAGCGGTGAAGGGTGGAACGTGATTCACTCATTCTTTGTCGAAGATCGACTCCTTATGTAAAATGTTTTACCTTATAACTCCTCTACTTTGAGGGATGAACATCACTCACTTTTCTAGTTTTAACAAAGCCATGAAGAGTGGATAGTTTCTCATCCAATTTTTAGTAAGAGGAGATTATCCGGAAGTTATATTTATGCATTTCGTTTATGTTTAGATCTAGTCTTTATTTCTTCATAATGTCTTATCATCATATTGTTGACTTTATTTTAAGCATGAATAACTAAATCTCTTAGTTGAAAAAATCAAGAGGAACCTCCACTTGGGTATACCATTTCAACTCATTCTCCTCCCCTCTTTCAGAGTTCAATGGTTCGGTTTGACTGGGTTGAGGGTGGATAACTTGATGAGTCTTTGATATTTCGTAGGCCTAGTCACGATTTATGCTTAGGTACTCACCAATTTTACCCCTAGCTTTCCACGAATCAATCATTTATTCATGCTCTATTGGAGGAGGGTTTCGAGTTGAGACGGTATTCCTATTGGAGTGACCTCTTGGATTTGCCAACATTTGTTTTTCATTTTACTAGCATCAAAACAACTTCACCAAACAACTTCCAACAATCAAAGATTTTACACTTTCTTTCTCCCAAAATCACCTTCCCTTCGGTTTACTTCTTTCCCCGTGGAAACGACCTTGGAATATCACCAAGTAAAACACGATCCACGAAAGTCTCTTTGCGCTTGGGGAGCACTTTTGTTCACACATACTCACATGAGAAATCTCATTCATCCACCATTCTATTGCCCCTTTCTTTTGACATCATCCCTAGGAGAGTGACACTCCCTTTCATTCATATACTATACATGCTAAAATGTGATGCTTAGAGGTTAGGAAACAACAAGAAATTTTGTCAATCATAGACAATGACAGATATCTGGGATTCCTTGCATTCATGCAGCAGCTGCAATAGGATCCCAAAGAAAAAATATTGAGAAGTATTGTCATAGAAGTTACACCAAAGAGGCTTTTTGCTTGTTCATGGAGATATGATCCATCCAATTGTGGACCAGAAGATTTAAGATCCAATGGTAGAACCTCTAAAACCTCCACCCTTGTGCAGGCTACCTGGAAGGCCTAGGACCAATAGAAGGAGAGTTGTAGATGAGCCAGCAGCTAGTACAAGTGACATGAGGAGGTCCCAAACAATAAGGTGCCAAATTTGCGTACAACTTGGGCATAACAAAAGAACATGTCAAAGAGCACCAGTTAAAGCGAAGGGCAAGAATGGTGGTGTGACTAATAGCAGTCAGGTAAATAACATTCTACCTATTTCATTGGAATACAATTGATGTATTTTCTAATTGTCTTCTAATATGTAGTGCAATGAAGGACCAACAACATCACAAACAACTGGATCACAAAGTCATTCTACTGCCTCACAGGCAACTTCCCTAGTAAACATAGTTGAAAATACGACTGCAATAGAGAGAGGGGTAAGGGGATGTGGCAGGGGGCTCAATCAGCTGGAGTTTAGAGGCTTGGAGGAGTATAGATGTGCATATGTTATTTTTTGTGGAACAAGTATTTTTTGTCTAGGAGGGGTTAGGGCACGTTATTTTTTGTCTGGGGTTAGGGCACATGTTATTTTTTGTGGGACAAGTATTTTTTGCTGCAACACCATGTAATATCTTTTGTCACTGCCCAGTTCTATATGAAATATTACAACATTTTGTCATTTGAGTTAAACATGAAATTCATAGATACATGTGTACAGGGAGGCTAACCCCTGTTATGAGGAAAATTTTTGTTTGATACAGAAACTCAGATTTCTGTTTTGTACCGCAACACCATGGAAAATTTTTATTTGATACAAAAATCAAATTTTTGTTTTTTATTGCAACACCATGGAAAATTTTTGTTTGTAACAGAAAATCATATTTCTGTTTGTAACAGGAAATTTTTGTTTGATACAGGCTAATCCCCGTTATGAGGACAAGTAAAATTTTCCTGTTTTGTACTCTCTCCGTTCTTAAATATCTATCATTTTACATAATTTTTTTTGTTCCATAATATCTGTCGTTTTATGAAACCAAAGCATAATTAATATTTTTTTTCTAAATTTACCCTTAATTTTTCAATGCATTAAATTAGGTGGAGGCTAAGTGTCTTTCATATTCTTTTCCTTTCCAATACATATTGAATAAGAGTATTTTAGTTTTGTGTAATTATTTTTTACTCATATTACAGCCATTTAATAGCTTCCTTAAACCCTGTGCAAAAACCTTAAACGACAGATATTTAGGAACGGAGAGAGTAATAATTTTTCTGTTTTGGTTGTAACAGAAAATCAAAAACTATTTTTTTAACAGGAAAACAGGAACTAGATTTTTGGTAGAATTTTTGTTTGTAACAGAAAATCAGATTTCTACTTGTAAAATGTCTTGGTTTCTACTTGAAAATCATATTTTTGGTAGAATTTTTGTTTGTAACAAGAAAATCAGGAACTGTTTTTTGCTTGGTTGATTCTTTTAATAAAATGTCTTAGTTTTAAAAACATCCCAAAGCTTCATATCAAAGGTCTAATGGAGAGAGAGAGAGAGAGAGAGAGAGGGTATTTACACAGGTTTACAGTGGGTTCTAAAGCTCTCCAAGTGAGTTGTGCTGTGTTTTTCAAGTGCATTGAGGGATATAAAAGTCTTTCTTTTATATATTTTTGAAAAAATTTTAATATATAATACTTAACCTTACTATTGAGGGCTAATTTTGAAATTACAAGGGTTTTTTAAGGTGATGTTACTCTTTCCGTCTTCATTATTGACGGCTATGGAACGGAGGGGGTGTCCGTGTAATGAGTTCCAAATGTGAGGGGGTGTCACTGTAATTAATAAAATGTGAGGGGGTGTCCGTGTCATTAAGACACAACTCAGGGGGTCCGACTGATTTTTACCCTAAATGTATATATTCCGTAGATTTCTCCCCATTTCAAATGTTGTCAAAAAAAAAATGTTGTCATCTCTAGAAACTTGTGGACTTTCCACATGTTCAGGTCAAATATTGCTTGCATCAGATTCTGGTATGCTATCCTTTTTTTTCTTCTTTTCAATACACACATGCAAGCCCATCATAGCCATCTCAGTCTAGATCTAAATAATATTAACGGAGTATGGAGTGATTTTATTTCTCAACCTCTCAGCCTGTAAATTTGTGTATGGTTTGCTCTCCTACAGTTGAAAGGATGGGTTTGGTAGAAATCAAATGCTAAAATCATCACAATAACAATGTTGTGGATATGGCTGGGGCACGACATTGGGGCACAATTTCAAGTTGGTGTACTTCACATTTACCACGTTCATCTTCATATATATTATATTATCCATCACGAATTCATGTCTTAAATGTGATAAATATTTGGTTTGACGCAGGTAACTCTAACCTATCACAGCATGCACCTCCACAACTGCCTTTGCTAAACTGTGATATTGATAGTTTTCGCTAGTCTAACGAGTAGGTCACTTTTATAATGTGCTGTGTATATTTGTGCCCCGGAAAATCGCTTTTCTCTTCATTTGTGCTTGTGCACATGATCCATCTGAAAATTTAGAACTGTATGTGCAAGTATTGGATGGATCAAGAGAAGAAACAAAATCTCCATGAAGTATGTTGTTTTTTTCAAAATTGATATGTCGTGTGTATGAGTATCAAGATGTTGACATAGCGTCAGCTGCAGCAAGGCATTCGTATGTTGTTAATTAGGCAATTTTGGGAGTTCTCCATCACAATCATGACCCTCACACCCCCAAAGTCAGAGCTCCTGATGATTATTTTCGTTTGTAATTGACAAAGCAACCACACGCATTTCATTCTAATTGAAGTTATTGTGGTTGTTGGGGACTGTAATTTGTTATACTGGCTGTTTGTTTCACCTGTATGTTGACACTTCGGTACCCATATTATGCTATGATTATTCCCTTTCTCCCCATTCTAAAGACTTTTTCTTGATCTCTATTCCCCCCCCCCCCCCCCCCAAAAAAAAAAAACACATTTTTTTAAACAGTTAATGGGGTAATTGATGAATTAAAAATATCACCAAGTAACACCGAGAATTCCACAGACATTAGTAGGTCTTATAAGAAATCTTTTGTCAATGAGTAAGTAAAAGTATTGAAAATAGAATCCCATTCCCATATATGTGTGTGGTTATATTTTCTCTCTTTTGACCAGTAATCACATACACTCGGTCTCATGAACAAATGATGAAAACAGTCTCCTTGATTGAACTTTCAGCTCACAAAAATTGTACAGAGAACGACATCATTTTTGTCCGTTATGGTGGCAAGTAATCTATGTGACCCCATACCAAATGTGTGTGTGTGAGAGAGCGAGAGAGAGAGAGAGGGGTTGATTTTGAATGTGGATGGATGGTCTACAGGAGATCATTCGGTTATCAATTATCAGTGACATGCCACAGTAAAACTGAGAGAAAGACGTATATATGTAGAAAATCTCAGCATGGGAAGCAATCGTAGGTGGTCATAGTAATGTTTGTGTTAGGGGTAATATGGTGAACTACATATCGTCACTCCATGATGGCGATAGATGAAACAAATCCTCAAAAAAATGCAAGAGACACAATCACCTTTACCCCCGCTGCTGATAACTAAAACCACTTGGATCCCGAAAAATACTATGCATACTAAAATATTTACCAAATAATAATTTTATTAAATAAGTTGACAACTCTATATCCTATCAAAAATCATTTTAATGTGTATTTTGTGGGATCAAAAGTGATATATTTTCTTTTTGATTTGGAAAGCACTTGAACTAGCATGGTGTTACAAAGCACGGCCCATTCAAAACATGACACATTGATATCCCACATTTGATATAAGCGAAGCAACATAAATTGGCACCACATAAATTTGAGTACATTTGGTTG
This sequence comes from Ilex paraguariensis, assembly GCA_963454935.2. NCBI lineage: Eukaryota > Viridiplantae > Streptophyta > Magnoliopsida > Aquifoliales > Aquifoliaceae > Ilex > Ilex paraguariensis. The sequence continues at coordinate 2,394 of CAUOFW020008529.1, read as the reverse complement.
ACCTCTTATTCACTATGGTTTCCCCCATGAAGTTTAGCCTATTACAAATGGGAAAGAAAGGGGTTTATGTAAGTAGTGTACCATGAGTTATAACAAATTAGTACCAAATGCAATTTTTGACGGCACTATGTAGTTCCGGTCTTGATTTGTGTTTGCCATCGGTCAGACTTGTGATTTTAAACATTGTACTCAATTTACTAACATTATAAATAAACTAGTTATTGCCTGTGTCTAAAGGTACAGAGTAATAAAAAAATGGTCAATAATAAATATATTTGTACACATCTGAAATCAAATCACAAATACATAAGAGAGAGAAAGAAATTTAAGCACCGATTATAGTGGGAGTGAGCGATGGTGATAGTGGTGAGTGGTAATGGCGGTGGTGGTAGTGGTGGTAGTAGTGATAGTCGTGAGAGGTGGTGGTGAGGCGATAGGGGTAGTGGTGGTAGGGGTGATGGTTAGACAGTGGTGGTAGGGGTAGTGGGGATGGTGGGGGTCAGGCGATAGGGGTGGTGGTGGTGGTGGGGTGGCTGCAATAGTAATGGTAACGGTGGTGATAATAAGGGGTAGTGATGATAGTTGTGGTTATTGTGGCAGAGGTGGTGGTGGGGTGGCAGCGATGATGGTTGGACAGTGGCGGTGGTAGTGAGGTGGAGGTGACGGTGGTGGTGATGGGTGTAATGGGAATGGTAGTGGGGTGACGATGGTGGTGATGGTAGGGGGTGGTATGGTGACGCCAGCGATGGTGGTGGTAAGGGGCAGGGGGTGGTGGTAGTAGTGATGGTGGTGGTGGTGGTGGTGGGGTGACGACGGTGGAAGTGATGATAGTGGGGGGTAGTTTGGGAGTGAAGTGGCAGCGGCAGTGATAAGAGTAATGGTGGTGGGGTGGTGGTTGTAGTGATGATGGTGGTGGGGCGATGGGGTGATGGTGGTAGTGGTGGTGGAGTGATTCCAAACATTACTTTTAAAAAAATAAAATAAAATATTTATGAGAAATTATAAGTATTAAAATCACTTTTAAAAAGTTATCTCAAACACACCCTCAGGAGCCTATTTTCTATATTAAATTTGGAGTATTAATATTAGCCGTCGGATTAACTTTAAAGTAAAATTGAAAGAGACCTCAACCGTGAATAATAAAAGTCATTTTGTTTATCTTTTAAGATTTGAATTGTATTATACTTTATTATATAAATTATACGAGTAATGATATATGTATCAAATTTCTTGTATCAAATGATATATATGACTACATCACATTCATTGGATGTATAGTGAGGGTCAGATGGATTCTAAAATCCAACTGCTTAAACCGTTTTGGTGCATATATTAGATTTTTTATATTTTGCATGTCTAGCTAGGATAAGAAATCAGTGGCCTTGCTAAAACTACAATTGACATGTCTTTGCAATTTTTTTTTTTGGTAAATTGAAAAGGGGTACACTAAATTGGATTTAATTGTAAAAAAGTACACAAAAAAATGTAAAGTAAGGAAGTCCTTAATTTTAATTCTTAATTGTGTTCAAGTACATAATTTGAAATTTTTAATTTTTCTTTGGCATTTGTGTCCTCCCTTAATTCATGCGATTTATTTTTGGAAACTAATTTTTTTTCAGATTATATTTATGCGTTAAAAATCTCCTAATTTAATGAAAGATTTGATTTTTTTCGTTTATTTTGAGGATAAACAAGTTAGTTTGAATTTTAAATGTTGCAATAGTATCATTTGTTTCTTCTTCTTCTTCGACCTGGAAGCCATTTATCAGTACAAGTTTGAAACATTATTTTATCATTATCATTTAATCTAAGCAATTACAAGGTTTGAATTCATGACTCCATTAGGTTAATGTCTGTTATTTTAAAGGTGATTATTCTGTTTTTTTATATGCAAACACCATAACAGTGTAACAAGACACTTATACAAAATATTGTACTGTTACATTTTGTCAAATATATATTTGCATATAACTTTGTTCAAACAGTCCAGCTCTGTTTTGAATTTGTTACCACATCCACAAAACCACTGAACACTATCTTTGTTATAATGTTACAGTGTATTGTTACACTATCTTTGTTACACTATGAGGAAAACACAACCAGCATTTAGGAGATACACATAATTTATTCACACACAATGAATTAATATGGCAAAAAACACCATATTTCATGAAGGCCAACGATCAACAACTGGTTCTAATATTCAAATGCCGAAATTCGTACGTATCTTCAAATGACGAACAAATCTTCAAAAATAGATATTGTTGACAATTTTACATCAAATAGGCTGAACAGTAAGATTTTTCCTTCAACAACGAAACCCTATAGATTTATAGGGAACGATTTTAGGGCTTATCGCTGAGGAAGATAAAGCGATTTTTGGAAAAGAAGAAG
>CAUOFW020008528.1:0-17035 GCA_963454935.2 Ilex paraguariensis | reverse complement strand
AATTTAAAATTAAATTATTATTTAATTTCATCAAATTAACAACAAATTGACATTTAATTTTATTAAATAGAATATTAAATTTCACTAATTTAACATTTACCTTATCAACTTAATGTTAGTTATTTAATTTAACACCAAATGAACATTCAATTTCATTAAAGCATCATTTAAATTTATTCAATTAATATTAAATTTTATCAAATCAATGCTACATATAAATATCAAATTAACTTCATATTAATATTTAAAATTTATATATAAAGGATAATGTGTGAAGAGTGGTCAGGTAACGTTGTGGAGCACAAATGATAGCTGATGAGTTAGAAATTGATGAGATTTTGATATAAACTTTATTGATTTTAATTTTTATTATAGAAAAATTATTTTTAAACATAAAAATTATAAAAACTCGATTATGTAACTAAATGAGTGATAATATGATTTCTAATATTATAACAAAGTTATCATGCAACGATTTAAAATGATAAAAATTCATTGGGATAATATAATTATAGAAATCACGCTTATGTCAAACTTCTCATCCCTTATGTCTTTGTCTCTATCAACAGTTGAAGAAGACATCAATCATACAATAATACATTACAACATATTAAGATAATAAAATGGAAGAAAAAAAATTAAAAAAATGTGCATGAACAAAATTTTAAAAAAAATTGCATGAAAAAGTTTAAAAATACCAGCATGAGAAAAAATAAAAAAAAACTACATGAAAAAAATTTAAAAAGTTTGGATGAAAAAAATTAAAACTATTTGCATGAATTTTTTTTAAAAAAAAACTACATGAAAAAAATAAAAAAAAATTGCATGAAAAAATAAAAAATGTCAGCATGAAAAAATAAAAAAAAAATGCATGAAAAACATTTGCAAATCTGCAAGAAAAAAAATAAAATAAACTTTTTTTTACCAACTTAGATAGTGATTGATCACTATGGAGAAGGAATTGAAGAAGAATGAATGACTTTAGTCCCCTGTGTTTTCCAGCAACACCAGATCATTTTTGACCTTAAGCAACAACGAAAGGTATGGTATATGTAGTGGGAAAATGGTTCATAACATTTTAGTATATTTACGTAAGAAATGATAATTTTGATATTTTTAGAAAATTTATAGTTAAACTATTACTTTTTGTACTGACAGAGTTAAAAATTACCGTTAAGGGTGTGTCTTTTATTTGAAAATATAAACCAAAAGGAGATGCAATGAAGTTTCAGAATCAGAAGGGGGTATCATTGAATTTAGACCTAACTAGAAGGTGTGTTGATGAAATTTTCCCTAAAATTAATTAAATCAAATTATATTATATTAAAAAATTATTGTTTATATTGTCTTAATTCTTTTTTTTTCTTTTTCTTTTTATAAATGTGGTACGTCATTCATATCAAAATCCTACCCTTATTAGAATGCACTCCCTCATGGCCATATTTAGGATTGAATAAGCTCAACCGAACTTTAGTATTTACATATAAACGAGTCTAATTTGTCAAACTCTTTTTTAAACGAGCTTAAAAATTATTCAAATTGAGCTTAAAATTTTTTTAAACAAGCTCAGTTCAAACATGTTCGATTATTAGTTCTAGTCATATTTTCTACTGAGAGAATATAAAAAACCCAATCACCTTGAATTACTCAGCTAAAATAAAAAATATCATTTATAATTGAACTTTATACACTCGAGCTCAAATTGTTTAATAAAATGTGTCGAACCAGTATCCAAAATCAAATAAATAATTGATGCTTCAAGCTCGAATTATATGCTTAATGTTCATCACGATCTCGAGCATTCTTTGTGAACAAATGAGCGAGCCCAAAGAGCTTAACGCTTGGCTCAATTCGCTTCATAGCCATCCTGTTTCTCTTTTGTTCGTAATATATGAAGGGTGAAGCCAGTTGTCTTTCTTTTTCTTTTTTCTTTTTTTTTTTTGTGAAGATAAGCCTAATGGTTTGTAATTCTGGAGCTTCATGCAACTTAAAAATGGCAATGGTGTTTCTGCATTTTTTTTTTCACTGTCACATCTGAATCTGGAGGCATGAAAAGAAAGCAAAGGAGTAAGGAAATAAAAACAAAACAAACCAATAAATAAGACGTGGTGTATCGGTTATACCTAATATTTTTTTTCCTCTTTTCTCCCTCTTTTTTGTGATTTTTTTTTGGGAGGCATGCTCAAGTACTAGTGAACCTCCTACACTAAGTTTTACAAGTACATGACTAAGGGTCAGGTGTAAATCTCACATACAAACAGACAAGGTTTAATTGGTGATGGCCTTATGAAGGAAACACACCACAAGATTTAACATGGAACCCTACTCAGTTGGCTTCCTCTTCCTCCCAAGAACATAAGCTTTCTGAAATCTGGGGCCACCCATCTTCCACTTCTTAAATGCTGCTGTTGAGGATTGCGCGGTCTCGTACACTGCAAAACAAGAATCACAATCAAGGTTTTAAACTCAATATAAATGTCAAAGAAAAACGAAAGATGGTTATAGTGATTCGAGAAATCTCACATTTGGTTTCTTCTCTTGTTAGAAGTGTTAAATTTTTGGCAGTTACGGATAATGCTGAAGTGTGTGCCTTGACCAGGACATCCTTATACCTGGTCTGAAAGGCGACAAAGAGGACAGGTCCTATGTTTTTATCGCTAAGAATTCTATCATCAATCCTGTCCAGTACAAGAAAACAATCTCAAATGAGACACTGTTGTTCACCTCGTAACACATGGCCAGAAAACATAAGTTATATAGTTAACTTTTAACAAGCAACCTTCCCTATCAATGAACAAACTGCATTTAAAAAGAAAAGCAAAAAAGCTGATAACAAGAACAACAACAAAGATTAAAATGTTCTAAATAGCAGCATTCAAATGTTTGCACCAAATATATTTTAGTTCATATAGATGTATTTAACAAGCACTTGAACATGTAAAGATTAAAGAGTATCTGCCAAAAAACTCTTGACCATATTTAACCATCTGATTAGTATAATGAAGTCCAACTCTGACATCATTCATGCAACAACTTACCATGAAGGACCAGATTGCCATTAAATGTGGAAATAGAAAAAGCCGATACTTATTTAACTATCAAAGAAGTTCCTATCCCAACTAAAATTTTCAACAATTGCCTAAGAAGTACTGATCCAAGCAAGGAATGAAAACGAAAGGATTGAGACGATCATTAATCAAAACTAAAGAGAAATCTACAGGAATAGATATGTTGGGGTTTCCTCAAATGCTCCCATTATTTCCCTAGTTGGACGTCTTTTGCCAAATTCAATTATACTGGAATCAACAATTAATGAAGCCATTACTATCAGTGCTTGGGGTTTTGGTATTGGTGGGAGGGTGGAGAAAAGAATCAGAATGAGCATCGTGCTCTAACCTAACAAGAGAATCCCACAATCATCCCAAAAGTTTGATTAACTACTGCTTCTACACTGCAAGTTGTAACTAGACAAAGATGATCTGTAGCTAAAGCAGATTTATTTGGTCAAGTTACTTAGCCTCGGCTCATGATTTGTTTGGTCAGAATTTTTGCTCAATATCACTCAAGAGATATAGGAAAACCGATACCGATCATATTTGTATAACTCTAGGTCATTGAGTCTGGTTCAAATTCAGCAGGATAAACTAGTGAGCACTCTACTACTGCAAAAAATTCCCAACTTGAGTTCTGCTTTGTTAGACACTCATTCCAGATTAACTCCTGAAATAAACAATCCAAAATCAAGTTTCATTTGGAGCTGGTTAAAACTTCTGAGCTGAGCTTGAGCTAGCAGCTAGTTTGCTCGACTAGCCTTTTTCACACTCTGAAACCGAATATATTAGTCATCCAGAGTAGGAGCATGTCTACCTGACGCATAGGCCTGCATTGCTGTGCATCCTTGGAGCATAACTATCTAAGTAAGAATACACCTGAGCAAATGAATGAAAATAACAATAATAGCCTCATTCCACAGGAGCTTGCTTTAGAATTATTTCAACATCATCTTAGCATCTCTCAGAATCTGTCAAAGCCTTTTGCAATAGCATGCATAACAAATTTCCAGTGGGCCTCTGCATTTCCAATAGCCGTCCAATTTTCAAATCCGGCACACTGTAATCCCCCATATACCCATTGGTACAAAAGCATAGCTTAACTAACCTTTTCCAAAAATGATAAAGAAAGTGCATGATCCAGCGTGATGCCAAATAATTCAGTCTTTAGAGTTTGCAGGACCTAAAGTTTGACTAGAAGTCAACATATTGTTTTTCCCCTTGTACCTTTAGTATTAGAGAATTGATTCTATAGCCTTTTCACAACCCGACATGCAGACATGACAGAGAAAATGTCTGACCCATCTTAATGCCAAATTACAGTTCAGTCTTTAGCACTTGTATGACTCAATTTGGCCTCTAACAAATACTGCTTCACACTTGAAAAAGTTTCCCTATATCCGCAGGCTAACGGGAGTAAAGCAACATTCTTGGTGGCATCCTAGCATAGCATTGTGTATGTTCCATACGTATTCTTGGCAGTCCTCTCTAAAAGTATCTTTACAAATCATAGAGAGTTCATAACAAGGCAAGTCTAGAAAAATCATTCAAACCAAGACAGGCTTATTTGATGGTTTAAAAACTTAAGATTTGCACATAAAAACGACTAAAGGGAAGAAACTTACAAATGTGCTAATTTGCATCCTAATTCGTAGAAATATGGACATCGCTTTCTTAGATCAACATGTGCAGCATCAGCTTCAATTTCCTCTCTTGTTCTGACATTTAAGAAAACCATATAGACAGATGAAAAGCAACACATAAGAAAATCATCTGAAATTATTAAGAGTTTACTTTTTATTGAAACAAGGGGAACGTTAATGGAAACTGCTTGTCTCAAGTGCAACTCAGAAGCAAGCCAGAAAGGCAGCTCTGCCTTTGAACCCGCTTCTACCTGAGATTGAAAAACACAATGATTAGATTTCATCAGCAACCTACATTTCAACTAAAGCTACCTCAGATTTACCCTGTTTGTATCATCACTTGAATCGAAGATCCCAACCCCATTTGCAGCCTCTTTAAATACAGCTGGAACAAGCTGTGAGCAAGAGTAAGTAGAATTTTAGACCCATAAATCCAGAAGGGCCTACTTGTTATCAATGGGAATCAGAGCATTTCCAGCAAGACATATATCTGTTCTTTGGTATTGATTAAGAGCAGAACAACGAAAATGGATGGCAAGTGCATCATGAAAATAACATATAACATATCTTTTAGTTTTATGAAGTGGAAGTAAGAACATCAAAGATAGGAAGAAATGGGCATTTACCTCATCCTCCGCCAGAATATCATCAATGTCAAAATACTGTGCCATTCTTTAGACAAAAAAGTCTTATAGTCTATATCGTCTCCACAATAATGGTCTAGATATATCAACTTCTGATATCCTGTTCACGAAATAGAAAAAGAAAATTCCACTGATAAAATCTATCAATTAAAAATCCAGCCCACAAAAATACAACCTCTATGATAATTGACTTGAATTATCAATATTCCGGGGCTCGCTTCAAACCAGAATGGAGACATATACACATATTGGCCAATGTTACTTTTGATCTCAGACATGTCAGGTATCTTCGATACATTCAAACGTTAATACCTACTAACAAATTCTGACCATCTATAATGAATATTTCTGCAAGGAAGCACTCATTTGAAACTAAACTCCCAATTCAAACCTACCCAAAGTAACAATTGAATTTTATTTCACAAAACAATGTATGATAATTCCAAGCAGTCCAATCAAAAAGAAAAGATAAATTCAAGGCACTAGTAAGAGGAAGACAAGAATACATACACCCACCCATACATGCATATATATCTATACGTAGAGAGAGAGAGAGAGAGATGCACCTTTACGGGCGTGGGTGTGGGGGTGAGTTGCTGATTGGCAGAGGGAAGAGAGGGAGAGAGAAAGAGAGAGAGAGAGTTGAATGGGCGGAAAGATTGTAGCAGAATGACTACCAAGAGGAGGCAAGAGGCGCCAAATGTGGAAGCTAATCAAACCGTAACCCTATCCCTATTTTGGAGGGAATTCTCAATTTTGGGTTTGCCCAGGCGATCGGATCAATCAGTTTTCTTATTATGGTTTTCTTTTGCCAATATTACTTCTTCAAAGTTTTTGATGTGCTGCGTATTAGATCCTCTCTAATCTTTGACTTCAACAAAACATGTAAAAATAATGTGAAGAAACAATATCAATCAATTTCTAAGATTTTTGAATAAAAAATGTATAATTTGAATGTAAATCATGTATTTGAAATAAATTTAAAGTAGTTATAAATCTAGTAACAACCTATGCTTGAAGGTACAGTAAAATATAAAAATCAAGCACCCTAAAGAATCGAGTCTATTATATCAAATTGCAATAACCAATTTTATTTTTTTTTGAAAAAATAGACAACCAATTTTTTTTTTTAAATAGGCATTATACAACACAAAATCAAATAGTAATCATATAATACAAATATTTTCAATAGTATATAAATATTTCAAATAGTAATTTATTTTTCTTTCTTTTTTTAGTTACACCATTTTAAATCAATCAAAACCCACAATTAATATACATAAAAAAAAATTGATAGCGTTTACATTAAAAGCATAACAAACCAAAAAATCAACTTGTGTATATAATTTATCTCATGGCTAATAATTAGTACAAATTTACTTATTATTAAGAAACACGTGAATTTAAAGCAAACACAATACAATTCATTTATAGGATTCAATAGCATGCTCCAATTTTATCTTAACAAAACTATTTATCAACTATCACAACAACATAATAATATCAATAATAGAATAAAGTTCAACTTTGTCCATATAAATCTGTATATATTAAATCCAACCATCAGTTTCTACATAAAAATTGTTGCAATAAAAGTCCAAAATCCAAGACAAATTGAAACAAATCAAAATGATTATTTCAATTGAACTTGTGTCTGTGCCTAAAAAACCCTACGTAACCAAAAATAAAACAACAATTAGAAAAAAATAAAAATTCTTTGGGCAAAAAATTAAACCCTCAATATATATTCATACCTATAAATACAATTTATTTTCATACATGAAAAATCTACCAAGATAACTATTTCTTTGGCTTGGTACTAAGCTAATACGTACTATTAACTAAAACAAATACCAAGATATCTAGTTTAATTGTTTAGAGATCCATTACGGTTATTTAATCTTTTTATTTTCCCCACCAAATTAATTGCCAATCAAAAGGAAAGTTAAGGATCATTTCAAGTATAGGAAAACCAAGTCTGAACAATATGATGCCAAAAAATTCTACTTTGCACCAAAGAAGCTCCATAAATCAATCATACAAAAATCCTATGCATCCTTATCTTTGTACTAAACTCCAAAAACTTCATACCTCACACAACAATCTAGAAAAAAATAGTTCATTAACATAAAAGAGATAAGGAATTAAAACAATTATATGTCATACATCGTATCAAATATGAAAAATAATTATTTGGAAGCAAAAATTTGATCCTTACACTAGCACTACAGAAGCAATACTACAAACAATTTGTTTGTGCTTGTGTGTGTTTGTGTGCATTTCTGTTTTTGTGTGTGTGTTGGTGTGTCTATATGTGCAATGTATGGGTAAAAAAAATGAAAGTAAGCTTCTCATTACCCAACCAAAAAGACACTTCCATTAATAAACAAATTACTATAAGTTGTTTTATAGATCTACCGTATGATTGGATAAATTCAGTGCAAAACATGGGCCATCACAATGAAGAGAAAGAAGTAACTTCAATAAGCATCAAACATCAAATTGCAAGCAAAAAAACATTTGGATGTCGGGGTTTACATTTCAAACTTCAAGCACTTTAGTACGGTAGATTCCATTTGCAAAACCTACCATAATTTGGCAACAAAAACACTAAGAAACATCTAGAGTAGAAAAATTTAAGTGACAATCTTGCAAAGTTTGGGAGGGATTTCGATGTGGCCACCTTTAGAATTGCACATCAAGGAGAAAAATTAAACTAAGAAATAATTTATAAAAATGGATGTCCACCTAAAAGGAAAGCACAAATTAATACATCCAGTAAGTTCAATCCCCATTTCTAAGCATAACTAAAATAGATTTCAAGTTTGAAGGAAGAACACCTACAAAGTGTTTGCCCTTCCATCTTCCTCCTCCCCCATCACCATGTTTCTCTCTCACACACACAAAAACAGAAACAGAAACACAGACATTCCCATAACCATGGTCACCCAATTTTCCTTCTTCACTCTCTCTATGCGCGCGTGCGCACACACACAAACATGCCCACAACCACTGGCCACCCAAATCAATAAATTCCAATTCATAACAAACAAATTTTGAAAAATCAAAATCCCCATTTCTTTCTTAGATGGGCTACTCTCAATATCAAATTAAGATATTTCATATTTAAAACTATAACATTCAATCCAATACCACCAAAAAAAGAAGGAGTAGACTCGATATGGGTCATTTGACTTCTATATGTACTACTATGAAAATATATTTACATTTAAGTCGGGGATCCACATCCCCTAAAGTTTATGTAAGAGGTAAAAATCGACAAACCTCTCGCACGTATGAACGATTGGTATCTTTGGTAAGTATATATTTCTGAACTAGGTCGCCCAGTCTTCCCTTTTCTGCAAAACGAATAAACTGTCCAAAATCGAAGTGTTTCGATCGAAGACACTCTGATACTTATGTCAGTAATGGATCTGAATAAATTGCAAGAAGATAATAAGAGTTCAGCGTACCTTTCACCTTGGCTCCTTATGCCTTTTATAGACCTTTGTTTAGCTAAGATTTTCATGATTCTCGATTCAAGGTGGTACACTTTCCTCCAATTAGGCGGCTCTGTTTGGGAAGTTGCTGAGATCTCTCCAACAATTCCTCCCGCCGAGCCTATAATTATGCTAATTCGTTAACCAGGATGCCCGAATTATAGGCATCTCTTTAGCTCTCCATTTACTGTTTGAAACAGCTTGGTTATGATGAGGACCGACCTCTTCACCTTATTCTCGAGCTCCTTGAACAACTCAATTTTCAGATTGATGACTTAATGTAATGATGTCTCTATCACGTTACTGGTCTTGTCTTGTTCATGTGAGATCATTTAATGCAAGTGCACGTGTCATATAGGGAGTCAACATCTTCATTTTGCACCAGAAAACGTTTGACAAATGTTTTTCGTCTGTTAGTCGTTTTATGTCCTCAAACCCTTTATTGCTTACACTTTTGGGACATCCCCTTGTTTTGGCGGCGTGTCTAGTCATTTTAAATATTGTCTTTTAGAATTCCCTCCTTTTATAGCGATTTCTCTTCACTCCTTCCTTTACTTTTGCCTTCCCAGCTTCAGATTTTCTTACCTTTTTACCTCCCTATGCACTTTCGCTATCCTTCTGTAATGGCCTCTCTTACTCTTTGAAATTTCTGCTTTCAAAGCTAAATACAACATTCCAGAGGATGTCAAAATACGAGTTGCTGGCAGTGAGGAACCTCTGATAGGCACCATAGAGAGTATTCTCATCCATACTCGAGTGATTACTGAGGGTGGAGTTCGTTTTCCTCTGGACCCTCTCCTTATCTGGGTGATTTCTACAATGAAACTTTGCCCCATCCAATGCTGCCCCAACTTCTTCAGGATAGTGATGGGAATAGCTGCTCTGAACATGCTTCTAGGCTTGAGCCTTGGTTTATGGGAGATTTTATATTGCTATATCATCAAATCAACTGGAGATAATTACTATCTGGTAGTGAGGAAGAAAGACCGTTATTTGGTAACTCATCTTCCAGACTAGAACAAGGGCCACAAAAACGATGTGGTTTTCTTTTCTAGGAACTGGGAGTACTTTGCCGGGGCCACTCCTTCTTATCGTTGCCCCTATGAAGAAGGTGCACCAGGTGATTGTCTTTATTACTCTTTAATTCTAGTTTGTCTCTGACATAATCTATCTTTTGTTTGAAGGTGAGACTGTGAAGGGCATAATTCCTAAGTCGGCAGTAAAAATGGATGAACTTAAAAGAGTTTGGGACTTCAATGATTCTCTTTTCTGCCGAGCTGCTCACACCCTGCTTGGGTACACACCTACTTACATGTTTTTCATTGTCGTGCCGAACCATCCCAATGCTACTCTTGTTGCGGATCGGGAGGCCATTCAAACTGCTCAGGAGCAGACACCTCGATCCCATAAGAGGTCTTTACCTGCTAGTTCTGGACAAAAACAGAACAGTGAAGAATTTTCTAGACTTTTTATCAATTGTTAAACTAACCCCAACCACCGAACCAACACTACCAATTGATCCACTAGTTTATTTAATTCTTGTACATTAAGAGGATCCTACGTCTGAGGTTCTGGCTGAATTCGTTCCTCCTAAGCCGAAAGACGCAATTCTGCCAGAGGACGATCAGGTTGACTTGGTTCGGGCCACTAAATCTATTCTTGCCAAACCTGATCCACCAATTTTTGCTCATTCCCCCGTTAACCAAGATGATTCAATCTTTGAACTTGTTGAAGACCCTGCCCCGAAAAGTTAAAAAATTGTAGAGTCTGAAGCAACTCTTTCTCCTAAGTTTGTCACTCCTCCTTTCCGACCTGTCCTCAAGGCCAAAAGGAGAGAGATCACTGTGAAAGATTCTGCAATTGAAGATTTCAATGTTGCTATGGGGATTGCTCGGGGGGTAATTTTACCTCGAGACTTGGCTGTGAATAAGGCCTTGTCTGATAATGAAGTTTCTCGCCAAGCAATCCAACATATGGTCCTAGTAAGACTTGCTTCTTTAGGCCTTCTTTCCCTTCTTTAGAATTTGTCTAAGTTTTTTCTCTTTTCAATTTGAAAGGTCTTCAAAAATTTCATGAGGTAAGGGCTAGGATAGCCCGAAAAGATAAAGCTATGACAGATGTTATCCATACACGAGCTTCAGCTTTGGCTAAGAAGGAGTCTGTGGATGAGGAGTATGGCAATATTTGCGAAGAAGCTAAGGTTCTTCAGGCTCAAAACCAAAGCTTGACTAAGGAGAACAAAAAGCTTCTGACAGAGATTGGGAAGTTGAAAGAATCTGAACATGAAGCGAACGTGAAGCTCTCCCAATCCCAGCTCGATTATACAAGTCTTCTTGAGGAGTTTGATCAGTATAAGGTTGAGGCAAAGGAGCGAGAAGATTCTGCTTATGATGAAGGCATGGAAAAGGCAAAAAATAACTTGGCTCTTCAGATTCCTGAGTTGCAGAAGTCATTTTTCAGCAAGAGCTGGCACGCCACCCTGACAGCTACTGGAGTGCCCCAGTCTTCTGAGCTCTTCTCTGGTCATTCCCTTCCTAGCTCCTCACAACCTCCATCTTCCTGAAAATACTTAGAAATTTGTTGAACTTTTGATATAAATGTCTGAAAACTTTTTTGAGATGTTTGTAATGTTTTAAAGTCAAATGAAAATTGGTGTTTTTCTGTTCTTTAGTTTATGAATTTCCCAAGTCCTTGTGGCCTTTTGCCACTTAAACTCGGTAACAACATCATGACTTGTTATACTTAGGAAAATCTTGAGATCTGGAGGTTGACCTTGCTCAGTCCTTCTTTAAAGAGCTTGGTCCTTCAACAGAGACCTTAAAATACTTTAGGAAAAATTTTACTTTTGAAGTTATGGCCCTACTTCAAAGAGTCTGGTCTGTCAACAGAGACCTTAAAATATTTAGAAAAAATTTAGACTCTTGAAGTTATGGCCCTTGCTCGGCCTTTCTTCAAAGAGCTCAATCTCTCAACAGACCTGTCAATGCTTAGAAAAATTTTTAGGCTCTTGAAGTTATGACCCCTACTCAGCCCGTCTTCGAAGAGCTCGGTCTCTCAACAAAGACCTTAGAACACTTAGAAAAAAAATTTATTTTTGAAATTATGGCCCTTGCTCGACCCTTCTTCAAAGAGTTCAGTCCCTCAACGGAGACCTTAAAATATTTAGACTCTTGAAGTTATGGCTCTTACTCGGCCTTTCTTCAAAGAGCTCGGTCTCTCGACAGACCTTTCAATACTTAGAAAAATTTTTAGGCTCTTGAAGTTATGACCCCTACTCGGCCAGTCTTCAAAGAAATCGATCATCTAGTAGAGTTAGGCCCTGATCCTTAGAACGTTTTCAGAGACTGTTTCTTCTTCGCACTGACCCGCCAATCTAATCGGACTCAAATCCATCTTGAATCAGCTTACATCGTCATGCCTAGCTGAGGGACTAGATCTAATCGGGTGGCTGTGCCTGATTTAAGTTTATACTTCTATCAGAATTTTTTGTGTCCCTGTCTTAACAGTAGGACGTTTTTGATAATAAAAAAACATAGAGATGTATCTTAAAAACTTCCATTAATAATTTTTGTTCATCAATACATTAGTAAGAGTGATCTTGTTGAATCTTCAAGATAAGGGACACCCTTATGATCCCGAAGGCACTTCAACGTTCTAATTCTAAAAAGACATTTTGTAGAAATAAAACTTTCTTAGATTGACAGCGTTTTAGGGGCGTGACACCATTCTATGGTCCAAGGTCTCGAGCTCATAATACTCACTGCCTCCTACTCAGACTACTCGGTATGGTCCTTCCCAATTCGCCCCAAGCTTTCCATGTGCTAGTTTCTTAGCCGAGCCAAAAATGCGCCTAAGGACCAAGTCTCCAAGGGTGAAAATCCGAGGATTAACTTTTTTATTGTAAACTCGGGACATCTGCTGCCAATAAGAAGCCAACCGTATTGCTGTTTGCTCTCTTTTCTCCTCGGCTAAATCAAGGTCCCGAGTGGTGACAACATCATTACTGTTGCTCTCAACAAGTTCGGTTCTCAAAGTTGGCAACCCAATCTCAAGTGGAATTACCGCCTCTATCCCATAGGTTAATGCAAACTGGGTTTCTCCAGTCGAGCGCTGAGGTGTGGTTCGGTACGTCCACAAAATACTAGGCAGCTCTTCCACCCATCTTCCTTTGACATCTTCTAGCCTTTTCTTAATTCCATCTAGGATTGTTTGTTAGAAATCTCTGCTTGTCCATTACTCTGAGGATAAGCTGGAGTCAAAAAGTGGTTTCGAATTTCATACTGTTGGTAGAAAGCTTTGAAGGGACCACTATCGACCTGAGTCCCATTATCGGAGACGAGTGCATTAGGGATTCTGAACTTGGTGATAATGTTCCTCCTGACGAACTTCCTCGTATCAGTGTCTCTGATGTTAGCTAGGGGCTTAACTTCCACCCACATTGTGAAATAATCGGTTGTAATGAGGAGGAACTTCTTATTGCAAAGGGGTTCGAGGTAATGGTCCCACAATATCCAATCCCTATTACACAAACGGCCACAGGCTCGCTAATGGAAGCAAATCCTAGGTTGGTTTTCTCAGTATCGGTGAGAATTTCTGACACTTTTCACACCGCCTAACAAACTGTTGAGTATCCTTCTGCATATAGGGCCACCATAACCCCTAGGAAATGGCTCAGTGAGCCAAAGATCATCCACCAGTGTGAGCGCCGCAACACTCCCCGTGAATTTTAGACAAAAAATCAAGGACTAATTTGGGGTGCACACATTTTAAGTAAGGGCCTCTAAACGAGCACCAGTAAAATTCATCCTTTGGAGACAGCCAGAACCTAGTAGCCTTCAATCTCATTTTATGGGCTTCTTTCTTGTTTTCAGGCAAGTCCCCATTCTTCAAAAAAATAGTGATCCCATCGATCCAACTTGGCTCCAGTTCTCCAGATAAGATTTTGTCTGGACTTTCAGCTATAATGCTCGGCTTGGGCAGGAATTCGACAATGACAGTCCTTTCGATTTTCTGATTGATGGTGGATGCTAACGATGCCAAAGCGTCAGCATGGGCATTTCTTGCTCTACCGACTTACTGAATTGAAAATTTTGGTATCCGCCTCAACTCCTTTTCTGCTATAGTATAGTATGCCACCATTTTCTCATCTTTTGCCATGCACTCTCTTATTATCTGATTCACCACAAGTTGTGAATCAGAAAATATTTGGAGCTCGGCTATGCCCAATTTGGTTGCGAGCCTTACTCCGACTATTAGGACTTCATACTCTGCTTCATTATTTGAGGCCTCGAACCTGAGCCTGATGGCTTTTTTCAGAATACATCCCTCCGAATTTTCCAGTATGAGGCCAATGCCCGCACCCTTCTCATTGGAAGATTCGTCAACGAATAGACTCCATCTGCCACTAAGCTCTGATTTTTCAGCATTGTTAGTTTGGTTGGTCTGTCCTGAACTGTTCTTAGGTTGGAATTCAGCAATAAAATCTGCCACCACCTATCCCTTGATTTCGGTTCTTGGCTCAAACACAATTTCGAACTCCCCAAGCTCTATTGCCCACTTAGCAATGCGTCCCGATAGGTCGGCCTTCTAAGAAAGAGTTTTTAAAGGCCGGTCAGTGAGCACTACGATTCGGTGTGCTTGGAAGTAATGTCTGAGCTTCCTCGCCGAGCTAACCAAATGCAAGGGCGAGCTTCTCCAATGGAGTGTACCTTAACTCAGCATCCAAGAGCATCTTGCTCACATAATACACATGGCTTAATTTTGAACGGTTATCTCTCATTAGTGCCCCGCTCACTGCGTGCTCGGACACTATTAGGTAGAGGAAAAGGCGTTCCTTAGGTAACGGTATTGTCAGAATTGGTGGAGAGGCCAAATATGCCTTTAGATTCAAAAAGGCTTCTTCGTATTCCTGATTCCAAAGTGCTCCCTTATTTCCTTTGACTGATTGGAAGAAAGGTCTGCACTTGTCAGAGGCTTGGGATATAAACCTTCCGAGCACAGCTGTCATTCCAGTTAGTCTTTGTACTTCCTTTACTGTTCGAGGTGATTGCAGTTCTGCGATTACTTTTACTTGCTCGAGATTTACCTCAACTCCTCGGTGGGTGACCAGGAATCCAAGGAACTTTCTCGATCCTACCCTGAATGCACACTTTAAGGCATTCAACTTCATTTTATATCTCCAGAGAATGTCGAATGTGTTTCTCAGGTCGGAGCAATGACTGGAGGCCCTTCGAATTTTAACCACCATGTCATCAATGTAGACTTCCATGATGCTGCCCAGCATGTGCGAGAACATCTTTGTTACCAATCTTCGACGTTCTTTAATCTAAAGGGCATTACTTTGTAACAGTAAGTCCCTTCAGGTGTTATAAATGTTGTTTTCTCTTGATCCTATTCGGCTAGCGGGATCTGGTGATAACCCCTATATGCATCCAAGAAAATCATCCGCTCGTGTCTGGTAGTTGCATCAACCAACTAGTCTATCTTCGGTAGAGGAAAACTGTCTTTTGGACATGCTTTGTTGAGGTCGGTGAAGTCAATACAGACCCTCCACTTACCATTCTTCTTCTTGACTACAACCGTATTTGACAGCCAGGTCAGATATTAAACCTCTCTGATGGTCTGGAATTCTAACAACCGAGGCACCTCCTCCTTTATGGCTTCTTGATGCCGTGGTGCTGACCTCCTAAGTTTCTATTTGATCGGCTTAAAGCTCGGATCCATATTCAATTGATGACATGCCACTTCAGGCGCAAACATTTCATATGTTGACCATGCAAAGACGTCTGCGCATTCTCTTAGTAGTGCAACAAGTTCATCTCGTTGCTCGGGACTCAATGAGGCACCCAAAAGAAAATACTTGTCATCATCCTTGTCTAAAGGTACTTTAGCCAAGTCTTCCACTATTCGGTCGGTCAGTTCCAACTCGATGCCTAAAGGTACTTTAGGTCTTTGTTCGACAGTTCGATCGGCTGGTTCCGGTTTTGTTCCTAAAGGTACTTTAGGTCCTACCTCTATAGTTCGATCGGCTGAGTCAACCAACCTATCGAGGATTGGTTGCTATCTCCATTTCGACTGCCGTACTCTTCTGTTTATTCTCCCGACTGTCCCTTCCTTTGACCGAAGCTAGTAAGCATGTTCTGGAAGTTACCTGGTTTCCTCAAATATTCACTATTCCTTCCGCCGAGGGAAACCTAAGCACTTGGTGATATGTTGAAGGTACTGCCTTCATCTCGTGTAACCAGGTTCGACCCATAATGGCGTTGTATCCGAAGTCATGTTTACCACCATAATGGCGTTGTATCCGAAGTAATGCTTCCAGGAATCTTCCTCCTACCCTCGAGGTCTTTTGTGCTTTGTAATCATCTTCTTTAGCATTTTTTCTTCGATCTCATTTTTTCTCGGGGCTCTCCCATCGGCTCTCCTTGTTATGTTTTTCTCTCTTAGTTATTTCCTTCAGTTTAACTTTTAACTCCCCGTCGTTTCTTTCATCAAATCCTTTTCCCTGGGCATAGAATTTTTTAAACAGTTTGTCATGCGTGTCAATCGATCCTACAGGAATTGAACAAACTTTGCTAGTGAGGTGTTCTCTCCCTCAACACGAAGGAATTCACCACGGTTGTCATTTTGCTGATTCTGCTGTCTAGATGGTCTGAAGCTTGCTAAGAACAACTCGTCATCCTCACAAGGTTTAGATGGGCTTTTGTCCACATGATGTCCTGATGTCGCTATCAGATAGAAGCGAGACACTTCTGCAATTTGGATCAGAATTCCCCAAGGCAAAACTGCCTTCAGGTGATCCAATGACACTTTCTCAATCTAACATTGACTTTCGTTTCGATTGATGAAAATCTTCCCACAGATGGCGCTAAAAAAATATAAGAGGTAAAAATCAACAAACCTCTCGCAAGTATGAACGATTGGTATCTTTGGTAAGTATATATTTTTAAACTAGGTCCCCAGTCTTCCCTTTCTTGCAAAACGAACAAACTGCCCAAGATCAAAGTGTTTCAATCGAATGCACTCCGATGCTTAAGTCAGTAAGGGTCTAAATAAATTGAAATAAGACAAGGAGAGTTCAACGTACCTTTCACCTTTGCTCCTTGTGCCTTTTATAGATCCCTGTTTAGCTAGGGTTTCCATTATTTCAATTCAAGGTTGTACACCTTCCACCAATTAAGCAACTTTGTTTGAAAAGT
>CAUOFW020008527.1:0-17038 GCA_963454935.2 Ilex paraguariensis | reverse complement strand
GATTATTTTTATAACCGTTGCGAATATTTTTACACATGTTATGATAGTGTATTTTTTTATCACACTTTCTGGGTAACACACAGTGATAAAAACACCCACAATAATATAAAAGTATCCACAAATATAATAAATAAAAGTATGGTACCAAAATTTATTTTTTCAGTACCTCAAACAACTAATTATAAGGATGGACCGCCTCTGTGTTTTGAAACCAATAGTGATATGTTCACTACTATTATCAACCATCTTGTTTACATCATTTGATATGATATGACCTCCAAAAATAATAACTTTTGAAATGTTACTAATTTTTTTTTAATATCGTAAAATTACCCCGTAACTTATACGTGGGTCACATAATATTTTATTATCTTTGATTCTCACCTTTTATTGAGTTTTGAGAGTCTTTATCCTTTGCCAAACTATGTGCTCACATTATGAATCGGCGTTATATGATTTGAAATGACAATCTTACTATGTTCAATAATTTCAATAAAAAATAATGGAACATGTAAAACCTAATTCACGTGGAGTCTAAAGCCTAATTTTGGAAGTTGTAAAACAGTTGAGGGCCGGCCAGCTATTAATGTCTTCCTAACAAACAAAAACAGTACCAGAGATGTGCTAGCATGCATGAATCCCCATAGTATGTAGGCAATTCTTTAGTAAAATAGCAAGGTGGGTAAAAAAAATGTCAAGAAGAAATCACGATACTACTACTTAAACCCAGTTGAATCACATTAAATACAATAATCAAAGGGTTAATTACAAAATGCCCCCCTTCAAGTTTGGGTCATATTTCAATCAGCTCCTCATGGTTTCAATTTCGACAATTTGCCCCATTCAAGTTTTAACATGTCTCAATCACCCTATTGCCGTTATCCTTGACTGTATAAATTGATAGAAATCAACATTAACATCATTAAAAGACATATATACCCTTCTATCTAAAAAAAGAAACAAACCAACTCTCCACAAGCAAAACTCGGAAAATTCCCGGTGAGTTCCTCCAGTTAAACCTAACCCTAACCACATCTGTGCCATGGTTGACTACCCAACTCCCTCCCCCTTCAGTGAAAACCGAAACCCACCAATACCTACTGAAAACCAAAACCCACCCCAAAATCGAGATCCACCCCCACTCCCAACAGTACCCCCCAAACAGCCTAACTGCCAATCTATCCTCTACAAGGCAACACCCATCTGGAGAGAGAGAGAGAGGGGGGGAACAAATTCTTTGCAGATGCGCCATGGTTGATTGGTCAGAGCATAAGGAAAGGCAAAACCATACTTATCATATTGACTGGTTGGAGTAGAAGAAGGAAATAGGAAAAAGGAAAGATGGTGATAGCTACGCCCAACCCACGCTTATCATAGTGTTGAATTTTCTTGTTTGATGATGGGGCAATGAGAGATAGTCGAAGGTGGGGGTGGGGTTGAGAGATTTCCGGTGTTGGTATGGTATAGGTTGCCAGAGGTGAGTTTTGGGTTTTGGGGTGTTGTTTGCGTTGGGTATGGGGGTGGCATTGCTGGAGTAGAGGTAGGGGTTCAGGGGCACAAACGAAACAATGGTTGGAGGTCGGAGGCTATTGAAGCAAGAGGTGGGGGTTGGGGGGTTGCCGAAGCAAGATGTGAGGGTTGAGGGACGCCCACTAGCACGCCACACCATTAGCATCACTAAAATCCACACCCATCTCCACCTGAAATTCACACCCACCATCAAGATCACCTAATTTTGCTGGATATTGAATAGGTGGAGTCGAAGATCTTCTATTGGTTGTGGTGTTGCATTTATAGTGGTAATGTTGATTGAAGTTGGTTGTTGGTGTGGTATTTGCAATGGGTCTCCTTTCTTGGTTTTCTCTTTCTCTTTTGGTTGGTTGGGTTATGATGGGTGGTGGTTAGGTGATGCTGAGGGTAGGATACTGGGGTGCAAACCAACATCATCACCCATGATTCAAAACCTGAAGCTTACTGCTGAAGGTGGAAAATTGAGAGATCCGATTATCTATCAGAGGTTGGTAGGTAGATTTATTTACCTATCCAACGCTAGGCCAAACATTTCATTCGCTGTCAGCCGAGTTAGTCAGTTCATGCATAGACCATGTCAGCCTCATCTTGATGCAGTTTATCATATTCTTCAGCAGCTCAAGTCTTGTCCTGGACTTGGGTTGTTCTATGCATCAAGATCTCAGACTGGTTCTCTAGCTTGTTATTCAGATTCATATTATGGGGGAGCGTGTGACGGTAGATTTACTACGGACTTCTGTACTTTTCGAGAGCCTCATCTTATCTCTTGGAAGAGTAAGAAGTAGTCAGTTGTCTCTCGCTCGTCAGCAGAGGCAGAGTATCAGGCACTTGACACTTGGCACATGTGAGATTATCTGGCTACGATCGATTCTTGGTGAGTTGGAATTTTCAGTGACTTTTTCATCTACATTATATTGTGATAATCGATCTGCTATTCAGCTCGCTTCTGACTCTGTATTACACGAGAGGACGAAGCATATAGATATCGACGTTCACTTTCTTCGAGAGAAGGTTAACAGTGGTATTGTCACTCCATCGTTTGTGGAGACCAGTGATCAGGTTACGGATGTTTTTACTAAACCTGTCACTCTATCCATTCTTCGGTACTTCGTTTTCAAGCTTGACTTAGTTGACATTTTTGTGCCTAGCTTGAGGAAGAGTTTTGGAGTTATAGTAACCTAGTTTATTAGGGTTTATTTTTTCCCTTTTTATCCTTATTGTAACTTTTATTGACAATATATATGGGGGTTCTATACTTAATTTGAATCCCTTTTCTATCTTCCAAATATTTCAAATCTTATAATTGGGTTTGGATAACCCATTGCATGGACACCAACTAGTGTGGGTTTTAAGAGGGTAAGATGTATGCATTTTTACTCCACATGCAAAGAAGCCACTTCTCTAATTGAACACGCAAGGCTAGATCACAATGGAACATATGTCTAATGGAAAAGGTAGAAGTTACATAACTTTATTCTTGTTTTGATGAGGTTTATTCTCAAACTTAATCTATAGGTTATGGATTGGCCACACGTGCTATTGGTCCATGTATGATCTTTACACTTTTGAAAAATATATAATTTTGTTTAAATTGCTTGAGTTTCTTGTAGGATGAGTTGGCCAGAGGTGACAATCTCAAGCCAATCCAGTGTTTTATTAACGAAACCGGTGCATCAGAAGCAATGGCTCGAGAGTACATAAAAAGTTTAAAACATGGAAGACCCTGAATGGAGACATGCTCAAGAGCTATCCTTTCTCTGAACCATTTCTAAGTGCTATTCCAAATGCTGGTCGGACTGCCCAATGCTTTTACCAGCATGGAGATGGACATGGTGTGCCAGACACTTGGACAAGGGATCATCTTATTTCATTACTAGTCAATCCTATTCCTTTCAAAGAGTGGTGAACAAGATTCTTGGACCATTAGTTGAATTATATACGTATATATATGATTTCGAAAATCAATTTCTATAAAATTGGCATAAGATTTCTTTTGTAATCATCGCAATAGGTAAAAGTCTTGTACATTACATAGAATGTATCGATGAACTGCTAAGGGATTATGATGCTATGAAATCATATTCTTATCCTTATTTAAATCTTTTTCTCCTTTGTTTAGGACTTTCAGCATCCTTGAAGGTAGAATATTAACCATTGTCCTATTGTCAACCAAAATTTTACTAACTGATTGACCATCAATATGGACTTGTATGTACAATGGTTTTAGATGCTTAGATAATTTTTTTCTTGGGAGGGTGCAGTACCGCTCTACAATTTTCTTTTTCTAAAGCAAATGACAAACTTTACACACACACACTAGTCATGCGACTGCTACTCATGTGTTTTTATATTTTCAATAGTGGCGTGTGAATGCCACAAAAAGAAAATCCAAAAACTAATGATAACGCAATTCCTGAAGAAAAGAAAGTCACTTTCACAAGAAACGAAATGAATGGTAGCTTCTTCCTTCAATTGCAGAATACAAAAATGATGAATCACATCGTTAATACTGTTATCTTGAAGATAGAGACGAATCTTCATCACAGGATGTATGTATATACATCAACATCTAATTTGAAGTTCAAAATGTTTCCAATCAAACAGTAACACATATATGATTAGCTCAATGCCAAATTACTAAATTAAAAAAAAAAGAAAAAGAGTCACATGGATCTATTTACCTAATGTTACGTATCATATGTCCCTAATGACTTAAAAAATATATGATTGTACTTATTGACAAGACAGATTGTTAAAATATGCTTATTTCTAATTTTCAATAGAAAATAAGGAGACTTCTTTGTGGGTGCAGGCCAAAGCCATTGCTTTACTAATTCAATGCTAGAGAAAGCCCTGTTTAGGGGTTTTCATCATTGCCTCCGATGAAGTAGAAGAAGGTTAGAAATCAACTAAAAAGTTTCAACTAGTTTGTTATGCATGATAATTTTCTTAGGGAAGGTAAATAAATTTAATAGAACCAAAAAAATATACACATACAAGAAGGTATACAAAAAAAAAAAAAAAAAACCCATTACCACAAAAAACCCAGCAAAATAAAGGAATCAAAATTTCAGGGGAAGTATAGGCCTTGAGCCAGTACTTCCCCCAAAATCCCAATCACTAAGCTTTCATACCTAAAAAAAAACAAAGATCCTCATGAGATGTCATTCCAAGCAGGAGAAGGAGAAGCCCCAAGATTGCAACAAAGTTCCTCATGGTTATGCATTAGATTATAACCAAAACAATAAAAAAAAAAATACTTAAAGAAAATAAGATAACATGATTCGACTCAAAAATTTACATCCATAGGCTAAGCGTAAAAGCAAATTCCACTATATACGACGAAAATTACGGAGAAATTCCTTTTCTTTTTCTTTTTGGGGGGAGTGGAAACCGGGGGGGGGGGGGGGGAGGGGAAGAGATTTAAATCCACAACCTCTTGCGGGCTGAAGTAAACCCTTTTCACTAGGACACGAACATGAAAACATGAGAAACAATTGCTCCTTAAAAATATAGACAATTGCAAGAACATATGGAATAATTCTTTAGTATCTTAGAAAGTGCAGAAAAATACTCGAAGCTTCACCTATTTTGGCAGGACTATATGTGGAGATTAATTGCATTGTCAAGCCATCTCCTCTCCCATTAATTTTTAAAAGGGGCAAAACTTACGCTCAAATTACTTGGATTCTCATTCTTTCATTCTCTCTATAATTACATTTTCTCAAAGCACGATTTCATTTCGTTTCACTCAATATTAGTCATTGAATTTTGTGATACTGCGAAAATAGAATTTTAGAACTTGGCTGTTAGATTTTCCAGTGAATATTTAACAACTGTTTTCATCAGCCCAAGATGCAAAACAAGTTCAGGATTCATAATATCTCGAGAATAAATTACCAAAAGTTTCATTTACACAACTTAATATGTTTCCGGCGGGGGAAAATAGTATATTTAGGAAAGTATCAATACAAGACTTGAAGTATACCATATATACGTTTAAGTTAGAGCGATCCAATTTTGTTCACCATTCACATTAAAAATTCATTGTCAATTACTAATAGTTTTTATTTTTATGATTTTGGACTTAAAATATATATGCAATAAATTTAGATTTTGAACGAGGACCGAAATCTTTTATACATGTATGATGCCTGATTAAGTTTATTACTGGTTGTATCCTAATAAATGTGTAGAAAGTTTTGCTTGTCTTACAATTGAGAGAGGAAAGGGAGGCCTTGTTTGGTTCTCCGAAGTTTCAAAATTGGTCAGAATCTGATCTAAAAAGTTTTATGCGCTTAATAGTGCGGTGTTTAAGGGAAAGAAAATGACCAGACATATAGGCTCTTTCCTAATACATGAAAAAGGCCAATCAACGCGCTTTTAGCACTTGTCTATTGACTTGGGGCATTGAAGCTCACCTTAAAAACAAGAAAAAAGGATGAACAAAATGTCCAAAAAAAAAGAACTAGCCAAGCTTCTTCACAATTATTTATAGGATGGATGAATGGATGAAAAATGAAAATGATTAATTATTTTTTTTTGTGCTTGGTAAGATAGAAAAAATATTTTATATTTTTAATCATTGTATTTATATATGAAATTAATGTGTACATAATATATGTATATATCAAATGATATATAGACAAATAAAATATATTTTAACACAAATAATTAACTTTTCATCTAATTTTCTTCTAATTTTGGAGGGATTGATTTTGGTGAGTTAAAAGAAAAGTTTATTCATCCACTTTTCATCTTTTTTATTTTGCTTTCTTATTAAACATGATGTTTTATTTATCTCTCTAACTTCTTTCCTTCTAATTTTTTATCATTCTATTTTTTCTTCATATCAAACGGAACGTAAACCTAATAAATCATATGGTGTGTAAAAGTCCAATTTTGAAAAGAACAACGGCTACTGCTTTTCACCTCAATTGTCATGCTAAGCCAAGAAATAAAAGCTGAAAGAGAAGTTAGAGGGTGATGGATACCTAAATTTCAGGAACTTAACATCAAACATTTCACTTAAATTGTTCATTTTCATAATCTTAGCTGATTCTTTATTAATGGTAAATATCAAATACCATGAAAAAAAAAAAATCAACTATTTCATTTACCAAGAAAGAAAAGAAAATGATTTTAGATCAATTTCATCAAACCACTCAATAAGAAATGAGGAAAGTTTAAATTTTAATCTGAATTCGATGACCATTTAGATTAACATTTTGAACTATACAAATTCGAATTAAATTCATTATATTATATTTCATGAATTGAAATTTGGTTATATCTAAATTTTATCGAACTTATATGCGCATATATAAAAATATATGATATAATTGAGGGATTATTAGATGAAATTGAGTTGACATTTAAAATGGATTAGATTTTTAATTCTTTACGGATGCACCTATGAATGACAAAAAAATAGACCTGCTTGGTGATTGGATTGAGATTTCGAAAGCATTCAGAAATGAAAAGTGAAAATTCGATTTAAATTTAATTTGTTAACAAGTCTAACAGCAGGGGTGTTGTGATCGGAACGCCAATGATTAAATATTGGTTCATGAGTTGCGTTTAACCAATGAGCAATCATAAAACTAATATGAAAATGCTGTTAAAACTATGTACAAGTTGAAAAAAGAATCGAGGTCATACAAATTAAAATGACATTTTATTTAATTTGTAGTATGCATGACACAACAATATTAAAAAATTATATATATAGAGTCTAAAAAATTGACACCACTATGTCAAATAACAATTATTTTTTCAAAAAAATATCGTCAAAAGTTTCTCCAAATACATTATTTCAAAAAATTATCAATATATGTACATTATCATATATGTATAATTAATATGTGAAATAAAAATTATATTACATAAAAAATTATTGGAAAAATTTAAGTCATTTTCTTTCTAGTTTATCATATCATCAAGATACTCCACCTATTATCTAAAACATATATGAAACCCCTTCTAGTTTATATTTAAATATTACTAACACTCTTTGTCATTAAATCACAATTTCTAATAAAACTTTTTATCTAAAATACTAAAATTGCCCCTACAAAAACCCCAAACAATCTTTCAACATAAAATTTGATTAAAATTCGAGCTAATTAAATTTTTTTTACATATTAAAATTCAATTCAAGCTGTTTAACTTTTATTTTATTTTACGTATTAAAATTCAATCCTATTAAAATTCCTTTTGTTATGTATTAAAATTTGAGTTGATTTTAGCTCAACCTGAGCTGTTTGTGCTGATTAAAAATCGATTAAAATTGATTTAAATTTATATTTTTGAATTTATTAAAATTTGTGTCAATTAAAATTTGATTTAAGTTGATTAAAATTAATTTTAAACGTATTAAAATTTGAGTCGATTAAAATTTATATTTTTTTACCCATCAAAATTTGGGTCAATTAAAATTCAATGTAAGTTGATTAAAATTTGATTCAAGCTGATTAAAAATGAAATTTATTCGGCTTGAATCAAATTCTAGTCGATCCTAATTTTAATACGTAAAAAATATTATAAAATAGAGGGGGTTTCGTTGAAAATATGTCCATCTAGAGGGAGTTTAGATGAAATTTTTACTAAAATATATCATAGGCAATTTAGTAAATTTATATTCTAGTTAAGATCTTTAATTTGATAGGGGTGTCAGTGAAAATTTAGAAATTAGAAGGGATGTCTTTAAAGATATAGTAAATTAGAATGGATGTGACTGAAATTTTTTCAAAATTAAATAATTCAACTTGTTATAGCAATAAGTGATGTGATAAGAATAAGAGAAAAACATATGTGGGGATAAAATTTAAAATGTTATCTATCTTATTAGCTAGTTATTGTATGTGTTTGAAAGTACCAAATAAAAAAAAAAATGGTCAATAATAAATATATTTATATTCACACCTAGAATTAAACTACAAATATAGAGCAAAGAAAATAATTTAAGCACCGCTTGTAGTGAGAGTGAATGGTGGTAATTGTGGTGGTGGAAGACGGTGATGGTTGCGGTAGGTGGCGGCCACCTTTGTGATTGTGGCAGTCATGGGTGGCAATGGTGATGTTGGTGGTGGATTTTTGGTGACGACGGTGTTAGCGACAGTTATGGGTGATGATGGTAGTGGTTGTGGGCGACGGTAATGGTGGTTGACAATGATGGTGGTGGGCAATGATGATGGAGGTGGTGGGCGACGACGGGTGCTTTTGGACGGCAGTGTGATGAGTTATGGTAAATAGCGGTGGTGGGCAATGCTGGGTGGTGGTGGGTTGTGATAGTGGGTGGTGATGAGTGGTGGTGAGCAACAATGGTAGTGATGGGTGTTAACAGTGGGCGACTATGATAATGGTAATAAATATAAGAATGAGATAAAAATTGTGGTGGGTTATGGTGGTGGACGACAATAATAGAAATCGGTGGTGGGTGGTGATGGTGGTAGGGCTGCGGGGATGGTGGGGGTGGGTTGGCGACAATAGTGGTGGCGGCAGCGACAACGACGGCAGTAGTGGTGGTGGTGTTGGTGATGGTGGTGGTGGTGGGGTGGCAATTGTGGTGGTGGTTATTGTGGCAAAAGTGGTGATGGGGTGGCTGCGGTGACGGTGGCGGTGGTAGTGGTGATGGGGTGGCGGTGGTAGTGGTGGAGCGATTCCAAATACAATTTTTTTTAAAGTATTCATAAGTAGTTATAAATTTTAGAAGTACTTTTAAAAAGTCACTCCAATCACATCCTTAGAGACCTATTTTTTCTATTAAATTTGAGGTGTGAATATTAGCTATCGGATTAACTTTAGAGTAAAATTTAAAGAGATCTCAACCGTGAAAAGAAAAAGTCATTTTGTTTATCTTTTAAAATTTAAATTGTATTGTACTTTATTATATATAATATATCAAAAATGAGAACCTGAGAAAGAGATTTGTCTATGTGAGAGGGAGTGATTTACGTGAAAGATAGAGAGATGTGCATGATAGAAAGATTACTTTGGTTGAGAGAATTTTTAGGATCTCAAATTTGAAATTTTGTTGATATATTTTATCTAGGTAATAATATACTGACAAAGTTGTCTTTTGCATCGATATTGTCCTTAATGACACCAAAAAGCAGTGCTTGAACTTGTTGACCTAAAAATCTACCCCATTGTATCGACCAACGAAGAGCCCTAGTTCAAAATTGGATGGACATTTTGGTCAAGGCATATGTAAGCCAAACGGTGAGGATTGGATGGGGAGAAAGTAAATTTGATTCGATCCCTTATCAAGTTCTTGTCCAACTTCATCGACAAGACGCAGGCCTAAAAATCTACCACATTGTACCGACCAGCGAAAAGCCCTAGTTCAAAATTGGATGGACATTTTGGTCAAGGCATATGTAAGCCAAAAGATAAGGATTGGATGGGGAGAAAGTAAATTTGATTCAACCCCTTGTCAAGTTCTTGTCCAACTTCATCGACGAGACGCAGGCCTAAAAATCTACCACACTGTACCGACTAGCAAAAAGCCCTAGTTCAAAATTGGATGGATATTTTGGTCATTTTGGTCAAGGCATATGTAAGCCAAATGGTGAGGATTGGATGGGGAGAAAGTAAATTTGATTCGATCCCCTGTCAAGTTCTTGTCCAACTTCATCGACGAGACGCATGCCTAAAAATCTACCACACTATACTGACCAGCGAAAAGCCCTAGTTTAAAATTGGATGGACGTTTGGTCAAGGCATATATAAGCCAAACGGTGAGGATTGGATGGGGAGAAAGTAAATTTGATAACTGTTGTGACTACTTTTACAATTGTTATGATACCTATTTTTATCACTTTCTTTTTGGTATTACAACAGTGATAAAAATACCTACAATAATAATAAAAATATCTATAAATATAATAAATAGAAGTATGGTTCCAAAATTTATTTTTCGATACCACAGACAACTCCTAATTATAAGGATGGACCGCCTCCGTGTTTTGAAACCAAGAATGATACAGACACTACTTTTATCAACCACCTTATTTACACCATCATTGAGTGAACTCAATGGAAACACTAATCCAATAGTTTACATTGATGTGGTACACAAAAATAGTACATAGAGGTGATGAGTTTAACATTGTTAAGAACTTCTCAAGATGGGTGTGAGGACATTGAATATGTTGTAGAAGACTATGGTCTCAAAATTAGTACCGTATCAAAATTTATAATTCATTACATTTTTTAGAAATTACAATTGTAAAACACATGATCGATATTAAAATCTTATATACAATTATGAGAGTTATAACTTTTAAAAGTAATTGTTATAATTATAAATATAATCTTTCAAGGTCAAGTTGCATATCAACGAGTCTTTGGTTTAATGATATTCTTTACCTTGTGAAAGCTTTGTTTTCTTAAGGTCAAGGGTTCAAGTTCTCTTCCCTCTCTTCCCATCTCCCAAAAAATAAAAAAACAAAGGTCAAGTTGCATATTTTAAAAGTGAAATTGCAACTAATAAAAGGGTACTCATGATCAAACATTAATTACCATAAGAAATTGTAACTTTAATTTTAAAAGATATAATTTGACCTCCAAAAATAATAACTTTTGAAAAGCCACTAATTTTTTTTTGATATCGTAAAATTACCCCCTAACTTATATGTGAGTCACATAATATTTTATTACCTTTGACTCCCACCTTTTGTTGAGTTTTGAAAATCTTTATTTTTTGCTAAACTATGTCCTTACATTATGAATAGGCATTATATAATTTGAAAAGACAATCTAACTATGTTCAATAATTTCAATAAAAAATAACGGAACATGTAAAACCTAATTCACGTGGAGACATTGGACACAAAAAACAAAAACTGTCTAAAACCTAATTTTGGAAGTTGTAAAACAGTTGATTGACGGCCGTCTATCAATGTCTTCGTAACAAACAAAAAAAGTACCAGACATGTGTAACATGCATGAATTCCCATAGTATGTAGGCAATTCTTTAATAAACTAGCAAGGTGGGTAAAAAAAAAGTCAAGAAGAAATCACGGTAATACTAGTTAAACCCAGTTGAAACACATCAAATACAATAATCAAAAGTTAGTTTGTAGATAATTTTTCAAAAATAAAAAATAAAAAATACGAGATAGTATATTCGGTCAATAAGTGAAATCCATATATTGAAAGAAAATGTATAAATGTACATCCATATACAAAAAAATCCAAACAGAACTAAAAAAAAGAAAAACAAAAGGAAATGAGATGGTAGTTTTTCTTGATCGAAACAGAAGAACAACCATCCTCTAATCAAAAGACAAGGTTGTTGGTAGCAGGGGTGGCTTGATATGTTTTAAGGTCTAAAGCTATAAATTTAATTGAGACTTTTTTTTAATTTTTTTTTAATAATAGAGTAAATTTTTTGATATTTAATTTTTTTTGCTGGATGCATATTAATTGTTTAGTATTCGTATTGAAGTTTTTCTAAGATATCTTTTTTTATTGATAGTATAACTAATTGACTTAATTTTTAAAATAAATAAAAAATTTCAAAACTTTAAAATTCAAAGATTATTTGATAGTTTATGTTGTCTTGTCATTGACAATCTTATAAAATTATTTTTCTATGAATTAGACATTACTCATAGAATATATGTTTGACTAAATTTTTTAAGATTTTGATAAAAATAATAATATTACATAGACCTTATTAGATTGACGATAAATTCTATTATTAGTTAGGACCCACTATCAATTCCACAGCTATAATCCATCAGCTATAATATATATATATATATATATATATATATATATATATTTATATAAATTTTTTCTTGTACTATGTTATTGTGTGAGATTAATGAATTATATTTTTGGGCTCAAAATCAGTCTAGAATTTTTTTGTTATTATAAAATTATTTTTAATGAATTAAAATTGACTTTGACTATATTTATAAATTTTTTAAATTTTGGGCCCTCTTTATTGGTGGCCTAAAGCCACCGCTTCTTTTTCTCCACTATTGGGCGGGCCTTGGTTGGTACTCTCCATTGTCATCCACAAGTTTTCAGTTGATATCTGGTATCCTTTAGCCATGCTTGTTTAAGCCTAATGCAATCCACCGCTAACAGGGTGTCAATCTTGTTGTTTCGTCTCATTTTTGTATCGTGTTACTTTTGATCGTATTATTTTCATGTCGTATCATTTCGGTATATGTCAGGTTCTTGTCATTATTGGTGTTAAAAATTATTTAATTTGACAACAATTAATATAATACTATTTAAAAAATTATAAATTCTTATTTTCTATCTACAATACTTGTTAAATAATTATTTTTTATCTACAGTATCCATTAATCGTGTTATTTGTGTTGAACCTTAATTTGATCCATTGATTACTTATGTCAACTAATCGTGTTATTTTCGGATTCGTAATGTCAACTAATTATATGTGTAATTAAATTAAATAATAAATTAGATGACAAATAATAAGTCCATATTTTCATTAAATAATAAATACAAATTATTAATATATTCTATAAGTCTTTGACTATCGAATTATATTATAAAATTATTAATATTTATTTTTTAAAATAGATTTATTATATCGGTTATAATATTAATACAATATTATATACCAAAAAATAAAATATAACATACATTTTATCGTAGAATTCAATATGGTAATTCCATGTACATAATAATTTAACATGTATAGGACTTTACTTCTTTATATAAATATAGAAAATTGGATATAAGTGTACTACTAATAAATGAGTTCAAAAGAATTTAGAAATCCTTATAAAAGAGTTCAAAAAAAGTTGAAACTCAAATAGAAGTAAAAAAAACAAAAATTAAATAAAAATATATAGGTGTGTACAATTATTTTTATAATAATAATAATTAGGGATAAAATACATAATTAAATAATAAATTTTTCGAAGATACTGACATTTATAAATAAATTATAGATATAAATTTAGGATCTATCATAACATCTTATGATCCATTACAATATTTGTAATTAATCACGACCTTTATAATTGATTGAATAACATCAAGGGAGTTATAAACTTCTTTCTTAAAAGTTGTGACTTGATTTTTAAAGTTTTAATTGTTCCCTACCAAAATGTCTCTTGTAATTGCTATAGACTTACCGTTATTCAAACTGCAACTTTTAGACTTTTTTTATTAGAACTATATCACTGAATACTTTTTTACGTCAAATTTTTTAGATTTTAAAAGTATTATTCAAATATATTGGTACTCATAAGTTTTACAAATATTTTGGTGGGGAAAAATTTTAAAAAATCTTATAAGTTTTAAAATTACAAATATACATAAAAACAAAAAAAAAAAAAATCAGAATTGCATCGAGAAACGAAATAAAACTACAAATAATAGTTTAAAATCCTACTCTAGACCTGTTAATTAATGCAGAATATTAAATCTAAAAGTTTCAATTGATTTGTTGATTATTAAGAGTACAGATGAATTATGAAAGAAAGATAAGTCTCCTCTGTAAGAAAGGTGGACGCAGTGCAGTTGTCTTGCCTTAAGCCTTAGTAGAAAAAACCGTAAACAAAATAACTAGAATCCTATAAAATTAGGAAACCAAAAAAAAAATGAAATTCTAATTGAACCAATAATTAAAATAAAATATTTTTTAATTAAATTACAAAATATAATAAAATATGACATTGACACTGTTCAAATAAAATACCAAAATTCTCGTCAACCGTATTGTATTTTATAGTACCATTTCTCCTTTTTGAACCAATAAAATGTGACACATATGTTTATTATTTCGATTATCAATAGCTAGACTCAACAGAAGATCTATGGCCACAAATCATTTTTTCATAGGTTATCGAAATTATTTTGTCGTACCATAGTGTTATCTAACATCCTTGATATCTTTCTATATATAGGTCCAAGTCCTATGTTCTTTTTTCAGAAATTATCCAGGTTAGCATTGCAGTTGCAAACATTTCTGATACAGGTGAAATGGCATTCCAGCAGCTAATTGTTACCTCAGGCAGCACTCAAACATCTCAAGCTGAAAGACGGTCAGCAAATTATAAGCCTACTATTTGGAGTTATGATTTTGTGAAGTCCTTGAGGAGTGAATATAAGGTGACTCGTGATCAAGCCTTACTACTTACTACTTCATCGCTTGCATAAACGCATTTTCTTTTGCAAAATTTGCCCATGATTAGAGTATTGTACCTTGAATAACAAAATGGTATTGTTTCATCTATTTTTAATTCTATTGACTTGTAGGAAGAGATATATGCGAGGCAAGCTCATAAAATGAAAGATGAGGTGAAGTGCCTCATTAGTGGTGTTATGGACCCATTGGCCAAGCTTGAATTGATTGATATCATTCAAAGACTAGGGTTGAAATATCAGTTCGAGGCAGAAATAAAGAAAGCAATAGAAGTTATTTATAAAGATACTAATAATACGTGGTTAGTTGATAATCTCCACGCAACGGCCATCTGGTTTAGACTCCTAAGACAACATGGGTATGACGTACCCCAAGGTACATGTTACTTCCCACTTCCCAGTACATATCCTATTCTCAGTATACAAATGTAGAGGAAATAATATAGTATTTTCCGATTGAGAAAAAACTTGTTGTGTTAAGTATTAACAGTTTCTATATTTAACATTTGTGGGAAACAGATGTGTTTAAAAGGTTCAGGGATGAGACCGGTAATTTAGGGCAAGCCTAAGTGAGGATGTGGAGGGGCTGTTGCATTTGTATGAAGCTTCTTTTTTGGGTTTTGAAGGTGAAAATATCATTGAGGAGGCTAAAACTTTCACAACCGAACATTTGAAAAATATCATAGGAGACATATCACCGACCTTGGCTAGAAAGGTAGCCCATGCTTTGGATATGCCCTTGCATTGGAGGTTCGCAAGATTGGAGGCTAGATGGTTCATCGACTCGTATGCACAAGAACAAAATATGAACCCTACTTTGATACAATTGGCTAAGTTTGATTACAACATGGTGCAATCCATTCACCGAAAAGAGGTCAGAAAATTAGCAAGGTATAATTATATCCGATGTTCCATAAATACGATGGATGACCTAGATTTGGAACCACCAATTTCATTATAGTTCATGATATGACATTCTGTAATAAAAATAAGTCAATAATCTTACTGTAACTCCTAACTTCTCAGTTGGTGGGTTGAAATGGGCTTGGACAAGATGAGCTTTACCAGAGACAGGCTAGTAGAACACTACTTTTGGAGCATGGGAATACTATTTGAACCTGAGTATGGACCATTTCGATATATGGGGACAAAGGTTATTTGTTTTGTAACTGTTATAGATGACATATATGATGTATATGGCTCACTGGAAGAATTGGAGCTATTCACCGATTTTGTTTACAGGTTTGAATGAAGATTTGTGTGTTAATGGATTTATCATATAGTATATTGAAGTCCAAATTGCTTCTTTATTTTTTTCTGAACTTATTTCTTTAATCTTTTATTATTATTTTTTTTTGGGTATGAAACTTTCAGATGGGATGTTAGTGAAATTCATAAGCTTCCATGCAATATAAAGACGTGTCTTCTTGCAATGTATAACACTAGCAACGAAATTGGCTATTGGACATTGAAAGAGCGAGGCTTCAACATCATCCCTTATCTAAGCAAAGCGGTAAAACATCACACCAGCCTTTGAATTATCTACTGTTTGTGCTAGAATGCAGTTCTGAAGTTGCTCTCACTTCGACATATTGCTAAAAGGAAAATAGCTAAACTAGAAAGTGTAAATATCATACAAGCCCTACGAGGGACATCGGTTCTAAAATACCCTTCTCTAATTGTCTTAATTTCATATATAATCCCTAGAAATCAACCGCTTCCATGCAAACAATTTTCCATTAAACAAATAGAAAAGTAAAATCATTTAATAATACTGTGCACCTAAGCTTCTTTTTTCTTATCTCTTTTTGTTTGTTTCAGGTAGTATTTTAGTATTTTTTTATGTGTAGATTTTATGATCGATGTTAATGGGGGGAGAGAGAAGAGAGAGAGAGAGAGAGAGAGAGACGTATGTTTTGGGTTTTTTTCTTTAGTAATACTGATCAACTACTGCTTGGTGATAAAGGGAGAGAACATATTATTTACGTAAGAGAGAGAGAGAGAGCCCTTCCAGCTCGCTAGATATTTAGGACTTCTATACCAAAAGTTTACGGTATTTACTGTTGACAGTTTCTATGGCTCCCAGTGGGCAGATCTGTGCAAAGCATACTTAAAGGAAGCAAAATGGTATCATGGTGGGTATAAGCCAACGTTGGAAGAGTATCTTGCCAATGCAGTGGTTTCCATAGCTGGGCCTCTTGTGCTACTTTGTTGTTACTTTCTAACCACAGACAAAATCACAGAAGAGGCATTGAATTACATAGACAAGCTCCCGAGTATCATACGTTGCAGCAGCATGCTTGCTCGACTCACCATGATTTGGGAACATCATCGGTATGTTTAATTGCTTTTTTGATTGCATCAAGGC
>CAUOFW020008526.1:0-17041 GCA_963454935.2 Ilex paraguariensis | reverse complement strand
TTACTCATAGACTTAGGAGGAACATGCTCTTCATCTCTCTATTGTGCTACAAACATTGAGAGAACATAAGTTATATACGAAGATGAACAAGTGTGAGTTTTGGATGAAGGAAGTGAAGTTCTTTGGCCATGTTGTGTCCGAGCAAGGAGTAGCGGTTGATCCCGCAAAGATTGAGGCCATGATGAAATGGGAACCACCGAAGAACGTAACAAAAGTACGGAGTTTCTTAGGGTTAGCTGGCTATTATCGTAGGTTTATGAAAAGGTTCTCCAAGCTTGCGATGCAGATGACTCGCCTTACAAAGAAAGGGGAGAAATTTTTGTGGACTCAAGCGTGTGAACTAGCTTTTCGCACCTTGAAGGAGAAGTTGACAACGACACCTATCCTCATTATTTCGAGCAGGGAGGAAGGCTACAATGTCTACACCGATGCTTCACTACGAGGCTTGGATGCGTTCTAATGCAAGGAGGGAAGGTAGTGGCGTATGGCTCGAGGAAACTCAAGGTGCATAAGCAGAATTATCCCACACACGACTTGGAGCTGGCTGCGATGGTGTTTGATCTTAAGTTGGGGAGATGTCATTTATATGGGAGAAATTTCAAGTGTTCTCGGACCATAAAAGCCTCAAGTATATCTTCACACAAAAAGAATTGAATCTCCGGTAAAGAAGGTGGATTGAGTACTTGGAAGATTATTAGTTCACGCTCAACTACCATTCGGGGACGGCAAATGTAGTTGCCGACACTCTTAGCAGGAAGTCTCGGGGTGAAATCAATTTTCTTGTGATAAATAGGTGGAAAATGATTGATGCGTTGGAGGAGTACGATCTAG
Organism: Ilex paraguariensis; assembly: GCA_963454935.2. Classification (NCBI taxonomy): domain Eukaryota; kingdom Viridiplantae; phylum Streptophyta; class Magnoliopsida; order Aquifoliales; family Aquifoliaceae; genus Ilex; species Ilex paraguariensis. Next base: position 16,210 of record CAUOFW020008526.1, on the reverse strand, counting down.
GGGTGGATGGACCGAAGTATCAACCATATCTATTCAACCTTGTAGCTCAACCGATGCTTCGGCGACGGGTAGTGGAGTTTGCTTACAACAACAGCTATCAAGAAAGTATTGGGATGGCACCGTTTGAAGCATTGTATGAAAGACCATGTCGATCACCAACGTGTTGGTTAGAAGCCGGCGAGAGTATTTTTTTTGGACCGGACATTGTTCGAGAAACTACGGAGAAGATTCAACCCATCCGAGAGAGGCTACGGACGGCGCAAAGTAGACAGAAGAGCTATGCGGACCACAGACAAAGACCCTTAGAATTCAAGGAGGGAGACTACGTATTTCTCAAGGTGTCACCCAAGAAAGGCGTGTTTCCATTCGGCAAGAAGGGGAAGTTAGCGCCAAAGATATACTGGACCGTTTGAGGTAATCAAAGCGGTAGGCAAGGCGGCATATCAACTTCGACTACCAGCCTAGCTATCCGGAGTACATGATGTGTTCCAGGTGTCCATGTTGAGAAGGTGTCACTCGGATGCAACTCTAGTCGTGAACTTGGAGGAGATTGAAATTCAAGACGAAGCAACCTACGAAGAACAACCGGTAGAAATTCTCGACGCCCAGGAAAAAGTGCTTCGCAACAAAGTTATCAGATTGGTGAAGGTTTTGTGGCAACACCATGGAGTGGAGGAACTACATGGGAACCGGAGAAAGAAATGCGGGAGAAGTATCCATATTTGCTCGCTACTTGAGGTAAGTTTCCAGGACGAAATTTTCTTCAAGGGGGGTGGATTGTAACACCCCGCATTTTCTTTTATATATGTATATAGATATATAGTAAATATTTGTGGTAAAAAAATGTGGATATATGTAGTGATGTGTGTTTGAATTTGGTAGATTGGAAAAATAGAGATTTAAAATGTTAATGGAAATAATAGTTGAAATTTGGTTTTAATAAGTGAAAATATGAAATTTTAGGTCCTAGAACTTGTATTAAATAGGTTTGGTGTAGAAATATGTGTTGGAGAGGTTTTGGGATGGATTTGGTTGGCTTAGGAATGGATTGGAAATGGAAAAGGAACGAAGACAGGCTATGAATAGTGCACTGGCTGCAACTTTAAACGCGATTTCGACCTTGATGCATTCAATAGCTCTTAAAACTCAAAACATGAAAGTTTTAGAGATATTTATTATAATTCCATAGCATTTTTAATCATCTCAATCAGAGCTCAGATGAGAGAGTTATGCCCAGATAACGATGGGCTGTTTTGAAGGCCCAATTAGCTTGAACAGTGCACGTGAACGGTCCACTGATTGCAACTTCAAGCCTGATTTAGACCTTGATGCAGTTAATATCTCTCAAAACTCAAAACATGAAAGTTTTATAGGTCTTTCTTATAATTCCATAGCATCTTGAATCATCTCAATCAGAGCTCGGATGAGAGAGTTATGCCCAGATAACGATGGGCTGTTTTGACAGCCCAATTAGCTTGAACAGTGCATGTGAACAGTGCACTGGCTGCAGTTTCAAGCCCAATTTAGATCTTGATGCAGTCAATATCTCTCAAAATTCAAAACATGAAAGTTTTAGAGCTCGTTCTTCTCATTCCATAGCATCTTGAATCACCTCAATCGGAGGTCGGATGAGAGAGTAATGCTCAGATAACGAAATGATGTCGAAATAGTCTAATTTGCTTCGTTTTGTATTTAATGGCTCCATTTGCATCCTAAATCAAAATATAAGAATAATGGGTACTTTTAGGCTTGAAATAAGTATAAAATGCTTTAAGAAGCACCCTTTATCACCTTTTATTTGCAAACATCGCAAAACTTCATTAATAGCCGATTCAGATGGGTAAAACAGAAACTTTAGTGTTTCGGGTGTACGTTGACTTGGGTTTTGAGATAAATCATAAAAATAAATGTTTTTAGGTTAAAATTAAATTAAAAAATGAATCCGGAAGATTGACAAACCTTAGGGTAGTCATAGATCAAATTGGAGATTCTTAGTGGCAAAACCGTAAATTTGGAGAAACCCAAAACAGTCTGTGAACAGTGTTTTTCAGGACTGCTATGTTTTAAACTCATTTTCATCTCATTTGCTTCACTCCCCTCACACCCCCACACCTCTTGGAACCCTAGAGAGCATTAGAGAGGAAAAAAGGAAGGTAAAAACAAGAGATTCAAGGGTGATTCAAGATCAAATATTCTTGTTCTTCACACCAAAGCTAAGGATTCAAAGTAGAAGTTTTCTCTCATTCACTTACATTGTGGCTAGGGTATTTATTTATGTATGTTTTGGCTATCAATGGTATATATATGCTATGGAATCATCCTCTCTTAGGCTTTTTTCACGGATTACATGTTTTGAACAAAGTAGAGTTTAATACCCATGAATCTCCTTTCTAGTTTTAAAACCCTAATTTTTGGAGAGGGATGTATTTCCTTCCTAAATGCTTTCTTTATTATGGATTTTGAAACCTTAGTGCTTTGTGTTGGGTAGAAAAATGATGTTATTGTGATCTCATTTATTTTCTTAGTTGGTTGTGCAATTGCTACATGATATATTTGGGGATTTTGGATAGATACTTGTAAATTGAGATGAATGTTGGAAGTGTATACTTAGTTGGGTTGTTTGTGATACATATGAGTGAGAGGTTCCTTGTAAAGATGCTCACCCCTTCCCTAGAGGTTCCCAGTAAGGATGCTTGGGGAATAATGTAGTGATTGGTGAGAGGTTCCATGTAAGGATGCTCATCCATTTTCAAGAGGTTCCCGGTAAGGATGTTTGAGAATCAAAGGTGACCTAAAGGGGGTGAAGGTTACCACAAAGTATGCCACCTACCGAAAGAATTGTTGGGAATTGGTTATGACAATTAATGGTTATTATTTGTATGTGGTGCTCGTTTATTCATTTAAGTAATGTTTTTAAATAAACTTGAGATCCTTTTTAAATGTCACTGCTTTATTTCAAATTATTTATCTATGTTATGTTAAAATTGAGACCGACCATTTTAAATGCTTTTCTAAACCTTGTATGGGTTTGAGAGAATTTTTCTACAAAGCTTTGTGTTCACCCCTATCGCTAACATTTTTCATATTACCCGCTTGAGGAGGAGGACATAAGAGTCGAGGAGCCCGCCACTTGGGAGACTCCACTAGATGAGAGTGTGGATCTCGAGGTGCACGCATAGAGTGACCTCTTTTCCTTTTGTATTAGACTAGGACATTCTTTTGGAACATTGTGTAGTCTAGCTTCTTTTGTTTATTCCGCTGCGCTTCTTTAATTAATTTTTGAGATGTAATAGCCATGACTTGGGCTTATTCTTTTGGATAATGTTGTAAATATTCATGGATGACAAATGCAGTCTTGTTTCTTAAGAGATTATATTAGTTCTCTCATGATATGAATGTTATTAGAAATAAATCCATAATACAAAACCCTAATCTATAAAACAAAAAAGAAACTATTAGTTCTACTATTTACAACCAAACTTTTATAATTTGTTTTTTCAAGATACATGTTTTGGTTCCATTAACTAAATGGACTCCACATTTTGAACAAAACCATCATGATATGGCTTAAGCCTTAGACCATTTACTTTAAAAACACTACCAGTCAATGGATTCTCAATTTTAATTGCCCCATGTTCAAAAACTTGTTTGACAATGTAGGGGCTTGTCCATCTTGACCTTAACTTTCTAGGAAATAAGCAGAGTCTTGAATTATATAGCAAAATTTGTTGAGTGGGTATAAATTCCGCACAATATTCTTATCGTGAAAAATTTTCATTCTGGACTTGGCAATGCTCTTACTTTTTCAATATTAAAATTCACAATTTTGATCACCTAGTATGCGCGATGTTCCAATTCCATAGGCAAGTGACATGGTTTACCATAAATGTAACACCCCAACTTGGGGTACAATATCTGTCACAAATGATGGGGAGAAACCAACAACAACTGCATATCTCTGCCACCTTCATATACATAAAAATTCACCAAAAATCGTAGATAAAAATGTTCAGCATGAGTCCTACTATTTCACAGACTATGATACAAATTTTGTTTAAAGGAATAAAAAAAACCCCCACAATTTCATCTCAATCGACCCTCTAAACCTGGCAATGGACAACTCGCGTCTTTAGGGTTTTTCCAGAAAAGTCATTATGACCATTATTGAGAGCAAGGATGTGATTAATAATCATGCGCACAACAAGAGATAAAAAAAAAATTATTTATTTACGAACAACGTTAACCATGTTGCAATTACCAACATTCAAATTACACTTCACCACTTAGATGTTGTTCGGATACATCATATAGACATAACTTGTATAAATCACTTTACCGCTAAAATAGTTACTTTCACATAATGAAATTATGCCACACAATGAATACCCTCACGCATACCCCCAGTCACATAGGAAATTCAACCTACATGATTAATTCTCATTACGTAGATGGCATTTACCACATAAATAATTCTCATCACTTAGACGAATCAAGTCGAATAGATACTTCTCATTCTTGTCAATTAGATGACTTAAATATGTAATTTAATTTCATCATGTAGACATTGTTGTTAATCAACTTGAATCACAAGGCTAATTTCGGTCACATAGATGACTCGTATCAAGCAATTAATTCTTGTCTTATAGGTGACTCACAATTACTTAATATTTCCTGTGACATAGATGGCACATAACTACTTGGTAATTCCCGTCACATAGACATTACACAATCACTTAATATTTCCCATCACGAAGATGACACACATACTTAATACTTCCCGTCATGTAGACATCACACAATCATTTAATATTTCCTATCACGAAGGCGACTCATGCTTAATATTTTCCCGTCACGTAGATGACACACAAACTTAATATTTCTCGTCATGTAGACATTACACAATCACTTAATAGTTTCCATCACGAGAAAACACTCAAACATAATATTTCCCTTCACTTGATGACATATAAATTTAGTATTTCCCGTCACGTAGATGTCACAAAGTCACTTAATATTTCCCATTACGAAGACGATTCATATACTTACTATTTTCCCATCACGTAGATAACACACAAACTTAATATTTTTCATCACATAGATGACACACAACTACTTAATAATTCTTGTCATGTAGACATTTCATAGTCAATTCATATTTCCCATCACGTAGATGATACACAAACTTAAATTTTCCATACAAAGATGATTCATATGACACTTTTATCGTATGGACAACTCGTATATTTATAATATTCCCAATTGATTTTATGACCCATGCTCTCATCGCAGTTCTCCCCATTTCAATGGCTCACACCCATATTATTATCTCATCATAGGAATGCATCATGCTCACAAATAAATTCAGCTCACAACGGCTAACCCGAAACACATGCACAGATTTCATCACACAATCAACCCAAGCCATAAAGGCTTACTCCGTCACTTAAACCATCTTTGTCACCCAAATATTACACCACTTAGTTATTAAATCTCAAAAGAGACCATAAAACAACCATTTAAACAAAACTTAAATATGTATCAATAAAAAGATTATGGATAGCACACCTACCTTACGTGAGATTCTGCCTTGTAGATGACCCCTCGGTCTGAGCTTTGAGTGCGGCATTCTGTGAGGTTTTCACCTCTGGACTTGACATGCCCAATATCCATAATCCCACTCGACCATTAATATGTAATAATGCTTAAATCCATAATAGTTTACGCAAATCGAACTTTAATACTCAATTCGATTCGAATTAATAATCCAATTAAATTGAATAAAATTATCTATTCGAATCGATTAAGCTAGTAGTTTAATAATCAATTTGAGTCAAATTAAATAATCCATTTATATTGAGTAAAATTATCTAATCGAATCGATTAAGCTAATAGTTTAATAATCAATTTGAGTTAAATTAAATAATCCATTTACAATGAGTAAAATTATCTACTCGAATTGATTCAACTAGTCTTCTCAAATCCGTTAAATCAATATTTATTTGAACCAATTACACTAAATTAAACCTTTCTCATAAAATTTCAAACATAACAAAAGTATACTTGAATTTGCATAATTTTCTACATCATAAAATTTTACATGTTTTATTGTAATTACTCATCCTTGGATTCTTTCAATTTCAAGAACATTTCATAATATTTTTAAATTATCCACTAGACTTGTGACATCCCAAAATCTAGGGGTCCGTTGATTACCCATCAACCCGCGGAATACCCATGGATACTGACTAATTCGATATCACGCCATTATGCCCCATTTACCGAGAACCGTAATTTTTACGAAATTCGGGCAGAGTCTCCTTTGTACGGGAAGCTCTACCCAAAACTCAACCTGTGCAATCATATAATAACAAGACCCATCCGAGGTCCAATATTCAACAATGACCACACTAGGTCCAATTATAAGTAAACATTGGCATACTGGGTCCAATTATCCATATTTATATCAACACATGCAAGGTTAGTTTAACAATAGTCTATATAAGTTTTATTACAATTATTTGCAAAAGATTACATGCCCAAAACATTATTTTCACAAATGTTTTACATTAACACAAAATAAAGTCACATTCGGCTTTCTGCAAACATGAGGGTCCAAATTTGAGCCATCCACCGATATATCCCTCCCACCTGAAATGTTTTCCTATATAGGGTGAGCCAATGCCCAGTAGAATAAGCTCTATAGAGGGTACTCCCCACCTTAGATGCATATGTGGTGTGTATAAGCAACAAACAACATTTAACAATCATTCCATACAAGAATATGCATTAAATGTGGAATGTAATTATGTCATGCCATAAAATGAGATGATATTCACTCATGCACTTAAAACCCAAGTCATCACTGACTCCCACGACACAATCCAATGCCAAGGTATACTGAATCCGTCAATTGACGAAAAAAACCCACCAAATGATCATTTAAAACAAAAGTTGTTTTATTATAAAACCAAATCATTGATGGGCGTTACTCATTGTATGAGTACTTTGTAAATCAAAATCTTGTGTCTTGTTGGGCAACAAATTTTGGATTTTATACCGCCGGTTCCGTACACCATACTACACTTTTCTGGAATTTCTCCACAGGGGAGTGTATAACCAAGTCGCCGGGTCTTGCACCCGAGGGGGGAATCTACCCCTTCTTGCTATACCCATCACAAGTTTTTTTTCTTTCATGCAACCATGTGACTCATTCGGATTTTCAACCCAACTTTCCCGAGTCCACCCATCAATCCCCAAGAATGGTGTTTGATTAACCATGCATACACACACCCACACTCATGACTCATGCCCATGAATGTGATGTCAATTCCATGTTCATATTGCAATGCATGCCAAAGGAACAATTTCTACATATCAATGTCTACCATGGTGATTTATATCATATGCAAATAATCTCCATAATTTCATCACAATGTCAAAACATCAACTAGCATGTGTCAACATTTATATTCAACACAATTGACAAGCATGTTATTACATAATCTATGTCAAAAACACACTTAAGCCCAAGAACCTTTGATTCCTCCAAAGTCTTTTCTTTGGACCTTTGGTAAAATCCATTTTTCTTGGTACGTACACGTAGCCCTCGTCGAGAAGATGAACTTTGATTATTGGCTCGACGAATTCCGACCGACAGAACTCCGGGAATCTTGAATTGAAGCTTGAAGAACTTCTTGTTTTTCTCTCTTTTCACTCTCTTCTCTCTATGGCCAGCCAAGAGTCAAGAACGAGAGATATTTTTCCCAAAATATCTAAGTTAAGTAGATATTTATAATCCCGAATGTGTGGTCCATATTGCACCGCATATTTTTGACTTTCGGGTCCGTTTTTCGTCTCAAAACAATTCGTTATACCTCGGATTTAGTTCAAATTAATTTTATTGGAAATTTAACTTAATTTCTTAAAAAATTCATTTTTGGGACCTTTAAAATGTCATTCGCCTCGCAGTCACCTCGAACGACGTGCAAAAATTCGACAATCTTGGACTTCAACGAAATTTGACAGGGTGGCTAGATTTTGCGATACGAATCCAACGGCGAACTCTGTTTCCTCTTCCGAGGTCTAGAACATGAGTATTTTAAATACGCATTAGGATGACAAATTACCATTCTACCATTTCTAGGAAAAAGTTTAAATTTTTCTGGGTTTCGCAAGACTATTATATCTCTAGATCAAAATTCAACCTACATATAATAATTCTTTTCTTCCTATTTTTTTCCCATGCAACAACATCTTGTGCTCACACACCCACCTAAACATTATATTAATTTTCCAAGCAATACACATGATACCACACTTCCATAATAACCTTTACATTAAACCCACATGCAATAAACCATTCTTAGATTGCATGAAATACTCAAAATATATACGCTAAGAATTCTTATATATACATTTAAAATGAGAGAAGATAGGTTATATGGCTTACCTCTTATACCCACTTCCTACACTACTAAGCAACATCACCAATCTTCTACCTTTAAGCCACCATTAAGCTCCACTTTCAAGCTTCTCTTTTTCCCTTCTTGCCTTAACCAAAATTTTCCAAGTGTGAGTGAAAAGTCTTGTTTATTTTTGTTTGTTCTCTTCTCTTTTTCTTTCTTCTTTCCTTTGTTTTGTTTTAAGCCAAGATTCACATGAGAAGACTCTTCCCTGTTTTTTTGTCAAGTATCCTAGTCTTCTACCTCATGCACTAGCCACCAATCTCCCCTCCCTCTTAATCCCATCAATTCATTTCCTCTTAGTGGAACTTCCATCATTATGCATGTAGATACATTTAATACATGTCTCCCTTAGTGGAGAATTCCATCATCACACACACACACACACATATTCACTTTCTCCCTTGTATGTATGTATGTATATATATATATATATATATATATATATATATATATATATATATATATATATATTACCAAAGTATTTATAACCCATTAAATTTATATTGCTAGCCTTTAATCCACTTCTTACATATCCTAACACATATTTTTGTAAACATTAAGTGGATATGATATGCTTGCCACTCATTTAATTTCACATGCACTAATATACATAAAATAATAAAATCATTTCATATGTAAACATACTTACTTAATTTTTCACACTTAAACAAAACAATTCCCGTATAGTCATTAAATCCCATTAATCCTCATATATTATTCATAAGCTCTCTCTAAATAATAAAATATCCATTGTACGGGTTCAGGTCTCATGTCACTATTCCTAATTAAATAATGGTTATCAGTCACACACAAGCATATCACTTATGAATATACTTATCACAAATATTATATGTTTGTCATGCATGTTCTTGGCTAACAATTTCTCCCCCCTTAGGAATTTCGTCCTCGAAATTTAACTTACTAATCTGGAACAAGTGAGCATATTTGGTTTGCATGACTTCCTTGGCTTCCCAAGTTGCTCCTTCGACCGCTTGGTTTGTAACACCCCAAAACCAACTTGGATGACATTACAATCTAAAAACCATTCACAACACGAGAGCAACTAATAATGTCCATAATTAAGATAATTTCATTGAACATTCATAATATCTACAATGTTATCCAAAAGAATATGCCGAAACAATGACATCTACATCCCAAAATAATATATCAACCTATGACAATTACATCTCAAAAGAATCCAGCTTAATCTTGCAGTGAAATAAAGAAAATACATCTATTAGTGTACCAAATATATCCCCTAATCTAAAACATGGAGAGATCAACTCTATACGTCCCCCTCGGGATCCACGCTTTCCTCTAATTGTGCTTCCCAAGCCACCTGCTCGTCAACTCCGAGCTCTTCATCTAAACCGACATCTTAGAATGAATAATATTGTAGGGGGTGAGCACTAAGCTCTGTAGCAACATCCCTCCAAACTTGAACAACCTTTAGAAACATATAAAAACAGCCGATCTCATTTCGCAAATACCATATATAACATTTGAAATAAAATAGAGACATTTTTAATAGATCTCCAGTTTACGCAATAACAATAATTAAATGAAGAGATAAACCAATTTTCAAGAAATAAACCATTTTAACATTGAACCACAATCCACCGTTTGTAACATTACCTATAATGTAAATCAACCACAGTTTGTATCTATGAATTTGTACTTGTATCTCAGGCATGATGTATGACATCAAATGAATCGACATATTGAGAATATCCTGGCCCACACTCACACACCCAATCCTCGCAAGGATCTCTAACTTTTTGAAAGGGTGTATACTAACACAATGGCAGTGACGAATCCAACCCAAGAGTAGTATACTAACCCTCATCCACGGTACTCGTGAGCGAATAATGGCTTGGTCCTCATAAGGCACCAACCCCACTATGAGTGGAAGGAAAAATTCAAGCCCGCATGGAGTAAGAAACGCATCTACCCACTCTACGATACCCGGTCAACGGCCACCCATGGTCATTCCAACATCCTCAAGAGATACAATCCCCGACAAATTTCTCACATAACAATCCAATTCCAAAATCCCCAAATTTTCATGTAGTATTACAATAAAACAATTGAAGAAAATAAGCAAGAGATCCTCAACAATACCATTCTATTGTTCAATATAAAGAAATAGAGTTTTTAAATCAAGAACAAAGGAAAAATCAAGAGGAAAACTCATTTCTTTTGAAAACTAGGGTTTTATACCAAGAAAAGAGATTTCATGGTTATCTAATCCTAACTTTGTTTATAACATGGTAAATTTTAAAAGAATATCAAGAATCAAGATTTTCAATGCATATATATAAGCTTTAGAATCAAAACATGTATACATATAAGCCCTAGCCTCAATGGTCAAGAAAGGAAGAAACCCCAACCTTGTTTTTGTAGTTTAGAAAGAAAGGTAGAAGATTTGATCTTTCCCACTTGAATCAATACTTAAATCTCTTGTGTTTTCTCTTCTTTCTTCCTCTCTAAGGTTTCTTGGGGTTAGAAATGTTGAAATGGGGCTAAAGGAGGTGTCTTTAAGTATTTATAGGGCGAAAAGCGGACCACAGATCGCGACTTAAAATTTCTGGGTTCTACTGAGTATACCGGTATGCTGTATCGGTACTTTTTTTTCCTGATTTTGCCTATTTCCTCTGTTTTCATTTCCAATCCATTCCCAACCCATCCAAAACCAACCCAAACTTATACAACATGCTTTTGGACGTCAAACATAGTTTATACAAGTTCTATTACAAACAATTTCATATACTTACCCGGTTTTTACACTATTAACATTTTCTACGGTTATATCCTATGTGGTTCATTCGTATGCCATCACATATATTAAATTACTAAACAATTTTATCATTATATTACTATAAACATGTGGGGGTTTAAAATCCACCCCCCTTAAAGAAAGTTTCGTCCTCAAACTTACTTTAATTAGAGAACAGATGAGAGTACTTCTCTCGCATCTCCAACACTAGTTCCTAAGTAGCTTCCTCCACTCCATGGTGTTGCCACAAGACTTTCACCAGTTGTATGACTTTATTGCGAAGCACTTTCTCCTTAGTATCGAGAATCTTCACCAGTTGTTCTTCATATGTTGCTCCATCTTGAACTTCTATATACTCCAAATCTACGACATGCGTTGTATCTGATTGACACTTCCCTAACATTGAAACATGGAATAGGTCATGTACTCCTAACAACTGAGCTGGTAACCAAAGTTGATATGCCATTTTGCCCACCGCTTTGATCACTTCGAATGGTTCGATATACCTTGGAGCTAATTTTCCTTTCTTGCCAAATCTAATCACTCCCTTCTTGGGTGACACCTTGAGCAACACATAGTCCCCCTCTTTGAATTCCAATGGTCTTCGTCTTCTATCCGCATAGCTTTTCTGTCTAATTTGTGTTGTGCGTAATCTCTTCCGGATAAGTTAAATTTTCTCTGTAGTCTCTAGAACAATTTTCGGTCCAAATAAGCTACTCTTTCCAGCTTCTAACCAACAAATCGGGGACCTACATAGTCTTCCATACAACGCTTCATAGGGAGCCATTCCAATACTTGCCTGATAGCTATTGTTATATGCAAATTTCACCAACGACAAATGATCACTCCCATCCCTTGAAGTCTAACACACAAGCTCGTAACATATCCTCCAAAATCTGTATTACCCTCTAATTGACCATCAGTTTGGGGATGAAAGGCGGTGCTAAAGTGTAACTCTGTCCCCATAGCTCATTGTAGACTTTGCCAAAATTGTGCCACAAAACGAGAATCACGATCTGAAACAATAGAGAATGAAACTCCATGTAATCTAACAATTTCATAGATATAAAGCTTGCTTAAGGTCTCTAAAGTGTCAGTGGTCTTCATACTCAAGAAATGAGCCAACTTGGTAAGTCTATCTACAATGACCCATATGTCATTATGACCGCGTGAAGTCCGTGGAAAACCCGACACGAAATTCATGGTGATGTGATTCCACTTTCACTCTAGAATAGGCAAGGACTGTAATAATCCTCCAGACTTTTAATGTTCAATCTTCACCTGTTACCACACCACGCACTTTAAAATGTACTTAGCCACATCTAGTTTCATCCATTTTTACCAATATTGACACTTCATGTCCCTATACATCTTGGTACTACCTAGATGTATGGAAAATTTGGAACGATGACACTCACCCAATACTTCTTCCCTTACTTGGTCATTGTTTAGATCACATAATCTTCCAAGAAACTGTAGCTCATCATTATGCATAGACCAATTCTCAATAATCTCATTCCTTTCCAATCTACCCCGGATAGCTTCCAACTCGGTATCTAATCATTGTAACTCCACAATCCTTTGTCGAAGAATTGGTTGAGCTACAAGATTAAACAAGCATGGTCTATCCTCTTGTTTATCCACCAATAGGACAAACTCCTCCAAAGTATCAGTCATCTTTCACCTATGAACAACAAGAACATTGATTTCACCCCAAGACTTTATGCTAAGTGCATCTGCTACTACATTAGCCTTCCACAGATGGTAGTTGAGTGTGAAATCGTAGTCTTCTAGATACTCAATCCACCTTCTTTGCCGAAGATTCAGTATTTTTGTGTGAAGATATACTTGAGGCTCTTATGATCAGAAAACACTTGAAACTTTTCTCCATACAAGTAACACCTCCACAACTTAAGAGCAAAAACCACAGCAGCAAGCTCCAAGTCATGAGTGGGATAATTCTGCTTATGGATCTTTAGTTGTCTCAAGCCATAAGTAACTACCTTACCTCCCTGCATGAGCACACATTCCAAGCCTCGTAATGAAGTATCGGTATACACATCATATCCCTTCCCATTGCTCGGAATAATAAGGGCAGGAGCTGTTGTCAACTTCTCCTTCAAGGTGCGAAAGACCAACTCACACACTTGAGTCCACAAGAATTTTTCTCCCTTCTTTGTAAGGCATGTCATTGGCATCGCTAGCTTTGAGAACCTTTCCAAAAACCTCCGGTAGTAGCCTACTAATCCCAGGAAACTACGTACTTCGATCGCATTCCTCAGTGGTTCCCATTTCATCACAGCTTCAATCTTTGCGGGGTCAACAGCTACACCTTGTTCTGACACAACATGGCCAAGGAATTTCACTTCCTTCATCCAAAACTCGCATTTACTCATCTTAGCATATAACTTATGTTCTCTCAAGGTTTGAAGCACAATCGAGAGATGACGTTCATGTTCCCCTTGTGTCCGTGAATAGATTAATATTTCATCAATAAACACAATAAAAAACTGATCTAGATATGGATGAAATATCCTGTGCATCAAATCCATGAAGGCTACTGGAGCATTAGTCAATCTGAACGGCATTATCGTATATTCAAAATGACCATACCGGGTATGGAATGCTGTCTTAGGAATATCCTCCTCCCTAATCCGCAATTAATGGTACCCTATGCGAAGATCAATCTTGGAGTAATACTTAGAACCCCTCAGCTGATCAAATAAATCATCAATTCGTGGCAATGGATATTTATTCTTCACTGTCACTCGGTTCAATCTTCAGTAGTCCGTGCATAACTGAAGTGTTTTGTCATTCTTATTCACAAAGAGGACAGAGGCTCCCCAAGGTGAAGTGCTCAAACGGATAAACCCAATGAACAAAAGATGGTCCAACTGCTTCCTTAGCTCCTTTAACTCCAAAGGTTCCATCCGATAAGAAGCAATGGATATGAGTTCGGTTCCCAGATAGAGATCAATCTTAAACTCAATCTCTCTCTGTGGGAGTAACCCGGGTAATTAATCTTGGAAGACATTCAAAAAATCCGATACTATCAACACCACGCCAGATGGGGATTTATCCTGATCATCTCCCATTAAGCTAGCAAAGAAACTCAAGTTGTTTCCTATCTTAGCTTTCAAGAATCTACTACCCATAGTAGGAAATGGATTGGAAGAATTTTGATCATTTATGAAACTGAAAACTTCTCCTCCCGGTAAGTGAAATAAAATCCGTTTGCAAAAATAATCCATTACGCACGAAAAGTATATAACTAGTTCATCCCAAATATGATGTCATACCCTTTCATGTCTAATGCAACCAAATCTGTAATTAACTCTTGCTCCCCAATTCGAAGCACACAACCTTTACACACCATTCTAGTCTCCAACTGTTACCCCGTAGGCATGTCAACACTTAGGGCATATTCTAGCTTCTCAAAGTCCTATCCCAAGTTAAGAGCATATGTGGTGCGTATGAAAGAATGAGTAGCACCAGGATCAAATAAAATTCGGGCCCAAGAATTGTAGAGAAGAACAATACCTTCTACAACTGCATTGGAAACATCTTCCTCCGGTTGGGTCAAAGCAAAAACCCTTCCTTGATTGGCACCACTTCGGGCTAGAGCTCCTAACGGTCTTTGCTGTAGTGGCTTCTGTAGTGGTGGCTTATTGGCATTCACTGGTCCTGTTGCTTGGTTGGTCTTTGATGGAAATAATGGGTATTTATTTTTAAAGTGCCCGAAAGCTCCACATGCGAAGCATTGATGTGGGTCAGTGTCAGCTCTCTCTAGTGCACCTCTAGATCCTTGGGCTATCTGAAGTCTCTATCCAACTGCCTGGTCTGGGCGACGATAAGGTGCCGCTCTTTGCCCTCCACTGCTGCTAGCATCTACCTGGATCGAACCTTCCCTCGCGTGGTTCTGTCGTCGCTAGTTGTCCTCCGTGTCTCTCTCCACCAGTGCAGCTTTGTCAACTGGATCCCCATAATCCCGGATCTTGAGAGCCACTAGCTTCTCCCTAATGGCAGGCCTCAAGCCCTGCTCAAAGCATTTGGCCTCCTGGCCTTGGTAAATATGAACTCTGTGGCATAGTGGGATAGCTCATCAAACTTCCTCTCATACACAGTCACCGTCATACTACCCTGTCGTAGAGCTTCCTTGGAAAGTAGGTGGGTGTTGCAGTAAAAATTCCCAAAGAACCACCATCCTTTGATTTTTGTCCCCGTTTCTCGGTACATGAGCTAATTGATGCACCCACCATTGTGGTTGTTATTTCCATTCTGGTGTTGTACCAGAATGGTTAGCTCTCGTAGGCATTGGTATATGACGTTCATAGCATCGGGAGGTTGTGGTGGTGATGGATTTGCTTGACCTCCACAACCACGGCTCCATCCATGCCCATGTCCACCATCCATCTTGCACATCAATTCACAATTTAATTTCCTGATGTACAAGACATCCTAACTATCACTTTAATCTAAAGCATAAGACATGTGTAAAATTTATATCAACATCTTATTCAACCTAATCCTACCCCACTAGTGGTAATCCATAACCTACAGCTCCCATGTAAGACCTAAAGCCTAGGCCCTAATACCAAAATTTATAATGCCCCAAAACCCACCTTAGACGACATTACAATGTAAAAATCATTCACAACACGAGAACAACTAATAATGTCCATAATTAAGATAGTTTCATTCAACATTCATAATATCTACAACGTGATCCAAAAGAATATGCAAAACTATGGCATCTACATCCCAAAATAATATATCAACCTATGACAATTACATCTCAAAAGAATCTAGGTTAATCTTGCAGCAGAATAAACAAAATACATCTATTAGTGTACCAAATATATCTCCTAAAATAAAACATGGAGAGATCAACTCTATACGTCCCCCTTGGGATCCACGCTTCCTCCAATTGTGCTTCCCAAGCCACCTGCTCGTCAACTCCAAGCTC
>CAUOFW020008525.1:209493-334771 GCA_963454935.2 Ilex paraguariensis | reverse complement strand
TATGAGAGCTCGGTGAAGATGGAGGACCTGAGGAAGGTATTGTCCCATCAATGAAAGTCTCTTTTACCGAGCTGCCCACGTCTTGTTGGGGTATTCTCCTATGTATCACTCATTCATTGCCATTTATGATTGAGCCAATGCGAATCTTGCCAAAGACAAAGCTAAGATTCAAGCCCAGCGTGCTGCCAGCCCCCTGTTCTCAACAGAAGGTAACTTTTCCCTCTAGATGGAACAGACCAGCTATGAACTTTCTCAGTTTTCTTTATGCTAAGACCCGGCGAGGCTACCTCTTTAGCATTGCCTATTCCTACTGAAGCAACTTCTCTGCCTATCCCGTCCATCGATCTCATACTCGACCTCATAATCATGCCCCTAACCCTGTCTATCTTCCAGTTACCCTTGAAGCTTCTATTCCTTCTACTGTCAATCTACCCATCGAACTAGAAATCCAAAGTTCTAGCTGTTCATCCCCCAGTTGATCCTAAGACTCTAATTCCTTTTATCGATCCTCCTTCCTGCAAGAATATTGTTCTAGAAGTTCTTATTCTTTTGGCCATTAACCCCGAGGAGCGGTTGACTAAAAAAGGCGATTCAAGTCTCCTGAATGGTCAAATAATGCCTTTTGTCCTACACTTCGGCCAAGGGAAAGGAGATTGCTATTCAGGACTCCGCCGATGATGACATGAATATGGCAATAGGGATCGCCAAGGGACGTGAACCTGCCACGTGATCTGGCAGCGAATGCGACGACTTTAGATAATGAGATTGCTCGGCAAGCTATTCAACAAATGGTTCTAGAATTTATCTTGATCTCTAATTTCTTTCATCTTTCAAATTCATCTTGTATACTTAACTTTTCTTTCTTCACGTCCCAAAAGGGTCTTCAAAAGGTGCATGAAATAGCGGCCAGAATTGCTAGGAAGGACAGAGCTATGAAGGAGGCAATCCATGATCACATGTCTACCTTGGCCAAGAAAGAATCTGTTGATGAAGAATATGCCAAGCTTTGCGAAGAAACGTTTCTCCTTCAGGCTCAATCTCTTAGCCTGAAATAGGAGAATGAAAAATTGGTCAAAGAGGTGGAGGTGAAGAGTCTTGAAGATGCTGCCTTTGACAAGGGAATGGAGAAGGAGAGAGTGACCTTGTTCTGCATATCCTTTCATTAGAGAAGACATACTTCTTAAAAGGTTGGGTTACGGCTCTAAAGGCTGTTGATGTACCTTCTTCATTTGAACTCTACTCACCTACTCTATGCCTAGCTCTTCTGATCCCCCTTTCGCCCCCTAAATACTCATGTAAACAGGAACACTTTTTTGTTGATCATGAATGAAAAAAACATTTTATTTTGGCATTTTTTTATATGTTTGCTGCTTAACTTTAGAAAAATTTGGCTCTAAAATGTTTTGGCCCTGCTCAACCTTTCTTTAGAGTTAGGTCCCAGCACACCTGCTAGGCATGAATTTTAACTTAGAAAAATTTGGCTCTAAGAAGTTTTGGTCCTGCTCGGCCCTTCTTCAAAGCTAGGTCCCAGCACACCTGCTAAGGACGAATTATAACTTAGAAAATATTTGGCTTTAAGAAGTTTTGGCCCTACTCGGCCCTTCTTTAGAGGTAGGTCCCAGCACACCTGCTAGGGACGAATTTTAACTTAGAAAAATTTGGCTCTAAGAAGTTTTGGCCTTGCTCGGCCCCTCTTCAGAGCTATGTCCCAGCACACCTGTTAGGGAAAATTATAACTTAGAAAAATTTGGCTCTAACAAGTTTTGGCCCTACTCGGCCTTCTTCAGAGTTAGGTCCTAGCACACTTGCTAGGGACAAATTATAACTTTGAAAATTTTGGCTCTAAGAAGTTTTGGCTCTACTCGCTTCTTCTTCAGAACTAGTCCCAGCACACCTACTAGAGACAAATTATAACTTAGAAATATTTGGTTCTAAGAAGTTTTGACCTTGCTAGACCCTTCTTTAGAGTTGGTATTTCCACGGAGTGCTGCAAATAAACTGACCCTCATAGACCGTTTATTTGTAGGTTATTCCGTTCGCACCCGACCTGCGAATCAAATTAGACTCAGACCTCTACCTTTTTAGTTTACATCGTCATGCCTAACCATGGGTCTGGGTCCAATCAGGTGCTGCACCTGAGTCAGGCCTGTGCCTCTAACAATTTTTTTTGCCTCACTGCCTTAATAGTAGGATGAGAATGGTGAACATAAAATTAACAAAAGAACAATTTTATTACAATGGATTCCCGTCTTCATAAGAGGATATTTATTCTGCTTTAAGAATTTTTAACAGAAATAATTGCAGGGGGCTCCCCTTATTCTCCAAAGGTACATTGGAGGTTAAGTTTGTGAAGGCACTTCAAAAATAAAACTTTCTTAAATTAGCTACATTCCAAGGTCTTGTCACTTTCTTTTGATCCATGGTCTCAATCTCATAAGACCCATTTCCTACTATCCGAATTATTTTATAGGGTGCCTCCCAGTTAGTTCCTAGCTTTCCATGAGTCGACTCTTTGGCAGCTCCCATGACCCGTCTGAGAACCAAGTCCTCGAGCATAAATGACCTAGGGTCAAATTTTTTGTTATAAGAGCGAGCCATTTGTTGCTGATAGGCAGTAATCCGAATAGCTGCTGCCTCCCTCCTTTCTTCAAGAAAGCCAAACTCTTAGCTAATAGTCAAGCCATTTTCGCCTGTTGCCACTAGGGTTGTTTCAAGGGTTGGTAACCCTATTTCTAGTGGTATAATGGTCTGCATGCCATATGCTAATGAAAATGGGGTCTCCCTCATTGTGTGGCGTGGTGTGGTGTGGTTCAGTATGTTCACAAGATGCTGGGCAATTTCTCCATCCATTCTCTTTTTGCCTTTTCTAGCTTTTTCTTTATTCCATCCAAAATCATTTTCTTTGATATCTCTGCCTGTCCATTGCTTTTGGGATAAGAGTGTGGTAGACTGCTAGTTTTTGAATCCCATATTGCTGGCAGAAAGGTCTGGAAGGCCAACTTTCAAACTGAGTACCGTTATCTGATATAAGGACTGTCGGAATTTCGAACTGGGTAATGATATTCTTCCATACAAACCTTCTAGTATCCGTATCCCTTATATGGATTAAAGGTTCCACTTCAACCCATTTTGTGAAATAGTCGGTAGCGATTAACAAGAATCACTTATTTCCAAGTGTCCGAGGTAGTAGCCCTACTATATCGAGTCCCCATTGAGCGAAAGGCCAGGGGCTCGTTAATGAAATTAATCTCCTGTGGGTTACCTAGGTATAGGAGAGAACAATTGACATTTTGCACATCTCTTCACAAACTGTTGGACATCCTTCTGCATATAGGGCCACCAATACCCTTGAGCTAAGGCCCTATGCACAAGCGACCGCTCTCCAGTGTGTGCACCGTAACTCCCTTCATGGATCTCAAAGAGGAAGTCTTGCACCAGGTCTGGATGGATGCAACTTAAGTATGGTCCAAAAAAAGAGTGCCTGTGAAGTTTTTACTCGAGTGATAGCCAAAACCTAGCCGATTTAAGTTGCAACTTTTGTGCTTCCTCTTGTTTTTAGGAAGGTTCCCGTCTTTGAGGTAATTAAT
The DNA here is from genome assembly GCA_963454935.2 of Ilex paraguariensis. Classification (NCBI taxonomy): domain Eukaryota; kingdom Viridiplantae; phylum Streptophyta; class Magnoliopsida; order Aquifoliales; family Aquifoliaceae; genus Ilex; species Ilex paraguariensis. The sequence goes on along the minus strand of CAUOFW020008525.1, from coordinate 331,184 downwards.
AATTTCATCCATCCAATTAGGTTTTTCCTCAGTTGCATGCACCTCCAATGTTTCCAATGAGGCAATACTTGGCATAGCCACGTAGTTTACTGAGATGGATCTCCTATCTTCTTTACTTACTGTCTAGGCCAAAGATGCCGATGCAACTACATACGTATTCTTTGAACGAACGACCTAGCTGATGGAGTACTCTGGTATCTGGCTGAGCTCTTTCCTCGTGAGCTCGAGATACAATATCATTCTCTCCTCCTTTGTCAAGTATTCTCCCAGAATTTGGTTCACTATAAGTTGTGAATCAGAGACTATTTTGACTTTTGCAACGTTCAAAGCGATTGCTAATCTTAAGCCAGCCAATAAGGCCTCTTAATCTGCCTCGTTGTTTGAGGCTTGAAAACTTAGCCTTATTGCTTTTTTGAGTGTGTCCCCTTCTGGACTTTCCAATACAATGCCGACCCCTACACCTTTGTAATTTGAAGCTACATCGACAAATAAACTCATTCTTGCCCTTTATTAGATACTCCTGGTTGAGGGAGGGCTGATATTTTGTGGTCCCTAGGAGAGAATTCAACTATGAAATTGGCGACGACCTGGCCCTTTATCGATGTACGCAGCTCGAAATGGATGTGAAATTCACCTAGTTCAATGGCCCATTTTGAGATTCTCCTAGATAGGTCGGCCCTTCTGAACAAAGTTTTAAGAGGTTGGTTTATGAGTACCACTACAGTGTTTGCTGGAAGTAGTGGCGCAACTTTTGAGCCGAACTGATTAGTGCAAGGACAAGATTTTCTAGCGGGAGGTACCTTGTCTCTGTATCCAGGAGCATCTAACTTACATAATAAATCGGATTCAGCCTCTTTTGTGAGTTTTTCATCAGAGCCCCACTAACTGCGTGCTCAAAAATTGCCAGATACAGTAGCAATCACTCCCCTAGGGAAGGTGTTGCCAAGAGTGATGATGACGCGAGGTAGGTAAAGGCTTCCTCGCACATTTGATCCCAAAATGGACCGGTTCTTCTTTAATTGCTTGGAAGAAAGGTCGGTATCTGTCGGAGGAATGAGATATGAATCTTCCTAATACTGTTGCCATCCCTGTCAGCTTCTGAATTTCTTTTATCATCTTGGGTAGCTCCAGTTGAACTAATCTGAATTCGCCTCAATTCCATATTGGGTAACCATGAACTCGAGAAATTTTCCAGAACCGACCCTGAATGCACACTTTGAAGCGTTTAACTTCTTTCCAAATATACATAGCACTATGAAAGTTCTTTTGAGTTCGACGACATGATTACGCTCTGCTCAGCTTTTCACGACCATATCATCAATGTAAACTTCCATGGAATTGCCGATCATATCGGAAAACATTTTTGTGACCAATCTCTGATATGTTGCCCGTGCGTTCTTTAATCCGAATGGCATTACCCTGTACCAATAGATGCCCTCTGGGTTTATAAACGCCGTTGTTTCCTGATCCTATTTGGCGAGAGGAATTTGATGATATCCCTTATATGTATTGAGAAAGCTCATCCTTTCATGTCCCGATGTTGCATCAACCTGCTGGTCGACCTTGGACAATGGAAAACAATCTTTGGGACATGCTTTATTCAGGTTGGTAAAATCTACCCACACCCTCCATTTTCCCATCTTATTTTTTACCATTACTATATTCGACAGCCAAGTCAGGTATTGTACTTCCTTAATGATCCGTGCTTCTAACAATCTTTTCACTTCTTCTTTTACCGCGTCCTTGTGGTGCAGATCGGACCTCCTCTGCTTTTGCTTGACTGCCTTGAAACTTGGATCTACATTGAGATGGTGACAGACAATTTCGAGAGGTACCCCTGGCATGTCATTCGCTCCCCAAGCGAATACGTCAATGTACTCGTGTAATAACGAGATTATATTCATACGTTCTTTTGCGGTTAACAAGGACCCTAACAAAAAATGTTTCTCAGTGCTTCCATTTATGAACTCCTTTGTCAGATCCTCAACAGTGCAAGATGTCAACTCGGCGTCTACAACCTCTCTGGTCAACCACTTCTGTAATTGCTATCTCTCTGGATTTTCCTCCGTGACATCAGTATGTCCCTTCATTTTGATCGACGCAAGAAAGCAAGTGCGTGAACTAACTAGATCCCAGTGTATGTAGATAAATCCATCATTCGTCAGGAATCTAAGCATCTAGTGATAGGTTGAGGGGACTACCTTTATCTCATGTAACCAGGTATGCCCCATTATGGCATTATAGCCTAACTCTACATCAACCACTAGAAATTCAGTCATTGTCCCCACTGGCCCCAGCTGAACTGGGAGGGTGACTTTTCCTTTCAGTAATACCATCTTGTCGTTAAAGCTTACAAGAGGAATGTTAGATGCTACCAAGTCCTCTTCCTTCAAGCCTAGCTTTCTGAACAGGTTGAAATACATAATCTTCGAGGAGCTTGGTCAATTAGCACCCTCTTGACGTCAAAATTGTCAATTCTTATGGTCAGCACGAGGGTGTCATTATGTGGTTGGTGTATCCCTATCAAGTATTGCTCAGAGAAACTGATTTTCCTGAGTGGTTCATCCACCATTGACTTCTTATTCACTGGCTCACTGCTCAACCTTAGTTGATAAACTTCTCGGGCCTATGCAGCCAACTTGATATAGGGCCTAGATGAATTGTTCATCGACATGTGTGGTGTTGCTGAATGTATAACATCAATGACACATGCAGGGGTAGGTCGGTCGTGAGGGAGGTTACTGACGTTAGTGCTTGCTTTCTCCCCACAATCGACGAACTGTGACAAGTGTCATGCTCGGACCAGTTCCTCCAGATTTTGTTTCAGGGATCGGTAATTTTTAGTCATGTGTCCTATGTCGTGATGATATGAGCACTTAAAATTTGGGTTCCTTCTCGCTTAGTCTCCTCCTAACTTGTTCGTCTGCTTAAATCGGCTCTTTGAACCCCATACTAACTCCCATATACGGGGATTTTAAGGGGAAGACATCTTTCTCCTTGTTCTTTGCCCCCTCCCGAGTTGGGTGTCCAAGCTTATCTTTGCTGAACTGCTTTTTGCTCACTTGTTCTCTTCTTGTGTCCCTACCAAGGTCATTGTCAAACTTGGCATACTTCTTCACTCTCGCCATCAGCTCTTTTATATTTATTGTTGGCCTTCTTGTTAATGACTGGTACAATAGATTCTCTTTTGGTAGCCTGATTTTGAATGTTGCAACCACTATTTCAAGATTGCACGCCTCCACTTCATTTATCGTTTCACAATATCTGTGGGCATACTCCGATAATGTATCCCCATTCTTCTTCTTTAGAGTCAATAGTGCTCCAATGTCATTAGGTTGTTGGCTACTAGTTCTGAACTGAGTTGTAAGCTGTGACACTCCTCTCGCCGAGGGTCATTTGTTTAACCGTTGACCATCCGTCCAACCGTGGAAATATCCGTGAGTGCCGCACAATCCGACATCATGTCAATAGTATCCCTTTACTCGGAATTATAACTCACACGTGTGACCCGTATTCCTTTAATCATTTAACCCAACCAAGGTCCAACATACCTCATTTTATGTTCATTTGTATCATTGGAATCAAGGAAAGCAAAGTTTGAAAGCATAGTATAACAATTTTAAATTTTTCAAAACTTTGGAAAGAGTACCGGTATTGTATGCCTTCTGGACAGTCTGTATCGGTACGCTTTGATAGTACTGATACGCTTTGTCTTCTAGACCATACTATACTAGTACACTGTACTGGTACTATCTGCCCAATTTTGCCTATTTCCACTATTTTTCATTTCCAATCCATCCTAAATCATCTCATTTTCATCCAAACACATGCATATATAGAGTTTTATATGAGTCTATTACAATTAATTACATACGATTACATGCCCAAAACATACTTTTATCAAAGTATTTACAAAATCCAAGGTTAAAGACCACAAGTTGACCTCTCTTCACCCTTGAGGCTCCGGATGAGAGCCGTCCACTAGCGTGCATTCCGCACCTGAAATATTTTCCCGTATAGGGTGAGCTACGCTCAATAGAGTATCTCCTACAGAGGCTACTCCCTCCCTAGGTGCATATGTAATGTTTATGTGCAACAATCAACCATCATTTTCCATTCCAAGCAAGAATATGCCTTCAAAGATGGAATTCTACCATGTCATGCCATGAAATGAGATGAGACTCACTCATGCACTTTAACCCCGAGTCCTCACCGACTCTTACAACACAATACAATGTACTTGTGCAATGAAACCATCATTTGACGAAAATCCATCCAATGATTGTTTGAAATAAAAGTTATGTTTTTATGAAGCCAAATCGTTGATGGATGTTACCTATTGAATGGGTGTGTTGTAAAATAAAATCTTGTGTCTTTCTTGGCCAACGAAATTTAGTATCACAACCGTCAGTTTCGTACACCATCACACTTTTTCAGAATTTCACCTCAAGGGAGTGTGTGAACCAAGTAGCTGGATTTTGCACCCGAGGGAGAATCTAACCCTTCTTGTTATACCTGACACAAGTTTTTCATGCGTGTAACCATGCGACTCAGTCGGATCTTCAATCTAACTTTCTCGAGCCCACCCATCAAGCACCAAGTATGATGTTTGATTAAACCATGCACCCACACACCCACACTCATGCATAAAGCCCATGAGTGTGATGCCAACATCATGCCCAATATGCAATAATGCCAAATGAGCAATTCAACCACATGTCTACATGTTCCATGACAATTTATATTACATGCATAAAATCACCAAAATTCATTATCATGTCAATACATCAACTAGCATATATCAACCTTATACCCAACACAAGACTCAAGTATGACATTTCACAATCTTATGCCAATCACACTTAATCACAAGGCATAATATAAACATATAACATGCCCACATAAACTAATTTTTAAGGGATTTACACAAGTAACTCTCACATATGAAAATCAAGCTAGACTTTAAATTAAACCATTTCTACACCCATTTCCCCATTTCCATAACTATAGGCAAGTGGTATATAATCCCATACGCCTAACCCTTTCTTATGAACATTCTAGGCCAGAAATAAATCCAAGTAGGAGGGAACCCTACCTCTTGAAATGTGAGATGAAGTGTGGAGAACCTCAAGAACACTTTCAAGCCCTAAAAATCTTGATTTCACAAAATATTCTCCTTGGATCTTTGTTCTTGGTACGTACGCATAGCCCTCATCACGGTGATCGACTTTAACTCTTGGTCCAAGTGATTCCGACTGACAAAACTTCAAAAATTGTAGGGAGAAAGGTAGAACTATAGTTTTTTTTTCTCTTTTTTCTCTTCTCTCTCTTCTAACATCCGAACATAGTAGAAAATGGGGAGAATTTTTTTTTTCTAAAAATATGATTTTTAGTTGATATTTATCGTCTCGAATGTGCGGTCCACATCGCCCCGCACATTTATTACTTTTGGGTTCATTTTTCGTCCCGAAACGATTCATTTCATCCTGGTTTAAGTTCAAATTAATTTTATTTGAAATTTTAATCAATTATAAAGAAATTTTCTATTTTCTATTTTTGAGGACATTTGTGAGGTCATTCATCACCCGATCGTCTCGTAAAATGTATAAAATTTGACTATCTCAGAATTTGATAAAAATAGATAGGGTAACTAGATTTCGTAAGACAAATCCAATGGTGAAGTCCATTTTGTTATTTGAGCTCTAGAGAAATAAGGGTTTTCAACCTGCACTGTAGTGGTAAATTACAGTGTTACCCTTTTTCGAAAAAAGTTCAAATTTACACGGGTTTTACATAAACTGCTCTGCCATGTGGCTCCAACTATCCACCGAATTCCCAGCGAGCCCATCGAACCATTTCATTGCCAATTCGCTGAGGCTACTAGGGAATATGGTACAAAGTAGGGGCTCGTTCTTTCTATGCACAATAATCATTTGCCTGTAATGGTGAATGTGAGTGGTGGGATCCTTTTTTCCATCATAAAGTTTGAAACTTGGAATGAAAAATTTGCTCAGTATCCGAGCTTGACCTATCCATTTGGTAAACAGTGAAAATTCTACTCCTCCAACGTGCCCTCCGGTTGTTCTGCATGGAAGATCCCTTGCTGACTTTTGCTCTGGTCCTTTTAACCGACTATCAAGCTCATTCGTGATAAACTGCTTCCAATCCTCCTGGTAGTCTGTTTGATTTGTCCTTTTACGCATTGAGTTTTCTAGATCTTCTTTTCTTTCCTCCTATCTGTCTGGCATTTTGTACTACCTCTTTTGAGTGCGGTGGTCTCTATGGTCCGAGTCTTCTCTTTCGCTAGCTTTTCTCATCTTCTGTTTCAGTTCTTCATTCATTTGCTTCAAGGCCTTCTCCCTCGCATACGATTTCCTGAACATTTCTTCATGCGCGTCCAGGAGATCTTACAATGACTAAACCATCTTCATGATGGTAGGAGTATCCCCCTCAGCACAAAGGGACCCTTCTTGCGGATCATTATGCCAGTTCCTGCCATCCTCAGGGTTGAAACTAGCCAAAGAAATTCTATCCTCCTGTTGTTCTGCCTGGCTATCGTAAATATCCACTTGGATATTGCTTTTGGAAGGAAATGAGACGCGACAGTTTTGATCTGAGTCTTCATGTTGTGCATCGGGTCCTAATGGCAACCCTAGTGTGCTCTTTAGTTTTGACATGACTTTCTGTCTCAAGTTTCCATAGATGGCACCAAATGAAAGCAAAAAAGAGCTCTGCCTAACCTTTATGATTGATATGATCCTCCTTTGAGTCAAGCTTCTTGAAAAATGAATAAATTGCTTAAGATCGAAGTGCTTCGGTCGAAGGCACTCTGATGCTTAAGTCAGTAATTGGAGATGAAGGAATTGTATTTTAGAAGGATTCTATGTACGTTCATTATTCATCCTTACTGGTTTATATAGACTCTAATGATCTCTTCCTCTTGAGAGAATGGCACATTCTCCTTCAATTCAACCTTAGTTGTTGGATTTCCCCAAGATTTTCTCTAACGCTCTCTTGATCTTAGCTCATGAGCTTTCTAGATTTACCTAACTAGTACAGTCGAATCCCTTGAAATAGGCTGCGATCATGTTGTTTGGTTCCTATCCTGATCAGGAAAACCCCTTCTGCTCAGTTATTCTACCAACCTGACCAGTTCAGTTCGGCTACGGCAGAGCCTAAACCCTCACATGACCTCTGCATGACTATTTACACGTGGTATAATTTTATACCCTTTCACATAAAACATATATGTGCATCAAGTAATAATTTTAAAGTGATGTATATTTACAAAATTAAACTTCAACATACACACATATATTTTTGCTTTTCTTCACACCTGATGGGTGCGGAGCCGGATCTTTTTACCATACCCCATACTGACCACATGGGCCAATAGTCTAGTCCAGGTGTAGAGACTTCTAGTTTGTTGGATTTGGATGGGCTATATAAATCGCCCAGAACAATGTTATATTTAAATGGGTTGATCTTCATCACCCAAATACGGCTTGTTTATTAAACAGGTTTGACGAGTTTCCCAATAAAACCTCACCCAATAAAACTTCACCTAAACCCACTTATCTCGATGTCGATTAATCATATGATATCAAATTTTGATAGGTATATGGAACAATGTTCAATGGGTTTTGTTGCGTCTGACAACATTAACATGCCACAAAGTATGCTTAAACCACAGCTCTTCTGGACATACTTTTTAAATCGGCCCAAACGTCAACCTGACAAAGGAATTAGGTCAACGGGTCACTAGTTCAATCGCAGGTCAATCGGTCGAACCGGTCATTTAATTAAAAATAAAAAAATAGTAATAATAATAAATATGTTAAAAGTTTATAAGAGTTATAAAGATAACATATTTTATGTTATGATAGATGAAGAAAAATGAAAAAAAAATATTCCCAATTCATTAATTTGCTTACACAATTGATATAATTTGATGAAGTATAAAAAAAGTCAATAATAAACATTGAGTATTTGATATAAATAGTAACAATGTGATAACTTCTGATTTTTTGTTCCTTTTTTTTTTTGTTATTTTTCGTTTATGTTGTTGTAGGATGTGGTTGTGATTTTTTTGATCGGTGGATTTATGAGGTTTGTAAGGTTACATTTAGAAATTTGATATTGAATCATTCAAATTGATTGTTGATATTACTGGGTATTGTGATTCTGAGTTTTCAATTTGGCATTTGACAAATTTTTTGGTTTGATTTGTTGGGTTTTTATTTGATCTAATATACATTAAACATGGTTATTTTTATACTTATGATATTTTTGGGTATATTTTTTATTATTAATATTTATTTTTAATTTTTTTTATTAAATAACCGGTCCAACCAGTGATCCAGTTGTTCAACTAGAGACCTGGTGACCTGGTCTCTTTACCGGGTTGATCTCCAGGTTGGGTTTAAAACTATGATGAGAAAAGTAAAGGACAACCTCCCACAAATTTACTACATAGTTAAATTTGTACGAGAGGGTTGCCTCTCTTATAAGTACAGGCTGTACATCAACAAATTCACTTACAAAAAAGGGTTCTGGCTTCTGGGCTTGATGAGCCCAGTTCAAATTATTGTGGATGAGGGGGACTAAAGTGGGCGTTGTATTTTATGCAAGTACAAAATTTAAAAAAAGAGAATTACACTCCTATCTCTTGAGATTTGTGACTTTATCACTCAGGCTCCCTAATATTTGAAGTATTACACTCAGACCCTTAAAGTTTGTACGCAGGTAATACTTAGACCCTCTTATAAATATATTCATTAATAAATTACATTCAGACTCCTTAAAATCTGTAAACACGTATTACTTAGACCCCGTAAGTTTAAAATGTTATATATAAATTAAAAATACTTTAATCAAATATAGAATATTAAATATTTTAAATTTTACAATTAAAATTTATGTTTTATTGTATCATTTATTGAAATAAAATAAAAAATTAAAATTAAAATTTTTCTTAAAAAAATCATAATTAGTATACAATTATATTGTCTATTAGAATATAATTTGGTCGTTTAAACGACCAAATTAAAATATCAAACTATCCCAATTGAAGCGAAAAGATATTTTGTTCATTACAATTTGATCCCTTATTTAATTTTTTTAGTTTTATTCTAATAGATATTATAAATGTATACTAACTTTGTTTTTTTTTTTTAAATTAGATTTTTATTTTTGATTTTATTTAAATAAATGACATAATAAAATATGAATTTTAGTTGTAAAATTCATATTCTATTAAGAATGACTTAAACCCCTTATTTGATTTTTTTAGTTTTATTCCAATAGATAATATAATTTGTATACTAATTACAATTTTTTTAAAAAAGTTGAATTTTTATTTTTGATTTTATTTCAATAAATGATACAATAAAATATAATTTTTTGTCGTAAAATTTAAAACATTTGATATTCTATATTTGATTGAAATATTTTGGTCTAAATATAATATTTATTTTTAAGAAGTCTAAGTATTATATGCGTACATACTTCAAGGGGGTCGAATTATAATTTATTAACAGATATATTTATAACAGTGCTCTAATTGTTACGCACGTACAAATTTTAGGGGGTCTGTGTGTAATATTTTAAATGTCAGAGAGTTTGAGTGATTAAATGACAAACCTCAGTGGATCTATTTAAAAAATGGATAGGTTTGGAAATATTAAACCTAGCCCCGATTTTAATAAATTTTATGAATTATAGCATGTTCTGGGCAGGTCTTACAGTTTTTTAACGGTTACTTAAACGATTTAATATAAAAATCAGCTTGGTTTAGCAACCGTTTGGATGGTTTTTCGTGTTAACCCGTCGGGTCAAGTTGGGTATTAAAACACAACTTTTGGATGCGAATACATTTATACCTTTAGAATTTTACGCCCCCTCCCAAACAAAAAACAAAACCAACCAAAATTGGCCCTTTCAAAGGAAGTGTTCTAGGTTTGCTCTGTTTACCACGGATCACAAAGGCATATAACCTGAAAAAGGTCCGTTGCAGCCTCTTAAAACCATAACTACTGGCCTTAATTGTGCAAGAGTTCTGAATTTGTCATTGTTGAAATGAAGCATTGGGTTTAGAACACTTTTTTTACTCATGCACACCACGAATAATGAAGAAATTTGATTTATGTAGCTGATTCTAAATAATTGAGATAAAATTTTTGTTCAAAAAATGAACCCATTTTAAGAGAAAAATGTGCTACCACAACATTTCCTTTTCTTGTTTTTCTTTGGGTAGCACTGTTGTTGTTACAGTGTTGCCAATCCGCCGTGGGCGTAGATTAGGATCCGCCTCCAGTGTTGGATTTTCTTAATACTTCAATTCCAGATCATCAACAACTGGTAGGAAATCCACTCAAATATATCATAACTCATCATTTTGATTTTAAATAGATGATATTATTAGAGAATTTTTGATCTGGAGTTCTTACTTTATCGCATGTATTATATGCACTGGTGGAGCAACACTGGGGATAGGGTGGCTGTTGGCCCAACCTCTTAAAGTGAAAGTGTTTGAATTGAAGAACAATTGACTTCCGTTTTTTTACGACAGTTCATCTCTATTTTTATGCTATTGTTGATGGTTGTGTCAGTTATGTTTCAATTGACTTTGAAAGGATAATTATGCTTAGTTCTTATATTTTAGATTATTGGTTTTGCTATTTTGATATCTTAATGATAATGCTTGGAAATTAGATTATCGAATAAATTAAAAAGTTGAAGATTGTGAAGAATCAATTGCATTATCTAGAAGATGGTCAATGAATGACTAATAACTTAATTGTATGTATAAAGATAGATATTTTTATAACATTAATAATTTAGTTATCATGAAATACTTTCAAATTATAAAAACTCATTCGCTCCCCCCTGTATGTTTACCGGTTAATTGATAAATATGTAATATATAATTGCCAGACAGCTACTCCTAAAAACTAAAAAGCACATGTTCTTTGTAACGACATGGACAATATTCTAAGCTTGGAGAATTAAATATTAGCTTCCATTAAAGAAACATGTTGGTTGGGTGGTGGAAAAGGAGGGAAAAAAAGCAACACTCATTAACTGCCTAGGTAAAAGGTGCATGCATCAGATGTTTAGTTCTGATCCGTGCTATGCGTTTTTGGCTCATGTATCCATGTCTCTCGATTCATTTACGGAAAGATCTCGGATTGGCAATCCTCTTGTCTTGCCGGATTTATTATCAAAATTTATTTACTTTATATAATATTGTATTTATTAGTTATTACTTATATATGAAGATACTATGCAATATAAAAACATATTTAAACTTAATAATATCAACGAACAGCCATATTTGGTATAAAAAACGAACAGCGGTCAAATTTTCAACCAAAAAACCATAACTCCAATCAATATACATCAATACCAAAAACCAACAATTTCCAAATCAGTTAGATTAAAGTAAATAACAAATTTTCTAACATGTGATTAATCGCTATGGAACCAATACTTGACATCTCAACCTGCCCAACACTTCAGATCAGTTATATTATATTATACATATATTTATTTATTTTGATCCAATAGTATAAAATTCATCAAAATTACTAAAAAACATCAACTCCTTTGCACAACTCCCAATACTAGGCAACTTAATCAATACACTCTTCAATACAAACAATCTTATAAATTCACACTCAATCAAAACTTTTCATTTTAATTTTAAATTGCGTAGTTAAAAAAAATTAAATAATTATAAAAATATAAATATTACAAGATCATTTTAATTTTTAATATTATATAGTATTTTCAGACACAGGATTGTTGTTAGTACATATATATGATGAAATTGAGTTAAAACTCACATATAATTTGCAATAACCCAAGTCTTATTAAGTTTTTTTGAATTGAACTGAATATTTAGATTGAATTACCAAATTTCAAAGCCGGAATCAGGTGAATAGTAGTATCAAATTCGAATCAGTCACAATATGATTAAAAAGTAATTTTTTTCCCGACATAATTCAATCAATCATGGTGGGGGCAGATTAAGAAAAAAAAAACAGTAACAAAACCATTGTGGGGTGCCGGAACAAGAAAAGCCGGAGTGGTGTTGTCCACCATCCATATTGTGCGCTATGGAATTCTCTTTTCAAGCCCAACAGCCAATGACCAGCTCGCTGTTTCTTAATGTCGCCCTAGGAAACGAATCCAATAGTAAATGTGTCAATTGTGTCATGTCATTTTTATTTACTAGTTATTGTCTATGCCGGAAGACACATAATAATAAAAAATAAAAAATAATAAATAATAAATAATAAACATATTTGTGATTTATATCCACAATCAAATTACAAACATAAAAAAGAAATAAAAAAATTTAAGTATCGGTTTGTAATAGGGGTTGAGAGGTGGTGAGCGGCAGTGGTGGTGATAGGAAACGGTGATGGTTGTGGTGGGTGACAATGACCGGGGTGGCGATGGTGGTGGTGGAGGCGGTGGCGGTGGTAGTAGCGGTGGTGGGTGGCGGCGGTGGCGGTGGCGGTGGGAGTGGGAGTAGAGGTAGTGGTAGGACGATTTCAAATACTATTTTTTTTTAAAGTATTTATGAGAAATAATTTCTAAAAGTATTTTTAAAAAATCACTCCAAACACACTCTTAGAGACCTATTTTCCCTATTAAATTTAGGGTGTTAATATTAGCCGTTAGATTAACTTTAAAGTAAAATTTAAAATGATCTCAACCGCGAATAGTAAAAGTTATTTTGTTTATCTTTTAAAACTTGAATATAAGTTACTTTATTATATATATGTTATTGTTGAGTTGTCATTTTTAATTTGTATCGGGTTCGTGCTAATGATTTTTTTTTAATGTTATAACAACTCGTATTATAATAAATTATAAAATTTAAAATATAACTTACTTAATATTTATGTCAATTATTTGTCTTGTTTTTTAATTTCGTATCGTGTCAAATTCCTATTGTATTCTTGTCTATATATAAAATAGATTGATACCCATATCCTGAAGCCCTTGGCGCCATTCACCTCCTAAACTGCCATACATAAAAACATATATTTCAACATTTTTTTTTTGGTCAAAGCCACCCAGTGTAGGTGGAGGGTTTGATAGGACCCCTACCCGTATATATAATTAAAAAGAAAAAAGTACATGGGAGGAGGATATAGAGCCAAGCTTCAAAAGTGGAAGAAAGTTAAAGCAAAAACAAGGTGGTGACTCACCACTAAAAGCATGAAATAAATAGAAAAGCAATGTGGGGAATCCCCACAAAAACAAACCAACAAAAAACATCAATTAAAATAAAACTCAATAACAAACGTGAGGAGTCTGTCGAGCATCTAAGGTGAGGATGCCAGCAATCCTAGAAGGCAGGGATGACGAATTAGGGAATCGTTGATTAAGTTGCTGAGAGTAGGCCCAATTAGCCATGAAGTCTGCAGCCTGATTCGCCCCCCGCAAGACGTGGCAGACGCGAGCCGAGAGAGAAGCACACAGTGGCCGAATCTGAGCAAGCAGGTAAGCATAAATCCAGCACCTAGTACCCTGAGAAGAAACCCAAGAAACCACTGTAGCTGAATCTGACTCCACTACCAACTTTGAAAGCTCCCAAAGCTGCGGCTAACTCCAACCCAGCACAAATAGCTTGCAACTCCGCATAGAGAGTAGACTGATGCCCCAGAAACAAGCCAAAAGCCCTAAGTACCTAACCCTGGTGGTCCCGAATAACTCCCCCTGCCGCAAACAGCCCCAGATTGCCTTTAGAACAGCCATCAACGCTGATCTTCAGGCAACCTACTGTAGGACGAGTCCAAATAACCAAGCAAAGAGGTCGAGGCTGAGGAACCAAGACCCTAAAAGAACCTACAAATTCAACTGACTCATCCCGACGCAACTAACTCGGAGCAAACCCAAAAGCAAGTCCAACCAACTGCATATCGGTCATAACCCTCTAAATCACAACGGACACTTGAAAGGCCTAGACATCGAACCTATAAGCATTGCGCGCCTTCCATAAGTGCCACAAAATGAAGCACGGTAGCAGTACCCGCACGTGACTTGCAGAAGGAGCACAACGCCGCCAATGAAGCATCAAAGCATAAGGAGACTGAAATGGCCGACATCTGATCCCAAACATCCGATGCAAGCGGACAATCTAGAAAAAAATGTCTAAGAGTCTCAACAGCCCCACCACACATACACCGGGATACTACATGAAAACCCCGTCTCTCTAAACCATCATCTGTGGCCAGGAAATCATGAAACAACCGCCACATAAAGAAGGAGATCTGAGTCAGAATATGTCTCTGCCAGACACAAGAAAACCCAGCCCGAACTAGAGCTACATCCCAAATATTAGCCCAAGAAATCCTCAATGAAAAATCCCCCATCCAAAGAAAACCTCCACCTCATTTGATCAACCCCCTGCTCTGGAATCAAAATCTGCACAATCTGCTCAACAACTGAAGAAGGTAAAACCCCCAACAATCGGCTTCTATCCCACTTCCGACTCGCCCAGTAAGCAGAAACAGGAACCCCAGAAGCTGCCCCTGCATATACTAAAGCCAATGGGTAATCCTCCAACCAACAATCATACCAGAAGCTGACCTCACCAGACCATACTAACCATCTGATCCTCGGCTCAGCCACGGATCGAATCCCACACAACCGCCTTCAAAGAGGTGAAGCTGGGTAACGAAACTTAGTCAGCGCAGGATGGGTGGACCTATAGTACTTGGCCCTCATAAAATTGGACCAAAGTGACTGTTGAGCACAAAAACTCCACCAGAGCTTCACCTCACAAGCCTTGGCTAAGTCAAAAAAAGAACGCACCCCTAAGCCGCCCTCCTCTACAAGGAAACATACCTCAACCTAGTGACACCAGTGAATCCTCTAATGAGTAGCTGTATCACCTCACAAGAAACGAGTGAGCAACCTCTCTAACTAGTGAAAAAATCTACAGGAGGCCTCAGCACGTGAAATGAATGAATAGGCATCGACGCGGGCACATAACGAATAAGAGTGAGCTTACCTCCAAAGGAGAGGAAATGGTTCGCCCATCCAGAAATCCGCTCGCTCACCTTCCGAATCATCTCATCAAAGTATGAGATCCGAAGATGACCCAAGTAGATAGGGCACCCTAGATAAATAAAATGGAAGGTCACGCCTCTGAAAACCAGTGGTCTACCGTGCAATCACCTCTCTAGAATGCGAGGCACGTGAACTGATATAGAAACTGCTCTTGGCTTGACTAACTAACTGACCAAAGGCAGCCTTATAGTGATGTAGAAAATCCATAACTCCCTGCAAGCTCGACCGGCACCCATTAGCAAAAATGATAATGTTATAAGCAAAAGCCAAATGGGAGACCAAAACCCCAACTCCAGTACTATAAGCCACCCCCGAAAACCAAGCATACAAAGAGTCCAAGCCTCAAGACAAATACTCTACAGCAATGATGAACAAACAAGGAGAAAGGGGGTCACCTGCTGCAGCCCCCCTGCGACTGGAAAAAGCCTTGACAGACCCCATTCACCATCACAGAAAATCACGGCCCCCAGATAGCCCGTTGAACCAAATAAATCCAGCCCTCAAAGAACCCAAAAGCCCACAACATCTGGAGAATGAATGTCCAAGACATCCTGTCATATGCCTTAACCATATCTAGCTTTAGCACGACATTCCCACCCTTGGAAACTCTCCCCAAATCATGAACCAACTCCTGAGCCAAAAGTACACTGTCCTGCAACACTCGACCCAGCACAAACCCATTTTGCGTTGGTGATATGACACACAACAAAAAAGACGACAGACGAGAAACGAGGATCTTTGTCAACACCTTGTTGCTCACCTTACATAAATTAGTCAGTCGAAAATCTACCCAAGTAGAAGGTGACTTCTTCTTGGGTAAAACTACTACCAATGTACTCATAAATCCTCGAGGTATAGGAGAACCCCGAAAGTAATCCTAAATTGTAGCTAGCAAATCTGCTTCCACAATGTCCTAGCAAAACTGATAAAAGCGATTGTAAAACCCATTCGGACCCGGCGCACTATCAGAATCAATAGAGAACATGACCTGTCTGACCTCCTCAAAGTCAGCACAGCGCACAACCCAACATCATCTGCATCAGTCACAATCGTTGGAATAGCCAAAAAGTCTATAATCTCAACTTGACTAGCCCCCACAGAGAACAATCCCTGAAAAAAGGAAACTACCGAAGCACCAATAGCCCTAAGCTTAGTAATCCACTATGTATCATCACCCCGGATTCGATGGATTGAAAGAACATGCCGCTTCTTCCTCACTAAAGCATGAAAGAAACGGGTGTTCGAATCCCATTTACGAAGCCAGCGGACACGGGATTGCTGTCTCATAAAGACTCCTCATACTGTAAAGCCTGCTACAGCTCAGCCTGATCTGAAGGAGACCCTAACTGATCATGTACCATCTCTCTCCTACTAACCTCGGCCTTGACTTCCTGAACTCGCTGAAACACATTACCGAACACTTCCTTGTTCTAGACCTTAGGGTTTGTTTCAAACAAATAAGCTTGATTGAAACGTGGACATTCCCGAAGCGATCACAGAAAGGGTCCAGCTCTACCGCACAACCTCAAAAAATTCTCTGTGCCTGGTCCAAGTGTGAAGAAACTTGAATCGGCTCGGCCTTCTACTCTGATGCTGATCTCCAAAAATCAGTAGTGGTGAATGATCTAAACAAGTCCGGTTCAGGTGAGCCACCCGAAATACAGAAAAATAAGAACTCCAGTGAGCATTCACCACTACTCTATCCAATCTCCTCAAAGTACGTCCATTCGTCCATGTGAAGGGAGTACCCTTAAACCCAACATCCTCCAAACCTCTGGACATCAAAGCTAGGGAAAATGCATCAATAACAGACTGAGTCTGTGTATGACCCCTTGGATCTCATAATGGGACTCAAAAATGTTGAAATCCCCCCTAACCATCCACGAACCATCATGAATGCTCCCAAACTATGTCAAAGAATCCCACAAACCCTACCGAACAGAAGCTACCCAACTAGCACACACAAAAGAAACAAAAATTGGATCCGATAAGGAAGAATGCTGCACTTGGCAGTGAACCACCTGACCATCGTCATAAAGAACCTCCAATCGAAAATAGGAAGAACAAAAGATCCAAATCTTCCTTGAAATAGAACAAAAATTATGCTCCATATGAAAACGAATCTGAAAAGACTTTGACCGATCCTGATCAAAAAAAGGCTCTAAAATACAGAACATTGATAAACGGTGTGAGTGAATCAACTTCCTGAGCCTTCTAATCGAAGAGGCTTGACTAATCCCTCTAATGTTCCATATGAACGTACTAATCATTAGAAAGGAGTAGAAGAACCACACTAAGCGTCTCTCGACCAGGCTTACCACCTCTACCTCTTCTGCTTGTTCTACCTCCCCTACTAATATGCTGAGATCTACGCAACGGTACTTGCCAATCGGACTGTGAAGCATCATAAGGCATTAAAGCTCCTCCAGACTGAGAAAGGCCCTCTTGTGGGTCAGACAAGGATCCAACATCACCACCCAAGGACTCATCAGAAGATATATCTCCAGTAGAGTGACTCTGAATCCCAATCGATAATCTAGTATTGAGAAGAATATCAGTCGAGGTGGTACAATTCATGGGCCAACTAGAAGTCCCAACACCCTTATTTTTACGCCTCAAACTAGTATCCTCAAGAACTGACACAACCAGAGGACTCTCAACCCCTCGAAGCTCACGAATAGTCGAACAAACGACTATGGTAGTCGTAGGTCCATCACGGACTAGCTCAAAAATTATGTCAACTGAAGGGTCGGGGCACAAGCTCTGCTCCTGCACAACACTAGCATGGATAGTATCTGAACTAACCACACCCACAGACTCACCCATAGTACGTGGCTGAACAACAATCTAGACAGGAGCAGCTAAAGAAGACTCCACAGTAGAAACAACTATGGCCCTAGGGGGAGGAACAATGGTAACAACATCTGTCACTCCCCAGAGGATACTCTAACCTGTTTAGAACTCCTAGGAGGAGCAATAGGGGCTAGGGCTCTCTAAATAAGCGCACCCTCCTGTGATCTAGTCCTATGTTGGCCATCATCTCGACCCTGCTATGGTCAGTTTCCACTGACCTCCTCCTGGGACTGGGAATGGGTGATGCAGGTCTCCACTGAATGACATAAATGATGACACCCAGTACAATACTGCGGTACATCCTCGTAAAGCACATCTTGTCAAAATTCAATCTCTTGTTTGCCTATACTAATCCTCGGCACCCTCCGCCATGTGACATCATACTCAACCAGCACCCTGGCAACTAAGGGCCGACTCAAACTCATTGTGGCCTGATCAACCCGTAAAGGTGTCCCAATAATCGAGGCTATCGAGAATAATGCATCCTGGGAGCGCACAAAGTGGACTGGAAGATATGGGAATGAAACCTAGATAGGAACTATGGGTGACTCCTCGGTACAACAAAACTGCGGAGTCCACTTAAAGTCTGCCATAAATCGACCAAGCTTGCTTCACCCAGAGACGGGTGTAATCCTCCTCAAGGTCACACATCACGAGCACATGTTGGCTATCTAACAAAGAGGCACTAACCTGCCCCCTCAATCCAATCAGTTGTAGGAATCTCCTGATCATTTCCATAGGAGGCTGGCTTCGGGTAAACTTGCCCACCAGGGCCAACTTGAAAGAAGCTGCATGACTCTCAATCTCCTCGTCAGAAAAATCAACCGCCAGGGCATCCCTGTACTATGTGACAGGGCAGGGAACTCGGTGAATGGGAGCATCAAAATTAGGGGTGGCAAATCCCCTCAAAACATCTATGAATGACTTGTGTAGTTAAGTTGAGTCCGGGCAGAATCGGGTGGTCAGGTCCAAGAATTATGGTTGGTGGATACGACTGGTTTGAGAGCACCAGGTTGTGTTGGGTTTCAACCGATTTGGTGTTTAGCTTGTGGTGGTTGGCGAGTGGTATTAATTATGGGAAGTGGGCCAGATTTGATGATGGGATGGGTAGTGGCCAACTGAGTGTGATCTCCGTTGGAGCCTCCCATAGACTTGGCAATGTGATGCAAGTCGTCGGTAGTGGGGTGGTGGATAACTCCGCTGGTATAGGTGTGTGGGCCGGGAGGATGAAGGTCAGGTGGTGGGTTTAGATTGGTGGTTGGATCGTCATCGGTAGCTAGATTGGCCATGGGATTCGGTGGACTGGTGTGGCAGTGGAATGGGGTGGATAGTTGGTTTTTCGGTAGGATGGATTTTTCAGGCGATGAGTGGCTGCTAGGTTGTGCAGTGACTGAGTTGGGGGCAGTGATGGTGGCTGGGGCAGGTGGTTGTGACATGGAGGAGAGGCTAGGGTTAGGGTTAGGGTTAATTACAGGAAAAACTCACCGATGTATTTGTCGGTGGAACCTGGTTTGATGAGTCGTTGGGTTCAAGGGTGGGGCAGTGGAGTGGGCAGTCAATGGGTTTAGGCGGTGGGTAGTTGGTGGGTTCAGGCGGTGGGCAATCGGTGGGGCAGTGGAGTGGGTAGTCGGTGGGCAGTTCGTGTGCTTGGTTCAAAAGTGAAGATGATGAAGGGGGTTTTTGGAGGTCGGTGGTTTGATGATCCATTCGGTGGAGTTTATTTGTGTGGCGGTGGAGGTCAATGGGGATGGTAGTGGACTTGTTGGTGGCGTGGGTTTGTCAGGCGGTTACTAGGTGGGCAGTGAATGGGTTGGGGTAATGACAGTGGCCGGTGGCTGAGGGTTGCGATGTGGAGCCGCCAAAAACCTTAGTTTAGCAACATTGTTGTGTTTCTTTTGTATAAACTCTTATTTTTGTTTTTGAAATTTCATGAAGGGCACTAGCTATATTCGTTACAAATCTTATTGCAATATAACTTAAGTTGAATTCCGTCCCTATTTTTATACATTTACTAGTTTTTAAAATTAATTCAATTTTTTGAACCAGAATTAAAATAGTAGATCTTTTATCCCCTTCTCACCGTGGAGGAATGTGTGAGTAAAACAATACTCACTATGAGATTCATTAACAATATGGCCAAAAGCTAACAGGGTGTATACATGTTTTGCAAAGTAACATCAATAAGAGATCTCCATGTTTTTTTTTTAAATGTCAAGGGGCCATTGTGTTTGTTATCAAAACTCAAATAATTGTAATTTAGGGGTGTAATTTGGGCGGGTCAACCCGAGTTCAACCTAAAAAAAATAGGGCTTGGATTGGGTTTTTAAATTTTTAGGTTGGGTTTGAGTTCAAAAACTCCAATCCGAATTAAATTTTGGTAATACCAGGGTTGAGATGTCAGGTTATCAGGTTTAACCTGAACCCGACAAATTAAAAAATAATTTGTGAAATTTCATGTTTGACAGAGCAGTTAGGGAAGCAGGACTCTAAGAATCTTGGAAAGTGAGGAGAAATGACATCATAAGCTGTCAGTTGAAGACGGTTCAACACACGTATACGCATCTCGAGGAAAAGACCATGATTACAATCATTGCTAGAAAAGATGGCCTAGATGGTTGGAGGCCATCCCTATAAATATCAAAGGCCAGACCATAGAGAAAGGATCCATAATCAAACACAACAAACTCTACACAGAACCAACCTACCTCATACTTACCTATTTTTACTTCCAAGCAACTTTACTTTTCCAGTAATCCATAACTCCAGTGATCTTTTACTACTTTTATTTAATGTTAAGTATAATACTTGTTTCATTTTTCAAATTGTTGCTTTGCATTCCAATTGTATATATAAGTGCATTTGTTTTAGTAGAAGTAGATTTGTATTTGTAGGATTTTAGTTATTGCATGTGGGCACGTGATAACACGAATATACTTATTAGACGTATCCCAGGACCACACATAAACATGGATGATGTAAATGTAAATTAGGGGAAAAACAAAGGGAATAATCAAAAATTGAGACGAGATGGAAATATTGTCCCAGTTATTCATCGTTGAGAACCGGGAAATATTTCACAATGAGGAAATATCTCCAACCTCCGAGAAATATTTTACCATCTTGCATACTTTTTCTCGTCCAAGTGCATGTATTTGCTATTAAACCGGGAATGCTCCAATTATTTTCTCATTTCCATGGGGTGGATAAGAAAAACCCTTATCTTAATATCAAAGAATTCGAGGAGATGATTGGAACATTGCTTGATCAAAATGTGCGTGAGAAGATTGCTAAAATGAAGCTATTTGCAATTTCATTAAAGGATAAAGGGAAATCTGGGCTCAATTCTTCAAAACCCTGATCAATTGGATCATGGTCTTACATGCAAAAGGAATTTTTAACAAAAAAAATTTCAGTCCATAGAACTTTGAGACGACAAATTCAAAATTTTTCGAAAAGGGAAAACAAATAGTTCTATGAGTGTTGGGAAAAATTCAAAGACATTTTAAACTCCGTTCCGCATCATGGATTTAAGCCTTTGTAATTGGTTAGTTTATTCTATGATGGAATTACCCTTGCACATTGCCAGTTTATTGACAAGATGTGCAATAATGATTTTTTCAATAAAGATCTAAAAGAAGCCTTAGATATTTTGATAACTTAGCAGAAAATGCCCAACCTTAGGATATTTCTGATCTTGTTGAGATATCAAGGTCGTTTACATCATCTTAACCATCCAGGGGATGAAAATATGTGTTAAGAGATGAAGATGATATTCATGCCAAGATTTCAAAATTATCTCGTAAATTGGAAAGCTTAGTAGTGCAAAAGGTAAATGAGGTGAATGTTGTGGAAAGGTTGATAACCCATGTTCAATTTATGATACAATCGATCATTCCACAATGGAATGCTTGACTATTCCAGCCTTTAAAGAAGTTTTGCATGAGCAAATTAATTCTTTTAATCAATTGAAGCAATCATTTTCTCCATATCCTAACATAGATAACTTTGGATGAAGAAACCATCCTAATTTTAGTTGGAGAAATGAAAACACTACTGCACCTCATGCATGAATGACAATGCCCCTCCCGTCCAATAAAACCAAAAAATTTTTAGGTAGAGGTCCATCAACTAGTTATCATTATCACAATCACGGACCACAAGGGTTTTCGTAAAACCTACCTCAACAAGGATTTGGCCCTCAGGGTCAATCAAATGCATTTGCATACCAACCCCCTCATAAGAGAAGTTTAGAGGACACATTGCATTAATTTATACAAATTCAAATGACAATGAATAATCAAAATGCACAAGCCTTCGACAATATTAGAACTCAACTTACCAAGTTGACTAATTCTTTGTGTATGCAATGGCAAGAAAATGGTAAGTTTCCAACACAACCTTAGTGAAACCCTAAGGTCAGCATGGTGTTGTGGCCTCTAATGCAACTCAAAGTAATGTGGAGCAAATAATGTCTATCACCCTGAGAAGTAGAAAAGAAATAGATAAAACCATTTTACCAAAAGTCTCTAAACCTATAGAAAAAGAGACTAAGGAAGAATCTAAGGAGGGTGAGAAACTTGATTAGCCTAACATTGTCAATCTTGATGAAAAAAATTGTTTGTCCTTGAAGAGATTAAGATTAAGAGTACTAGTGAATCGGCGTTAAAAGTTTCATTTATTTATCTATTATTGATGTCGATTTGCACTGATTTTTAGTTATTAATTGGATAATCCTTTGGTTTTATGATTTGATTGATTTTCAATTTTTGGATATTTTATCAAGTAAAATAGGTACATTGAGCCAAATTGGAGGACCTGGTAAACCAACCAGACGATTGAAGTATAAAAAGAAATCAAGGGGGATCATAGTGTAATTATATGGAAAGCCAACCGAGTCAAAATATGATTTTGTGGCCCAATCTTGGATAGATAGTTGCGTCTGGAGGTGGGTCTTGCATCCGAACACATACGTGGATGCTGACAAGCTTGGAATTTTGGTTAAGTGTTGGTGACGATACATGACGCCTCTGTTTGAATGCGTGAGTTGTGTCCAGATGCACCTGCTAAGGATGGAATTCTAGAGAATTGAAGGTATCACGACGTGGAATTGTGTGTGGACTAGGATTTGATGATATGTTGTACTTTCGTTGACAAGCCATTCAGACTCAATTGGTTGACTGAATTAAAGAACTCAAGTTTCAAGGCTTGCATTTGAACGCGAGTCTTGCATTTAGAAGAGTCTATTGGAATACGCGCCATATGGATTTACCCTTGCAGACATTAGTTAGTAATTTTATATTATTTTTATTGGAAAATATAAATAGGAAAAGGGTCAATTGTATTAGGGGATCCATTCTTTAGTTCTTCTTTGGCTAATCTTCTTTTCCTAGAACTTTGGAAGGCTACTTCCATGCCTTGTGAGTAGGTTTTTTGGTACTCTCTCCTTGGGTAGGGATCTTGGATTGTGTATTGAATGTTATTATTACTGCTATTATTCGTGAATGATTTATCATTTTTATTATTTGATTAAATGAATATTTCTAATCAAAGTAATATACTTTGTATACTTGTTCGATTATTAATTGGGTTGATTCCTATGTATGGATAATTCTTATAATTCTCTATGAGTTTATATCGTTAATTCTAAAATTCATATTTTCATATTGATCATACATTGATTTAATATTTATATCCTCAGGTTGATTACACTGAAGTTGGAAGTCAACTGAGAAAAAGAGATAATTGCATTAGTATGACATTAAGTCAACTGACAAATCTATCAATGATTTTTGAACCTCAATCCTATAGTGGAAGTAAACATTGTGTCCTTTAAAAGTATTGTGGAAGTGGGCTCTACTTGTCGTTGCCCCAACCCCTCAAAATAGGATGAGTTAAATATTAGTGCATTAAGCCTCATTTCGTGCTCTTATTAATTTGTTGCTTAGAATTGGGTATTTCCTTGTGATTAACCCTAAAAAATGACCATTATTGTATTTGATTAGAGGGCTAATTGCACCAATTTAATAATTAAAGGGTTAAGATTAAATGATATTATTACTAATGGGTGAAAATATGTTGTTTTGAAAATACAGGGTCTAAAAGAGAAAAATTGGAAAGCTGAGGGGCTAAAGCGCAAAAAGGAGAATTGAGGAAATGCTACTAGCGTCCGGACGTTGAAAAGCATTTGAATGGTAGGGCCCAACATCAGCAAAAGAGACCAAGAAGCTAGCTTCCAAAATTTCAGAGAACAGCCACCGTCCGGACAGTGGAAGCTGGTGTCCGGACTTTGCTTTTGTAAACCCCACACTTATATATATATATATATATATATATATATATATATATATATATAGGTTTAAATAGCAAGTTATTATTTCTTTTGAAATGTTGATATGGAAAAATTCGAGTAAATAGTAGTTAAAACTTAGTTTTAGCTTGCAAATATATGAAATCGTTGTAATAGAACTTGTACCAACTAGGTTTGATGTACAAAAGTATGTTGTATAAGTTTGGGTTGAAATTGGAAGGGTTTGGAATGGATTGGAAATGAAGAAGGAATAATTTGTAGAAAAATAGGCAAAACATTTCTGAAGGTCGACGAAAAACCTTCTGGAAGGTTAAGGTAAAGGCTTATCTAGTAGGCAAAACCTTCCGGAAGGTTAATGAAAAGGTTTGTCCAGAAGACAAACCTTCCGGAGAAGGTTAATGAAAATATTTGTCGAGTAGACAAAACCTTCCGGAAAGTCGATGACAAACCTTTCGGAAGGTTAATAAAAAGGTTTGTCTAATAGGCAAACCTTTTAGAAGGTCCATGAAAAACCTTCCAAAAGGTCTTCGAAAAATCTAAAATTTTAAGTCGCGAATAGCCGACTTTTCTTCCACTATAAATACCTAAGGACGTCCCATTTAGCCCCATTTCAACACTTCTAACTCTAGAAAACCTTAGAGAGAAAGCAAGGAAGAGAAAAACACAAGATCAAAGGGGATTTTCACTTCATGAAGATCAAAACCCTAGTTTTTCAAGAACACCAAGGTAGGGGTTTCTTCCTATTATCTTACATTGAGGCTAGGGCTTATCTATATGTATTCTTTGGACTTTAAATCTTATATATATGCTATGAAAACTTTATTTCTTGCTGTTCTTGCAAAGACCACCACGTTTTAAGCAAAGTAATGGTTGGATAACCACTTTTCTTGGCATAAAAACCCTAGTTTTCAAGATAAATAGATTTTTCTTTTGACTCTTCCTTTATTCTTGATTTCGAAACTCTAGTGCTTTGTGTTGAGTAATAAAATAGTATTTGTCATGATCTATTGCTTAATTTCTTAAATTTTTCTATTGAAAAAATGCCGATTAAATTGGGAATTTATGATTTGAGAATTTGGTTGGAATTGCCTCTCTTGTATGATTGTTGTGATGGACTTGAATTGCATTCGAGCACTGCTGTAGAGTGTTAGAGGTTAGTCTATCCTAGTGGGGATGTGATGGTTTCCTAACATTTGTAGTGGTTTTTTGTTTGTGAAAGCAACCGCTATTGTTCACGTAAGTTCTAGGCTGAGGGTGGGTATACCTTTCCTGGGAAGGATTCATCAATGTCGTGGGAGACTGTATACGCCCTTCCTAAAGTGGTTTGTGTGGTTAAGATTGTGGTAGGTTAACAAGGTAGAATTGTGGTTTAGATTCATGGGAAGCAACCAACATACATGAGTGTAAAACCCAGTAAATTTAAATTTTTGTAAATAAGGGCAAAACGGTAATTTTGCCTCTATAGTACGGGTTGAAAACCTGAATTTTACTAGATCTCGGATGATGATACGGATCTCACCGTTGGATTTGTCTCGCGAAATCTAGTTATCACGTCAAATTTCATCGAATTCCGAGATAGTCAGATTTTTCACATTTTACGAGGCGATCAAGTCTCGGGAGACCCAAAAACGGGATTCTCAATAAAATTTTGAAATTTGGGAAATAATTAAAGAAAAATTAAAATAAAATTAATTTGAACTTGAACCGGGATAAAATTTAATCATTTCAGAATGCAAAGGACCTGGAAACAAAAGGGCCGTGTGGTGCATTGTGGGTTAAGTATTCTAAGAGTATAAAATAGGGGAAAAATCAGATTTTTCTCCCATTTCTTCAGCCGGTTAACGTGAGAGGGGAAAAGGGGAAAAAAGGGAGGAGTTCTCCACTTCTCTCTATGATCTATGACTCCACAGTGCTCAAATCCACTCGGGGTAAGAACAAAAGTTGTTCTCCTAGCCGAAGGCTACGTGACCACACCAAAAACGATGGGTTTCACCGAAGGTTGAAAAATGAGATTTTGGAAAAATGAGGATTCAAGGTTGTTTTGAGTTCTTGGGGCTTTCCAACATTATTTTACGCTTCGAGAGGTAGGGGTTCTCCTACTTTGGTTCATTTTTCACTTGTAGTGTTATATGAAATGTGGGAGTTAAAAGGGAATATGTATTTCACTCATTTATGTATATGATATTGGTGAAATGGGTATGGAAAACGAGTATGTAATGGGTTGGAGTAGAATTTCCTAGCTCGAAATTGTGATGTGAAAATTGCTTGTTTGGTAATTCCATGGGAAAAGAGATTATATGAGCATGCTATATGTTTTATATGATGCTTTGTGAATGAGGTGAAAATTCTTATGCAATAATATGAATTGTTGCCTTGAAGGTGTTTACCAAAATGCCTATGTGTGGATTGAGTTGTTATGAATTGATGATGTATAACATGCTTAGAAAATGTGTTGGAATGAAATGTTACTATTTGCTCCTTGAAATATTGACATTGTGATGATTTATGGAATTCATATGCATATGATATGAATCTCCATGGAACATGTAGACATGTGGTTTAAAATTGCTCATATGACATTCATTACATGTGGGCACGATGTTGGAATAACAATAATTCATTACATTGCATATGCACGTAGACATCGCAATTTATAGGTGTGGGTGCATGGTTGGCATCAAACACTACGTAGGTGGATAATGGGTGGGCTCAGGAAAGTTGGATTGAATGTCCGATTGAGTTGCATGGTTGCATGAAAAAGACTTGGGTCGAGGTAGCAAGAAGGGTTAGACTATCTCTCGGGTGAGAGACCCGATATTTGGATACGCACTTTCGTTGGTCTGAGAGCCCATAAAGTGTGTCGGTGTATGCGGAACCGTTCATGGAAGTTCATGAATTCCGTGTCGGTTGAGTAACCATTGGTGTAAGTCCATAAATACTCACCCCAGGAAAGACTAAGAGATTTTAGTTAGCCATTAGGTGTGTAACACAAATGGCTGGGGCTTAGGGAGCCCGATTTGATATTCACTGCATAACATGGGGTGAAGGTAGATAGCTGGAGCTAGAAAAGCTCGGTGTTAATACACATTGGCATGACATGTGTTGTGGAGCTAGGAAGGGCTCGGGTAAATTGCATGAATGAGCATTATCTCATTTCATGGCATAGTGTGTTAGATTTCAATCTTGACTTGCTTAAGCATTAATTGGAATGGATTTTGTTTGTGTTTTGTTGCATAACACATTGCATATACACTTAGGTGGGGAGTAGCCCTTGTAGGAAATTTTCTACTGGGCGTTGGCTCACCCTACACGGGAACATATTTCAGGTGCGGGGTTCGTACCGGTGGAGGACTGACATTTGGGACCTCAAAGATAAAGGAAAGCCGGTTTGTGGCTTTTGGAAACAAGTTTTGTATAAAAACTTAGGTTATATTCCATTTTTAATTGTAATTATATGGAATGAGTTGTAATAACCTTGTATGGATCATGTTTTATGTATTAAACATCATTATACAAGTTTATAAGATGTTGAAATGAGTTAGGATGAATTGAAAATGAAAAATTGACGAAACCGGAAATTTTGGGCATTCAGTAGAGAGTACCGGTACTGTGTACCGGTACACTAAACCTCTTGGAGTTCATAGAATCGTCATAACTTTTGATCCAACCGTTGGATGGAGCTGAAATGTTGACAAAATACAGAAGCCATCTAGATCTAAAACTTTCCTGTTTTGAACCTTTCTTGATTTTGAGTAGATCATGGTCCAAATGGAGGAAAACTGAGGTACTTCCACCAGATGGTGCTAGTGCTAGTGCCTTTGTTACCAAACATCAAAGACCTCCTTGATTTCTTCACTTCTAAGCCTCCAAATCCTCATGTAATGTGTCCATATCTTCACCACACATCCAACATGGTTGCAAGGTGGGAAAACGTACCGGTATGGCATACCGGTACGGTACTGTCCAGAGAGTTTAGCGTTTCGGTACGACATACCGGTACACTCCCTCAAACTTGAACATTTCTTATTTCTTGCTATGCCTTTGGACCTTGGTTTCCTTAGTTCCCTTGACATAAATGGACCTTAAAAAATATATATTGGGGTATATTGAACTCAATAAGAGTAAATGAATAATGAAACACGGGTAACACGTGTGAGTTAAAATCTCGGGTATTGGGATATTGTTGGTGAGATGTCGGCTCAAGTGACACTCACGGGCATTCCACGGGTTGACGGGTTGTCAACGGGACCCCCGGTTTTAGGGGCGTCAAAGCTTGGTATCAGAGCATAGGTATACGAATTACCTTGGGCTTGATGGGCATTGGGTTTAGACCATTGCATGCATAGTATATTTCATCTTATGTGCTTAAATTATATTACATGATTACGTGTTATGTGATTGTGTGAATTATATACATGGTAAAATGTATATGGA
This sequence comes from Ilex paraguariensis, assembly GCA_963454935.2. Taxonomy (NCBI): domain Eukaryota; kingdom Viridiplantae; phylum Streptophyta; class Magnoliopsida; order Aquifoliales; family Aquifoliaceae; genus Ilex; species Ilex paraguariensis. The sequence continues at coordinate 302,500 of CAUOFW020008525.1, read as the reverse complement.
AAGGGACACTAGGGTTAAAAGACATAACCTTGGGGGTTGGAAAAGAAATGAACTGGATAGTTTAATGTATAAATGTTTACTAGTGGGTGGTATAGACTCTACTAGGAAAACAAGGAGAAAAATCTCAATGCTTCAAGTTTGGTCCCTATCATGGGATACTAAATAAATACTCTATTGTTATCTGGCATGTGTGTAGATGGCAACTAGAGGGAGGGGACGTCGGGGTGGACAGAATAACCAACCCCCATCGGCCTTTGACCAACAAGCCTTTGTGGAGGCTATTGGTGTGGCGGCTGCTACGATTGTACAAGCTAGTGCTACAGCCGCTACTATGGCACAGACTGGTGCAAGTGGAGGACAAGGATGCTCAAGTAACCTCCAGAAGTTTAAAAGACACACAATCCTCCAGTCTTTATGGGAGGGGCAGATCCTATGGTAGCTGACCATTAGTTTCGGCAAATCGAAAAGGTATTGAGGGCTATGAAAATCACCTCCGATGCCATGAAGATAACTCTGGCTACATTTCAGCTAGAGGGAGAATCCCAAGTGTGGTGGGATTGGTAAAATACTCCAAGAACTTAGAGGCGATGTCATGGGCAGAGTTCAAGGAGCTCTTCATGGCCAAGTACTTCCCGGTGATTGCTAGACATGCAAAAGCCCAGGAGTTTCTAGACTTGAAGCAAGGTACCATGATGGTGATGGAGTACGTGACTAAATTCACGGAATTAGCACGTTTTTCCGATGACTATGTGGCTACAGATACGGCCAAAGTCAAAAAGTTTGTGGATGGCTTAAAGTTGTCCATCCGAGGCAAGATTGTGGGTCTTCTTCTGTAAGACTTGGACTCGATGGTCACCACAACTATGGCCATTGAGAGAAAGATTGAGGATGCAAGAAGCATCCGAGAGTCGGGTGCCAACAACAAGAAGAAGGAGGGTTAATCCTCTTATTCTAGCTCAGGAAAGAGGCAGAGAACTTTTAATCCTCAGGGATAGGGCCCTGGTTATAAAGGCCAAGGCTAAGGTCAATCCTCCCAAGATGGGAGAAATCAGCGTACTACATATCAGGCGGGGCAGAGGACAAGTTTCCATTGCCACCAGTCGGGTCACATGAAGCGGGATTGTCCCTAGAGGCAGGGATCCCAAGACTATGACTCATCTCAGTCCCAGACTTCGGTGGGGCAACCACAGACACAGTACATTCCTCCCTACCCCACTATGGGCCAGGGGAACCAGTACCAGTTCTAGGGTGCTACACAGGCCCCTACTACTCTACGAGTGAGGACTCTGTAAGCTGGCCAGATGGGCCAGGGCATGGGTCGAGGCTAAGGCCAGAGCATGGGTCGAGGCTAAGGCCAGGGCTCACAGGTTGGTACTTCAGAAGCCCAGGGGTGTGTTTACGCCATGGTGCCACAGACTAAGCCGAGAGATCCATCGGTGATACAGGGTAAATTCCTACTCTCTTGCTTATAGGCTAGAGTGTTATTTGATTCTGGTGCATCATATTCATTTATTGTTGCATCTTGTGTGAAAGACTTGGGCATAGAGGTTGATACCTTGAAAGAACCATTGCATGTGAGTTCTCCCTTAGGAGCTAGGTTGAGAATTGATCAGACATGTCGGGGTTGTGAGTTAGAGATCTCGGGGATTCTACTCACCGTGGACCTTAGGGTCATGGACATGTCTGAGTTTAATGTGATCCTTGGTATGGATTGGTTGATGGCACACCGAGTCATCATTGATTGTGATCAAAAAAGGGTCACGGCTTATATGCCTGAGGGCATTTGTTTTAAGTTCCAGGGGGAAAAGTGTGCTGCTTTACCTCAAGCTGTGTACGACTCTAGATGACATGGACAGTTGATGGGTTGGCTAGCTAGCCTTACCTTGGAGAACGAGATGAGATAGGAGTTGGGTCTACCTCGAGTTGTATGTGAGTATGAGGATGTTTTTTTGGATGAATTACCGGGATTACCTCTACATAGAGATGTAGATTTCACCATTGAGTTGCATCCGGGTATATCGCCTATCTCTATGACTCCACATAGGATGACACCAGCTGAGTTGCAAGAACTCAAGGTCTAGTTACAAGAATTATTGGACAAGGGCTTCATTAGACCGAGCACTGCATCTTGGGGCGCTTTAGTGCTATTTCTTAAGAAGAAAGACAAGACTCTTCGATTATGTATCGATTATCGACAGTTGAATCGGGTCACTATCAAGAATAGGTACCCTTTGCCGTTGATTGATGACTTGTTTGATCAACTGAGAGGGGCACGGGTCTATTCTAAGATAGATCTTCGTACCGATTCTCATCAGTTGAGGGTTAGGGAGGAAGATATCCCTAAGACGGCGTTTAGAACGCGGTATGGACATTTTGAGTTCATAGTTATGCCATTTGGTTTGACAAATGCTCTAGCGGCATTCATGGATCTGATTCATATGGTATTCCAACCCTATTTGGATCAGTTTGTCATGGTCTTCGTTGATGACATCTTGATCTACTCCAAGTCTGAGGAGGAGCATGAGGGACCTTTGAGGAGGGACCGGTGCGCATCATGGATAGTAGAGAACAGATTTTGCGAGGCAAGTCTGTGCGGCTAGTGAAGGTGCGATGGCAGCACCAAGGCATAGAGGAGGTGACATGAAAGCGTGAGGACACTACACGTACCAACTATCCGTTCCTGTTCGAGAATGGAGGTACAAGTTTTATAATTTTAATTATATTGTCATTGTTACATATGCATATGTTTGAATGTATATGTGTATGTGAATTTCGAGGATAAAATTCTTTTAAGGGGGAAGAATGTAAAATATGGTAAATTTAATTTTTTGTAAATAAGGGCAAAATGGTAATTTATCGCTAGAGTACGGGTTGAAAACCTAAATTTTTTTAGATCTCGAATGACGATACGGACCTCACTGTTGGATTCATCTTGCGAAATCTAGTTACCACGTCAAATTTCATCAGATTCTGAGATAGTCAGATTTTTTGCGTTTTGCAAGGCTGTCGAGTCTCGGGTGATCCAAAAACGGGATAATAATTAAAGGTAAATTAAAATAAAATTAATTTGAACTTAAATCGGGATAAAATTTAATCGTTTCGGGATGAAAACGGACCCAAAAAAAAAGGGCTCTGTGGCGCGTTATGGGCCAAGTATCCTAAGAGTATAAATAGGGGGAAAAATCAGATTTTCTCCCATTTCTTCAACCGGTTAACGTGAGAGGGGAAGAGGGGGAAAAATGGAGGAGCTCTCCACTTCTCTCTATGATCTACGACTCCACGGTGCTCAAATCCACTCGGGGTAAGAACAAAAGTTGTTCTCCTTGCCGAGGACTACGCGACCACACCAAAAACGACGAGTTTCACTGAAGGTTGAAAAATGAGATTTTGGGGAAGTGAGGATTCAAGGTTGTTTTGAGTTCTTGGGGCTTCCCAACACCATTTTACGCTTCGAGAGGTAGGGGTTCTCCTACTTTGGTTCATTTTCCACTTGTAGTGTTATATGAAATGTGTGGGTTAAAAGGGAATATGTATTTTACTCATTTATGTATATGACATGGGTGAAATGGGTATGGAAAACGAGAATGTAATGGGTTGGAATAGAATTTCCTAGCTCGAAATTGTGATGTGAAAATTGCTTGTTTGGTAATTCCATGTGAAAAGTGATTATATGAGCACGCTATATGTTTTATATTATGTTTTGTGAATGAGGTGAAAATTCTTATGTGATAATATGAATTGTTGCCTTGAAGGTGTTTACCAAAATGCCTATGTGTTGATAGAGTTGTTATGACTTGATGATGTATAACATGCTTAGAAAATGTGTTGGAATGAAATGTTAATATGTGTTCCTTGAGATATTGACATTGTGATGATTTATGGAATTCATACACATATGATATGAATCTTCATGGAACATGTAGACATGTGGTTTAAAATTGCTAAAATGACATTCATTACATGTGAGCACGATGTTGGAATAACAATAATTCATTACATTTCATATGCACGTAGACATCGCAATTTATGGGAGTGGGTCCATGGTTGGCATCAAACACGACGTAGGTGGATGATGGGGGGGGGGCTCGAGAAAGTTGGATTGAATGTCCGACTAAGTCGCATGGTTGCATGAAAAAGGCTTGGGTCAGGGCACCAAGAAGGGTTAGACTATCCCTCGGGTGAGAGACCCGATATTTGGATACGCACTTCCATTGGTATGAGAGCCCATAAAGTGTGTCGGTGTACACGGAACCGTTGGTGGAAGTCCATGAATTCCATGTCAGTTGGGTGACCGTTGGTGTAAGTCCATAAATACCCACCCCAAGAAAGACCTGGAGATTTTAGTTAGCCATTAGGTGTGTAACACAAATGGCGGGGGTGTAGGGAGCCCGATTTGATATTCACTACATAACATGGGGTGAAGGTAGATAGCCAGAGCTAGAAAAGCTCAGTGTTAATACACATTGGCATGACATGTGTTGTGGAGCTGGGAAAGGCTCGGGTAAATTGCATGAATGAGCATCATCTCATTTTATGGCATGGTATGTTAGATTTCAATCTTGACTTGCTTAAGCATTAATTGGAATGGATTTTGGTTGTGTTTTGTTGCATAACACATTGCATATGCACTTAGATGAGGAGTAGCCCTTGTAGAAAATTTTCTATTGGGCGTTGGCTCACCCTATACGGGAACATATTTTAGGTGCGGGGTTCGTACCTGTGCATGACTCACATTCGGGGCGTCAAAGATGAAGAAAAGTCAGTTTGTGGCTTTTGGAAACAAGTTTTGTATAAAAACTTAGGTTATATTTCATTCTGAATTGTAATTATGTGGAATGAGTTGTAATAACCTTGTATGGATCATGTTTTATGTATTAAACATCATTATACAAGTTTTATATGATGTTGAAATGAGTTAGGATGAATTGAAAATGAAAAATTGACGAAACAGGAAATTTTGGGCATTCAGTAGAGCGTACTGGTACACTAAACCTCCTGGAGTTCGGCGTACCGGTACACTTTTCTACTCCAAACCAGTTTTCGTAGAATCGTCATAATATTTGCTCCAACCGTTGGATTGAGCTGAACTTTTGATACAATACAGAAGCCATATAGATCTACAATGTTCCTATTTTGAACCTTTCTAGATTCTAAGTGGATCATGGTCAAAATGGAGGAAAACTGAGGTACTTCCACCAGATGGTGCTAGTGCTGGTGCCTTTGTTACCAAACACCAAAAACCTCCTTGATTTCTTCACTTCTAAGCCTTTAAATCCTCATGTAATGTGTCAATATCTTCACCACACATCCAACATGGTTGCAAGGTGGGCAAAGCATATCAGTATGGCATACCGATATGGTACTGTCGAGAGAGTTTAGCGTACCGGTACACTCCCTTAAACTTGAAAATTTCTTATTTCTTGCTATGCCTTTGGACCTTGGTTTCCTTAGTTCCCTTGACACAAATGGACCTCAAAAGAGATATATTGGGGTATATTGAACCTCGATAAGAGTAAATGAATAATGAAACACAGGTAACACGTGTTAGTTAAAATCCCAGGTATTGGGATATTATTGGTGAGATGTTGGCTCAAGTGACACTCACGGGTATTCCGTGGGTTGACGGGTTGTCAACGGGACCTATGATTTTAGGGGCGTCACAATGAGAATATGAAATAACACTATTGAATTATTATTGTTATTATGTGGAATGATTTCCTACAAGAGCTTGTGGAGGTATGAGACTCTACAAGAAGTTGTGGGAAATGGTTTATAATTGAAAATGGTTTATTGTTTGAAAATTCATTTTTACTGTTCATTTAAATTATTGCTACTGTATAAACTTGAGATCCATCGAAATGTCCTGGTTTTATTTTAGAAATTGATATATGATATTTGAAAAATGAGGCCGACTTGCTTTATAAGTTTTCTAAACCTTGTTCGAGTTTAGGAGGAATGTTGCTACAGAGCTTAGTGCTCACCTCCTACAAATTATATATATTTTTCAGATTGTGGTTTAGAGGAGGAGCTTGGAGTTGAGGAGTTGATACATTGGGAAGCTCCACTAGACGGACTCGTGGATCCCGAGGTGGATGTGTAAACCCTCATACTCTTATATTTATATAGCACCTAATTATGTTTTTGAAATACTAATTTAAGTAATGGAGTATGCATGAACTAAGTAGATTGTAAGAGTAGAGATGAAAATGTTAATAGTGTAGAATAGGATAAATATTTAGTTTAAACTTAGTTTTGACTTGTAAATATGAAATCGTTGCAATACAACTTATACCAACTATGTTTGATGTACAAATGTATGTTGTAAAAGTTTGGGTGGGTTTTGGAAGGGTTTGAAATGGATTTGAAATGAAAAACAGAGGAAGAGGCAAAATTGGACATATCGTACAGGTACAGCGTACTGGTACGCTGCTGTCCAGAGGGCATACTGTACCGGTTAAGTTCCAGACATTTTAAGTCGTGATTTGGGGTCCATTTTTCACCCTATAAATACATAATGACGCCTCCATTAGCTCCATTTCAAACTTTCTAACCCTAGAAAACCTTAGAGAGGAAGAAAGGAAGAGAAAAACACAAGATCAAAGGGGATTTCCACATCAAAGAAGATCAAAACCCTAGTTTTTCAAGAACACCAAGGTAAGGGGTTTTCTTCCATTCTTGTCCGTTGATGCTAGGGCTAATATATATGTATTCTTTGACTCTAACTCTTATATATTTGCTATGAAATCATATTTTCTTGGTCTTCTTGAAATTATTATCATGTTTTACACAAGTTAGGGTTGAATACCCATGAAATCTCTTTTCTTGCTTCAAAATCCTAGTTTTTGGAGAGTGATGGATTTTCTTCTTAAATTCTTCCTTTATTATTGATTTTGAAACTATAGTGCTTTGTGTTAAGTAATAAAATGACGTTGTTGTGATCTCTTGTATTTTTCTTAATTGGTTTTGGAATTGTCACATGATAAATTTGGGGATTTTTAAGATATGCTTGTAAATTGAGAAATTCAGTTTGGATTGTATCTCTCATGAGTGTGGGATGACTATGGGTGGCCTTTGACGAGATATCGTAGAGTGAGTAGACGTTATTCATACTCAGTGTGAGTTTGAACTTTTTCTACCACTCGTAGTGGGGTTAGTGCTTTGGTAAGACTAAACCGCTATTGCTCATGGGTATCGAGGCACAGGGTTTGTATACTAATGCCTGGGTTGGATACGTCATTGCCATTGGTATGGTATACGCCCTTCCTAAAGGTTGGGTATCTTTGAGAAGATTTGGGTGTGTGTGTGTGGGCTAGATGTTACTCAATGCATCGATTCATGTGGATGCCCTACATCATGTTTGAGATACATGTATAAATTGTTGTGAAATATTCAAGTTATGAATTATTGTTCATTGTACCAGAAATAGTTTCTACAGGAATTTTGGGAAGTATGAGATACCGCATGAACTTGGGAGAAACGGTTTATGGTGTAATGGATTATTAGTTGCATATTGGTTTCATTTATGCATTAAATTATTACTATTGCTTAAACTTAAGGTCTGTTTAAATGTCCCAGTTTTCTTTCAAAATTCATATATGCTATTTGTGAAAGATGATCGACCATTTTTATATGCTTTTCTAAACCTTGTTCGAGTTTGGGAGGAATGTTTCTACAGAGCTTAGTGCTCACCCCCTACAAACTACATTTTTTAGATTATGTATTGGAGGAGGATTTGGGAATTGAGGAACCGGCATACTGGGAGATTCCTGTAGACGGGCATGTTGATCCCGAGGTGGACGCTTAGAACAACATTACTTTTTATTCTAAACAAGGAAATTTACTTTGGAAATATTGTGAAGTCTAGACTCTTTTGTAATTCTGCTGCGAGTTTGTGGTTAATTCTTTTGGGATGTAATTATCTTACTTTGGGATCTAATTCTTTTGGGGATATATATTCGTCATATTTTGGTGTATTCTTTTAGGAACGAGATTGTAAAGATTACCTTTGATGTATGACATTTCTTTATGGATGAATTATTTAGTTGCTCTCATGATGTGAATGGTTTTTAGTTTGTAATGCCGTCCAGGGTGGGTTTTGGGGCGTTACAAAGTTTTGGTATCAGAGCTTAAGCTTTAGTTCTTACATGGGAGCTATAGGTTATGGATTCCCACTAGAGGGTTAGGACTAAGTTGAGAGAAATAATTGGTATAAAATCTATACACGTCTTATACTTTAGATTAAAAAGTATAGTTAGGATGTCTTGCACATCAATGAAACTAAAGTGTGAATTGATGTGCAGGATGGACGGTAGGCGTGGACGTGGACGAGGTCATGGTGGCCAAGCAAACCCATCACCACCACCACCTCCCGATGCCATGAACGACATCTACCAATGCTTGAGGGAGCTCACCAGACGGGTACAAAACCAAAATGGAAATAATAACAACCACAATGGGGGAGCTCATCCACTAGCCCAAGGACCGAGCAACAGGGATGAGAATAGGAGAATGGTTGTTCTTTGAGAGTTTCTAAGACAACGCCCACCCACTTTTCAATGAAGCTCCAATCCCTTTGATTCGGATAGATGGATCCGCCGAGTGAAGAAGATTTGTGACGACATGGGTGTGGCCGATGACCTTAGGGTCGGCTTGGCGACATATCTATTGGAGGGAGAGGCCGACCATTGGTGGGATTCTGTAAAGAGAAGAAGCAACCCCGATGCACTCATTTGGGAGGAGTTCGACCAAATCTTTCGAGACAAGTATTTTTCAGAATCAGTTAGAGACAGAATGAAGGCAGATTTTCTTGCTCTATGATAGGGCAGTATGACGGTGGCCGAGTATGAGAGGAGGTTTGACGAGCTATCCCGTTATGCTGTGGAGTTCATATCTACTGATGCCAGCAGGGCAAAGCACTTTGAGTAGGGATTAAGGCCTGTTATTCGGAAGAAGTTGGTGGCCCTCAAGATCAGGGAGTATGGGAATATGGTTGACCAAGCTGGACTTGTGGAAAGAGATATAGAGGACAGCTAACGACGACAGAACTTCGTGAGATGGGTGCTAGTAGTAGCGGATTACTGCGAGTGGCACCATATCGACGGCCAGACCAGGCAAATGGATAGAGACTTTTGACAACCCGAGGAGATGGAGTTGCTCAGACTAGAACCAACACTGACCCATGTCAATACTTTGCATGCAGAGAGGTTGGGCACTTCAAACATAGATGCCACTCGTTTCCCCCAAGGACTAATCAAACAACCAGGCCGGTACTAGCAAACAAGCCACCCCTACAAAGGTCAGCACAACAAAGATCGTTACAAGCTCAAGCCCCCGGCGGTGCCAATCAAGGGAGAGTTTTTGCTTTAACTCAACCGGAGGAGGATGCTTCTAATGCTATAGTGGAAGGTATTGTGCTTCTTTATAACTCTTGGGCCCGAATCTTATTTGATCCCGGTGCTACACACTCATTTATACGTACTACATATGCTTTTAATTTGGGATTGGAATATGAGAAGCTAGAACATGCCCTTAGTATTGACATGCCCATGGGAGAACGGTTGGATACAACAAAAGGCATGTAGAGGATGTGTGCTTCGCATTGTGAAGCAAGAGTTGGTTGTCGATTTGTTTGCATTAGATATGAAGGGGTACGACGTTATATTTGGGATGAACTTGTTGTCCGCTTTCCGTGCAGTGATGGATTATTTTTGCAAGCGATTTTCCTTTCAACTACTAGGAGGAGTAGTTTTTACTTTCAAGAATGATCGCAATTCTTCTCATCCATTTCCCACAACGGGAAATAGATTCTTGAAAGCTAAGGTAAGAAACAATTTTAGTTTCTTGGCTAGCTCAATGGGAGATGATCTGGACAAATCCCAACTGGACGTAATATTGGTGGTGTCGGACTTTCTGGATGTTTTTTCTCGATGAATTACCTGGGTTACCCCCACAACGAGAGATTGAGTTCAAGATTGATCTCTATTCGGGAACCAAACCCATATCCATTGCTCCTTATCGGATGACACCTTTGGAGTTGAAGGAGCTAAGGAAGCAATTAGACCATTTATTGGCGATTGGGTTTATCCGTCTAAGCACTCCACCTTCGCGAGGCCCGGTCCTCTTCGTGAAGAAACATAACGAAACACTTTGGTTATGTACAGACTACCGAAGGTTGAACCGAGTGAGAGTGAAGAATAAATACCCGTTGCCACGAATTGATGATTTATTCGATCAGCTAAAGGGTTCCAAGTATTACTCCAAGATTGATCTTCGTATGGGGTACCATCAACTGCAGATGAAGGAGGAAGATATTCCTAAGACAGCTTTCCGTACACGATATGGTCATTTCGAGTATATGATGATGCCGTTCGGATTGACTAATGCTCCAGCAGCCTTCATGGATTTAATGTACAGGGTATTTCGGCCGTATCTAGATCAGTTTGTCATCGTGTTTATTGATGACATACTAATCTACTCCCGGAATCACGAGGAACATGAACGCCATTTATCTATTGTGCTACAGACATTGAGAGAACATAAGTTATATGCGAAGATGAGTAAATGTGAGTTTTGGATGAAGGAAGTGAAATTCCTTGGATATGTTATGTCGGAACAAGGGGTAGCTATTGATCCCGCAAAGATTGAAGCCGTAATGAAATGGGAACCACCTAAGAATGTGACAGAAGTACGTAGCTTCTTGGGTTTAGTAGGCTACTACCGGAGGTTTGTGGAAGGGTTCTCCAAACTAGCGATGTCGATGACTCGCCTTACGAAGAAGGGAGAAAAGTTCTTGTGGACTCAAGTGTGTGAATTAGCCTTTCGCACCTTGAAGTAGAAGTTGACAACCGCTCCTGTCCTCATTATTTCGATTAGTGGGGAAGGATACGATGTGTACACTGATACTTCGCTACGAGGCTTGGGGTGTTTGCTAATACAAGGAGGGAAGGTGGTTGCCTATGGCTCTAGGCAACTCAAGGTTCATGAACAGAATTATCCCACCCATGACTTAGAGCTTGCCGCGGTGGTTTTTGCTCTTAAGTTGTGGAGATGTTACTTATATAGGGAAAAGTTTCAGGTGTTTTCTAATCATAAGAGCCTCAAGTATGTGTTCACACAGAAAGACTTGAATCTTCGGCAAAGAAGGTGGGTTGAGTATCTAGAAGATTATGATTTCACACTCAACTACCATCTAGGGAAGGCCAATGTAGTCGCCGATGCACTTAGTCAAAAGTCTTGGGGTGAACTCAATGTTCTTGCAAGTAAATGGAAGATGAGGGATGCCCTTGGAGACTATGATATATGGGTTAGAGAAGATAAATCTCGGCCATGCCTATTCAACCATGTGGCCCAACCTACCCTTCAACGTAGGGTTGTGGAATTGCAGTGCTTAGATCTTGACTTAGCGTCGATTCGAGCTAAATTGGAGAATAGAGAAACAATGGAGGGTTGGTCTTTGAGAAATGGAGAACTGAGATATTGGGAGAAGCTATGTGTTCCCGATGATTCATCCCTAAAGGAGAAGATACTTGGAGAGTGTCATCGCTCTAAATTTGCTATCCACCCCGGTAGCACAAAAATGTATAGGGACATGAAGCGCCAATATTGGTGGAAGGGAATAAAGAAGGATGTGGCAAGGTTCATAGCACGATGTGCGGTGTGCCAACAGGTGAAGATCGAATATCAAAAGTCGGGAGGATTACTACAGTCTTTGTCTATCCCAGAGTGGAAGTGGGTTCACATCACCATAGATTTCATGTCGGGTTTACCACGGACGTTGCGCGGGCATAATGCAGTATGGGTTATAGTTGATAGACTCACCAAGTCCGCACATTTCTTGAGTATGAAGACCACAGACACTCTAGAGACCTTGAGCAAGCTCTATATCCATGAGATTGTGTGATTACATGGAGTTCTGCTCTCGATTATTTTCGATCGCAATTCTCGTTTTGTGGCACAATTTTGGCAAATTCTACAACGAGCTATGGGGACAGAGTTACGCTTTAACACCGCTTTTCATCCCCAAACGGATGGCCAATCTGAGAGGGTGATACAGATTTTGGAGGATATGCTCTGTGCTTGCGTATTGGACTTCAAGGGAAGTTGGAGTGACCATTTGCCGTTGGTGGAATTTACGTATAACAACAGCTATCAGGCAAGTATTGGCATGGCACCGTATGAGGCATTGTATGGAAGGCCATGTAGGTCGCCGACTTGTTGGTGGAAGCTGGTGAGAGTAGTTTGTTTGGGCCAAAAATCGTTTGGGAGACTACAAAGAAAATTCAACTTATTAGGAGAGGCTACGCACAGCACAAAGTAGACAGAAAAGCTATACGGATCGAGGAAGAAGACCCTTGGAATTCCAAGAAGGGGACTATGTTTTCCTCAAAGTGTCGCCTAAGAAGGGAGTTTTGAGATTCAGCAAGAAAGGAAAATTGGCTCCAAGGTATACTGGACCATTTGAAGTGATCAAGGCAGTGGGCAAAGCGGCATATCAACTTTAGTTACCGGTTCAGTTATCAAAGGTGCACGACGTGTTTCATGTGTCGATGTTGAGGAAGTGCCAGTCGGAGACCACACATGTGATAGATTTGAAAGATATCAAAGCTCAAGACAGAGCAACGTATGAAGAACAACCGATGAAGATTCTTGATACCAAAGAGAAGGCGCTCCGCAACAAAGTCATCCAACTAGTGAGGTTTTGTGGCAACATCACGGAATGGAAGAAGCTACTTGGGAACCCGAGCTAGAGATGCGAGTGAAGTACCCTTATTTATTCCTTACTTGAGGTAAGTTTCGAGGATGAAACTTTCATTAAGGGGGGTGGATTGTAAACCCCCACACTCTTATCTTTATATAGCATGTAATTATGTTTTTGAAATACTAATTTAAGTAATGGAGTATGCATGAACTAAGTAGATTGTAAGAGTAGAGATGAAAATGTTAATAGTGTAGAATGGGGTAAATATTTAGTTTAAACTTAGTTTTGACTTGTAAATATATGAAATCGTTGCAATACAACTTATACCAACTTTGTTTGATGTACAAATGTATGTTGTAAAAGTTTGGGTTGATTTTGGAAGGGTTTGGAATGGATTTGAAATGAAAAACACAGGAAGAGGGAAAAACTATACAAATCGTACAAGTACAGTGTACCGGTATGCTGCTGTCCAGAGGGCATACCGTACCGGTATGCAAGTTTCAGACATTTTAAGTCGCGATTTGGGGTCCATTTTTTATCCAATAAATACATAATGACGCCTCCATTAGCTCCATTTCAACCTTTCTAACCCTAGAAAACCTTAGAGAGGAAGAAAGGAAGAGAAAAACACAGGATCAAAGGAGATTTCCATATCAAAGAAGATTAAAACCCTAGTTTTTCAAGAACACCAAGGTAGGGGGTTTTCTTCCATTCTTGTCCATTGATGCTAGGACTAATATATATGTATTCTTTGACTCTAAATCTTATATATTTGCTATGAAATCATCTTTTCTTGGTCTTCTTGCAATTATTATCATGTTTTACACAAGTTAGGGCTGAATACCCATGAAATCTCTTTTCTTGCTTTAAAATCCTAGTTTTTGGAGAGTCGTGGATTTTTTTCTTAAATTCTTCCTTTATTATTGATTTCAAAATTATAGTGCTTTGTGTTGAGTAATAAAATGACGTTGTGATCTCTTGTATTTTTCTTAATTGGTTTTGGAATTGTCACATGATAAATTTGAAGATTTTTGAGATATGCTTGTAAATTGAGAAATTGAGTTTGGAATATATCTCTCATGAGTGTGGGATGACCATGGGGGGCCTTTAACGAGATATCGTAGAGTGGGTAGAAGTTATTCAAACTCCGTGTGAGTTTGAAATTTTCCTACCACTCGTAGTGGGGTTAGTGCTTTGGTAAGACTAAACCACTATTGCTCATAGGTATCGAGGCGGAGGGTTAATATACTAATGCCTGAGTTGGATACGTCACTGTCATTGGTATGGTATACGTCCTTCCTAAAGGTTGGATATCTTTGAGAAGATTTGGGTGTGTGTGTGTGGGCTAGATGTTACTCAATGCGTCGATTCATGTGGATGCCTTACATCATGTTTGAGATACATGTATATATTGTTGTGAAATGTTCAAGTTATGAATTATTGTTCATTGTACCAGAAATAGTTTCTACAAGAATTTTGGGAAGTATGAGATTCCGCAAGAACTTGGGAGAAACAATTTATGGTGGAATGGATTATTAGTTGTATATTGGTTTCACTTATGCATTAAATTATTATTTTGCTTAAACTTGAGATCTGTTTAAATGTCCCAATTTTCTTTCAAAATTTATATGTGCTATTTGTGAAAAGTGACCGACCATTTTTTATATGCTTTTCTAAACCTTGTTGGAGTTTGANAAATGTCCTGATTTTCTTTCAAAATTCATATATGCTATTTGTGAAAGGTGACCGACAAGTTTTATATACTTTTCACAACCTTGTTCGAGTTTGGGAGGAATGTTGCTACAGAGCTTTGTGCTCACCCCCTTACAAACTACATTTTTCAGATTATGTACTGGAGGAGGATTTGGGAATTGAGGAACCAACACATTGGGAGATTCCCATAGACGGGCATGTTGATCCCGAGGTGGATGCTTAGAACAACATTACTTTTTATTTTGGACTAGAAAATTTACTTTGGAAATATTGTGAAGTCTAGACTCTTTTGTAATTCCACTGCGAGTTTATGTTTAATTCTTTTGTGATGTAATTATCTTACTTTGGGATCATATTCTTTTGGGGATATATATTCATCATGTTTTGGCGTGTTCTTTTGGGAACGAGATTGTAAAGATTACCTTTGATGTATGAAATTTCTTTATGGATGAATTATTTAGTTGCTCTCATGATGTGAATGGTTTTTAGTTTGTAATGCCGTGCAGGGTGGGTTTTGGAGAGTTACAGGATGTTTAGGGTTATATTCTCCTAGGTGCTAGACTAGGAAATTTCTTTTGAGATTATGTAAAGACTAATCTTTTGTTTATTCCGCTGCGAGAAAATAGTTGATTCTTTTGGGATGTAATGTCCATGTCCATGGTTGGCCTATTCTTTTGGGGTGATATTATAAATGTTATATTTGATGAATGAAATGCTCTTTACAGATGAATTTATTTAGTTGCTCTCACGATGTGAATGGTTTTTAGATCGTAATGCCGTCCAAGGTGGCTTTTGGGGCGTTACAGCTTTAACCAACTTAAAGGGGTAGCCTTCCCATTAGTCAGTCTAGGGTGATTAATATGAATTGTGTCTAGAAAATCTTGAAAAAGTGTTTACTTGGTGTGAGGAAACAAATCTTATTTTAAATTGGAAAAAATATCTTTTCATGGTCACACAAGACATTGTCTTGGGTCATGTTGTTTCTACTAAGGGAATTGAAGTTGATAAGTCAAAAATTGATTTGATAGGAAATCTCCATCCACCAAAGACTGTGAAAGATATTCGGTCATGTAGAGTTCTATAGGAGATTCATAAAAGATTTCAGTTTAATATCTAGACCAATGTGTAATCTTCTGTGTCAGTATGTACTATTTAATTGAAATGATGCATGTCAAAAAACTTTTAATACACTTAAAGGCATGTTTATTTATGCACCGATTATGCAATCTCCTAACTGGTCTTTGTCTTTCGTACTTATGTGTGATACTAGTGATTATGTTGCAGGAGCTATTTTAGGACAACGGAAATGTTAGAGACCTTATGCGATTTAGTGCGCAAGTAAAACTTTGAATGATGCACAAATAAATTATTCCACAACAGAAAAAGAACTGCTTGTTGTAGTGTTTGCTTTAGATAAATTCAGATCATATTTAGTTGGATCCTCAATTATTGTGTTTACTGATCATGCAGCCTTAAAGTACTTTCTTACAAAGAAATGATGTCAAACCACGCCTCCTCCGATGGATACTTCTACTCCAGGATTTTGATGTCATTTTTAAAGACAAAAAAGGAGTCGAGAATGTGATGCTCAATCATCTGTCAAGGTTAAATTATGATACAAAAGATGAGTCATTACCAATCAAAGAAAATTTTTCAGATGAGCAATTGTTTGCAATAGATGAGGTACCATGGTATGAAGATATTGGCAATTACTTGGCCAAAGGTACCATTCCTTTTCAATATACCTTGATCGATAAGCAAAATTTTATTAGAGAGGTGCGCAATTTCTTTTGGGAAGATCCCTATGTATTCAAATACTGTAAGGATCACATCATAAGGCGTTGTGTACCCAACCATGAAATTTGTGAGGTTATTTATTTTTACCATTTTGAAGCCTATGGTGGGCATTTTTCTTCAAAGAAAATCGCTACTAAAATCTTGTAGTGTGAATTTTATTTGCCCACTCTTTTTAAAGAGTTATATTTTTTTTTTGTCTAAACTGTGACCGACGTCAAAAGTTGGGAAGTATTTCGAAAAGAAACATGATACCCTTAAACTCTATTTTGATTATTGAAGTTTTTGATTGATGGGTCATTGATTTTATGGGACCATTCTTCCCTTCTTTGGATATCTGTACATCTTTTGTTGTTATTGATTATGTTTCCAAATGGGTTGAGGCAATTTCGTGTCGAAATAGTGATTACCGCACTATGATCAGAATTTCCCGACCTATTATAACTGATGGGGGGGGGGTGCACCTTTTTTGCCATAAATCTTTTGAAAATCTAATTAAAAAATATTTGATTTCACATAAAGTTTCTAACCTTATCATCCTTAGACAAGTGGATAAGCGGAATTAGCCAATCAAGAGATCAAACATATTTTGAATGAAATGGTGACCCTAGACCACAAAGTTTGGTTCTTGAGGCTGATTGGCATATTGCACTGCTCATAAAATAATTTTGAGAATGTCTACTTATCGGCTGGTTTATGACAAACTATGTCACTTGGCTGTGGAATTAGAACATCGTACATATTAAGTAATCAAAATGATAAAGTTTGATTTAGACAAAGTATGTGAATCCCACAAGCTTCAAATTAGTGAATTGGAAGAGTTAAGAAATGAGGCATATGAAAATGAAAAAATTGTCAAGGCTAGAATGAAGATTTTTTGAGATAAAAACATTTTACAAAAGTCTTTTGTACCATCCTAGAAAGTCCTATTATATAACTCGAGGCTCCAACTATTTTCTGGCAAGTCGAGGTCTAGGTGGACGGGTCCATACATTGTTAAACAAGTATTTAGACATGGGATAGTTGAGATTGAAAATCCGTCAAATGGGAACATTTTTAAAGTGAATGACCAGAGACTCAAACCATTTCATGATACATTTGTTTGGAATGTGGATTTTATTGTCTTAATGGAACCACAATATTCTTTGTGAATAAATTTCTTTTTTAAAATACTCATAAATAGTTGTATTGATGGTTTGTTAATTTTGTAGATTACGTTACGTTATGAATCATGTTTGTTTCCGTCACCTGTTTATACATATATTCCTCTTAAGATTTTACTTACATATTTTTCACATTAAGGACAATGTTAAGTTTAGGTTGGGGGTGGGAATAAGTTCACATGTTTTTGAATATTTGGAATCCCTTGAAATTTTTTTTTGAAAATTATCTTGTGACTAATAGACATTAAAGAACTGGAAAATGAGTATTTTAATTTTTAAAATTTTTTAAAAATTGATGAAAAACTCTTTTGGTTTAGTCTTGGTGTGTTACGCACATTCCCAATAGAAGTACATTCTTTGATTATGACAAAAGCAAGGGTTGTGAGAAAGTTAGAAATATTTGGAAGTCAAACAAAACCTTTGTCTGGAAAAAGTTCATACGCCAAACACCGCTGAGCAAAGTGACTTTGTGGCTATGTGAAGTGTGGCCAATTAATGCATATGAGAGAATTCAATCAAAGTTTTGAACCAATTTCAGGTTGTGCAATACATCGTCTCGATTGGATTAAGTATGGGTAGAGTAAGGATTACCTTGAGATGCCCTCTTATTCCAGTCCAATACTAATAAGATATGTGCGGTGTGAAATTATTCGGTTCACTGATTCTTTGAGTTTAGAGGAATCTGATTGAAAATTTAACCTTTTCTTATGATCAACGATGTTAACTTTTAGGGTTTTGTGTTCTTTTTAAATTTGGTGTGTTAATTTTAATTTGGTGTGTTATTAGAAATGTTAAACTAATTAAATTTGCATGTTATTTTAATTTTAATTAAGAAAAAAGTAAAAACTAATTGATGGTTTTTGAATGCAGGATCAAAACTGTAGGGGAAAAGGAAGAGTAGCACACAAGGAAGTTGAACTGGTAAGCAAAATTAAAAACCAAAGTAGGCAGTATCGTTCAGACCAGTCTCGAATCCTTCCCAAAACTCCAAATTCTCATTATTTGTCCACTTTTCCTTGATTCTAAACCAATTAAACACCAATCCAAGGGATTTTGAAGACATCTTCTGATTAAAATCATCTTAGGCCATCTTTTTGCCAAACTTTTCAAGAAAAATCATGGGTCCAAGGAAGAAGTCCATTACTCATAAGGGAGATACTTCAACAAGTTGTCCGAGGTGAGGAGCACATCAATCACCCCAAGTGATTCCAGAACCATAGATTCTAGAGGAACAACCCCAGTTCAGTCATAATTCGATAATGACATATTTCAAAATATTGATCAATAGCTCTAGTATAAATGTTATTTTGACAAAAATCTATTATTGCTGAATGACCTGTGATTTATGCAAATTTTGTGCATCTAAACATCAGGCAAAATTTAGAGGCGAGAGTTGGACTTAATGTATGAGAACTGTGGGTGAAGCATATAAATGTTTGGTTGGGGAGTTTTACAGTAATGCATAAATTGTTGATGTAAAATCTGGGTAAATTTGAATTTTTGTAAAAAAGGCCAAAACGGTAATCAACCACTTTGATAGGGGTTAAAAATCCAAATTTTTCTAGATCTTGGATGACAAAATAGGCCTCACCATTGGAATCGTCTCACGAAATTTAGTTATCCAGTCAATTTTCATCGAATTCTAAAATAATCAAATTTTTTACGTTTTACGAGACGATTGAGTGTTGTGTGACCTAAAAATGAAATATGGAATAAAATTTAAAAATTTAGAAAATAATTTAAATAAATTTCATATAAAAATATTTCAAACATGAATTGGAACGAAATTTAATTGTTTCGGGACGAAATTGAACCTGGGAATGAAGGACGTGCAATGAGGGCCAAACATTCCAAGGGGTATAAATAGGGGAGAAAATTAGATTTTCTCCTCATTCTTTTTGTTGGGTTTTGTTGGAGAGAGGAAGAGAAGGAAAAGAGAGAGTTCAACACTTCTCTCTACGATCTACGAAATTCCCTTGGTAAGAATCTTTCGGGCCAAGTATTAAAGTTGAATTACACTATGAGGACTATGCCTACGTACCAAAAAGGATGAATTTAACCGAAGATTTAGAAACAAAATTTTGGAAAAATTAAGGTTTGAGCTTGGGTGGTGTTCTTGAAAGTTTCTACAACTCGTTTTTATTCTTCAAGAGGTAAAGTTTCTCCCTAACTAGGTTTATTTCCAACCTAGGGTTGTGATATGGAATGGGTAGGTTGTTAGAGATGTATAACACCTGGCTGTTGTTGTTAAATTAATGAAATGAGTATTGGAAATGGGTAAAAATCAATTCTACCTTGAATTGGTGTGTAGAAATTACAAGCTTGCAATTTCTTGAAAAATGGTGTTATGTGGACATGCTATGTGTTTATATTGTGCCTTTGTGAATTAAGTATGTTATTGACAAAGATTATGGAATAACATGCTTGGGATTGATGTTGGTATATGCATATGATATATTGACATTGTGATTATTGATGGTTATTTAAATGTTCGTATTGTGCACATGACATATGGCACATCATGTTAAAATTGCAATTCAGATCTTAGTTGTATAATGATGAGATTTGCAATTTATATATATACATTTGCATAAGCACGAAAAATATTGCATTTGTGGGCATTGACATGAGTGTGGGTGTGTGTGCATGTTGTTGGATCAAACACCATCCTTGGGGGTTGATAAGTGGGTTCGGTACAGTCAGACCAAGGTTCGACAGAGTCGCACGGTTGCATGAAAAACTTGTGTCTAGTATAAGAAGAAGGGCTAGATACTCCATTGAGTGCAAGACCCGATTACTGATTTATACACTTTTAAGGTGAAAGTTCAAAAAAAGTATATCAGTGTGCAAAACCGATGGTAAGACACCAAAATTTGCTACCCAACAAAGACACATGGTTTATTTTAAAAAGACCGGTGGATGTACAACATCAATGGCAAGGTCTTGGGATGCCCGATTTTATTCTCATGGCATTGCATGGGTGATAAAAATTGGAAAAGGCTCTGCTTGAGTTGCATGTGTGAGTCTCATCTCATAACATGGCAAGTCATAAAGGATCCATCATTGAATTGCATATTCTTGAATGGATGATTATTACTTGTTGAATTTGCATGTGAACATTTCATATGCATCTAGGTTGAGGAGTAGCCTCATTAGGATATACCCTATTGAGCGTGATTCACCCTTTATGGGGACAACATTTCAGGTATAGGATATGTGCCAGTGGAGAGCTCTCATTCGGACCCTCATTGATGAAGAAAAGCTGACTTATGGCTTTTAAACCACATTTTTGTGAAATTTTTATGTAATTTGGTTTTGGGCATGTAATCATATGCAAAGGATTGTAATCGAACTTATATGGACTATGTTGAATGTAAAACTTCATGATACATTTGTTTGGATTGATATGGGATTAGTTGGAATGGATTGGAAATCAAAAATGGATGAAATTGACAAAATTGGGCACACTTACAGGTAGAACTTTTGGTCCTTCTATTGGTAGATATGGTCTACTAGGCAACTTCTATCGGTAGGTTTAGCCAATAAAAGTTTTCTAGTAGGGTTCTCCTACTGATAGAACGTCACTATTCCTACTGGTAGAAGAATTTGAGTAGACTATTTCTACTGATAGAACAAGGACTTCTTTTACTAGTAGGTTTTCACATATTTTTTGAAAACTAAGGTATAGTGCACAACTTCTACCAGTAGAACTTTGAACACTTTTATCGGTAGGTTTTTTTAAACTTCAAAATTTTTAAATGTTTTACTAAGTCTTCAACATCAATTCCTTGTACTCAAAGAGGTTATATGGGATGTTAATGACTCTAAATTGATGTATAAAGGACCGTGGATTAGTAAATGATAAAGTGTATGAAGGTTACACGTGTGAGTTATGATCCGGTTAAGGGGATGCTATTGAGGTGATGTCGGGTTATGTGAAAATCACGGGTTCTTCCGCAAGTTGCTGGTTGATCAAAGGTTAATAAAGGACCTCCGATTTTAGGAGTGTCATAGTTTGGTATCAGAGCTTAGGGGTCGAAAAAAGAATGAACGGGATAGTTCAGGGTGTAGATGTCTACTAGTGGGTGGCACATACTTTGCTAGTAAGACAAAGAGAGAAATCTCAAAGTTTGAACTTGATCCCTATCTTGAGATACTAAATTAGTGCTCTATTGGTATTTAACCTGTATGTAGATGGCAAATAGAGGAAGAAGACGCGGCCGAAGAGGTGGGTTCCAATAACCAACCACCACTGGCCTTGACCAACAAGCATTTGTGGAGGCTATTGGCATGATGGGGGCTACCTTTGCACAAGCTAGCGCTAATGTGGGCCAAGGGGGCTCAAGTAACCTCCAAAAGTTAAAGGCACCCAAGTCTCCAGCATTTATGGGAGTGGCAGATCCAATGCTGGACAACCTTATGTTCTAGAAAGTTGAGAAGATCCTAGAGGCTATGGAGATCACCTTTGATGCCACTAAGATAATGCTAGCTGCATTCCAGCTAGAAAAAGAGGCCCATTTGTGGTGGGATTGGCAAAAGCCTCGAAAAACTTAGAGGTAATGACATGGGAAGAGTTCCGAGAGCTCTTCATGGGCAAGTACTTCTCGTCGCTTGTTCAACATGCGAAATCCTAGGAATTCTTGGATTTGAAGCAAGGGACTATGAAGGTGATGAAATATGTGGATAAATTCATTGAGTTAGCCCATTTTGCCTATGATTACGTGGCCACATACATAGCCAAAGTAAGGAGGTTTGAGGATGGGTTGAAGTTGTCCATCCAAGGGAAAATTATGGGCCACTGCCTATAAGATTTAGACTCAATGGTCGAGACGGCTTGGCCATTGAGAGAGAGGTTGATGACGCAAGGAACATCCGGGAGACGGGTGCTAAGGACAAGAAGAAGGAGGGTCAATCCTCTTCTTCTAGTTCTGGGAAGAAGCAAAGGACATCTGTCTCACAAAGGTAACAAGGACAAGGCTGTGGCTATCAAGGCCAAGGTCGTGGTCAATCCTCCTAAGGTGGGAGAAATCAAAGGCATTCCTACCAGGCAGGGCAAATGACATGTTTCATTTGCCAATAATCGGGTCACTTGAAGCGGGATTATCCTTAGAGACAAGTATCCTAGAGTTATGGGACATCTCAGTCCCAGTCATCAGTGGGACATACACAGACTTATTTTGCTTTTCCCTACCCTACCATGGGCTAGGGAAGTAAGTATTAGTTTCAGGGTACTACTCAAGCCCCTACCACTTCATGAACGGGGACTTCGGAATCATGACATATGGGTCAGGGGATGGGTTGAGGTCGAGGTCGAGGACAAGCTCATTGGGTGGGACTTTTGGGATCCAGCGGTGTGTCTATGCCATCACGCCTCAAACTGAGCTAGCAGATCAATAAGTTATTCAGGGTATATTTCTACTTTCTCGCTTATAGGCAAGGGTATTATTTGACTCAGGTACATCACATTAATTTATTTTTACATCATGTGTGAGAGATTTGGGCTCAGATGTTGAGACCTTGGAAGAGCCATTGACTGTGGGTTATCCCCTAGGTGCTAGGGTATGTATTGATCAGGTATGTCAGGATTGTGAGTTAGAGATCTCAGGAATTCTACTCATCATGGACCTTAGGGTCATGGACATGTCCAAGTTTAATGTCATTCTTAGGATGGATTGGTTGATGACACACTAAGTTGTCATTGATTGTGATTGGAAGAAGGTCACAATCTACACACCAGAGGGTGTTTATTTCAAGTTTCAGGGGGAGAAACATGATGTTTTAACCCAAGTAATGTATGATTCCCATTGGCATGGGCAGTTGATGGGCTGGCTTGCGAGTCTTACCATAGAGGATAAGGTGAGACATGAGTTAGGTCTGCCTCGGGTGGTTTGTGAGTATGAGGATGTCTTTTCGGATGAACTATTGGGATTACCTCAACATAGGGATGTAGACCTCACATTGAGTTATACCCCAGTACATTGCCCATTTCTATGACATTGCATAGAATGACACTTGCAGAGTTGCAAGAACTCAAGGTCCAATTGCAAGAATTAATGGACAAGGGCTGAATTAGACTGAGTATCTCACCTTGGGGGTGCTTCGGTGTTGTTTGCCAAGAAAAAGGATAAGACCCTTCCGCTATGTATAGATTACAGGCAGTTAAATCGGTTATTATCAAGAATAATTACCCTTTGCCGATGATTGATTATTTGTTTGATCAAATGAGAGGAGCGCGGGTCTACTTCAAGATAGATCAACGAATATGTTAACATCAGTTGAGGATTAGGGGGGGAGGATATCTCTAAGATAGCGTTTAGGACATGGTATGGGCATTTCAATTTCATTGTCATGCCTTTTGAATTGACGAATGCCCCAACGAAAATCATGGATCTTATGCATAGTGTATTCCAACCCTACTTGAGGAGGAGCGTGAGGGTCACTTGAGGGTAGTTCTCTATACTTTGAGGGACCATCAGTTGTACGCCAAGTTCAGCAAGTGTGAATTTTTGCTTACAAAAGTGAAGTTTTGGGACACGTGGTGTCAGCTATGGGTGTGTCAGTTGACCCGAAGAAGGTTAAGGCAGTTATAAGCTAGGAAAGGCCGAAGTCAGTCTTCAAAATACAAAGTTTCTTAGGATTGGTGATGTATTATAGGAGATTCATTGAGGAATTCTCCTAACTAGCTGCACCTATGACGAGGTTGACCTAGAAGGAAGTTAAGTTTGAGTGGAATGACTCATGTGAGAGAGCATTCCAAGAGTTTAAGGGGAGACTTACTTTAGCTCCTATTCTGATAGTTTGAGAGAGGGGATAGAGGTACACAATGTATTGTGATACCTCTAAGAATTGACCTGGGTGTGTTTTGATGCAGTCTAGGAGAGTGGTAGCTTATGGTTCTTGAAAATTAATGAACCACGAGTAGAACTATCTTACGCATGATATGGAGTTGGTAGCTATTGTCTTTGCCTTTAAGGCTTGACACCATCATTTATATGGTGAACAGTTTGAGGTATTTTCAAACCACAAGAGTCTAAAGTATATCTTTACACAGTGGAACCTTAACATGAGGTAACACAAGTGAATGAAGTATTTAAAGGACTAGGACTTCACTTTGCATTACCATCTCGGTAAGGAAAACGTGGTGGCTGATGCAATCAGTCAGAAGTCACGGGGATTTTTGGAAAATGTGACTACCCGAGAGTGGTAGATGCTCGAGACTATGGGACAGTTCGAGCTACACTATAGGAGTTAGGCTCAGGGCACTTTGGGGAGTTTGGTGGCTACGTCTTCCCTACTGAGTAGGTGATATAGTCCTAGGGGTAGGACATAGAAATATTGTTCATCAGGGACCGGGTATAGTTAGGTACAGATGACGAGGGTTGGGCCATTCACACTAATTGTAGTCTTCGATTCAGGGAAAGCATTGTGGTTCCCCAGCCTACGGATATGAGAGAGGAGATCCTTAGGGAGTTTCACTACTCCTATTTTGCAGTGCATCTAGGTGGCACAAAGATGTACCATGATCTTCGTCACCAATACTACTGGAGTGGGATGAAGAGGCACGTTGGAGACTTTGTTAGTCAATGTCTCATGTGTCACCAGGTCAAGGCAGAGCACCAGAGGCCAGCAGGGTTGCTCCAGCCTTTGGAGGTAGTTGAGTGGAAGTGGGAGCACGTCATGATGGATTTTGAGACCTACTTACCAAGGACATCGCGGGGGCATGGCGCGGTGTGGGTGATAATGGACCGAATTACAAAGTCAACACACTTTTTGGCAGTGCGGATGACCTTCACACTAGACGAATTATGTCAGTTGTACATATGAGAGATAGTTCGGTTACATAGGTGCCCGTATCTATAGTATCAGATTGGGATCTCATGTTTACGTCTCATTTTTAGGAGAGTTTTCAGCAGAGCAAGGGGACACAGCTGATGATGAGCACAACTTTTCATCCTCAGACAGACGGTCAATCAGAGAGGACTATCCAGACTTTAGAGGACATGCTATGGGCATGCATCCTAGATCTCAATGGTAGCTAGGAAGAGTATTTACCCTTAGTGGAGTTCGCCTACAACAATAGTTATCAGGCGAATATACAAATGTCACCCTATGAGGCACTTTATAGGAGGCCTTGTCGTTCCCTAGTTTGTTAGATGGAGGTTGGAGAGAGGCATTCTACGGGTCTGGATTTGGTTAGAGACACCTCGGAGAAGGTGGACTTGATACAAAGCGTCTTCTTATGGCTCAAAATTGGAAGAAAAGCTACGTCGACAGACGGCGGCGGCCTCTAGAGTTTGGTGTCGGGGATCATGTCTTCTTGGAGGTGGAACCCAAAAGAATAGTGGTCAGGCTTGGGAAGTGGCGAAAGCTATCGTTGAGGTATATCGGGCTCTTCGAGGTACTTGAGAGGGTTGGTATAGTTGTTTATCAGTTGGCATTACCGCCAAATTTATCGAGTGTTCATGCGGTGTTCCATGTCTCTATGCTCCGAAAATATACTCTAGATTCGACACATGTGGTGGATTGGGGTCAATTGATTGTTGATGTGAATGAGACCTTTATGGAGGACTGGTGCGTATCATGGATAGCTGAGAGTATGTTTTGCAAAGCAAGGCCGTGAGGGAGGTAAATGTGTTGTGATAGCACCGAGGTGTGGAGAAGGCAATATGGGAGTGTGAGGACACCATACGTCCCAGTTATCCATTTTTATTCGAGAATGGGAGTACATTTTTGAAATCATAAATGTTGTATTACTTGTTGCATATGCGTGCAGTTAAGTGTGCATGAGTGTGTGAATTTCGGGGATGAAATTCTTTTAAGGGGGGAAGAATTTAAAATCGGTGTAAATTTAAACTTTTGTGAAAAGGGTAAAATGATAATTTGTCACATCGGTATGGGTTAAAAATTTAAATTTTTCTAGAGCTCGGATGACTAAACTGACCTCATCGTTGGATTCGTCTCGTGAAATCTAGTTACCCAATCAATTTTTGTTGAATTCTAAGATAGTCAGATTTTTTACATTTTACGAGGCAATCGAGTGTTGTGTGACCTAAAGAAATGGAATAAAATTTTAAAATTTATAAAATAATTTAAAGGAAGTTCATATATAAATATTTTAAACTTAAATTGGGACAAAATCAGGCCTAGGAATGGAGGTCGTCTGGGGCAACGAGGGCCGAACATTCAAGGGGTATAAATTGGGGGAAAAATCAGATTTCTTCCCATTTACCTATCATATTTTGTTGGAGAGAGGAATAGAGGGAAAAAGAGAAAAGCTCTAACTTCTCTCTACGGTCTACGAAGTTCCTTTGTTTGGAACCCTTTTGGGCCACGTACTAAAGTTGATCTACGCGACGAGGGCTACACCTACGTACCAAAAAAGACAAATTTCACCGAAATTTACGAAACGAGATTTTGAAAAATCAAAGGGGTTGATCTTGGTTGGTGTTCTTGAAGGTTCTACAATCTTGTTTTACACTTCAAGAAGTAGGGTTTTCTACCTAATTAAGTTTATTTCCAATCTAGGGTTGTGATATGGAATTAGTAGCTTGTTAGAGGTGTATAATACTTGCCTATTGTTGTTAAATTGATGAAATGTTTATTGAAACTGGGTAAAAATCAATTCTAGCTTGAATTGGTGTGTAGAAATTGCTAACTTGTAATTTCTTGGAAAATGGTGTTATGTGTGCATGCTATGTGTTTATACTGTGTCTTTGTGAATTAAGTGTGTTATTGGCATAGATTATGGAATGACATGCTTTGGATTGATGTTAGAATAAGCATATGATAAATTGACATTGTGATTATTGAAATGTTCGTATTGTGCACATGACATATAGAACATGTTCTTAAATTTGAAATTGAGATCTTAGTTGAATAATAATGAGAATTGTAATTGTACATATACATTTGCATAAGCACGAGAAACATCACATTCGTGGGTATTTGACATGTGCGTGGGTGTGTGTGTGCTTGTTGTTGGATCAGACGCCATCCTTGATGGTTGATAAGTGCACTCGGTACAGTCAGACAAAGGTTTGACAGAGTCGCATAGTTGTATGAAAAACTTATGTCAGGTATAACAAGAAGGGCTAGATACTCCCTCGGGTGTGAGACCTGGTTACTTGTTTATACACTTTCGCCAGTGAAAATCCAAAAAAGTGTATCGATGTGTAGAACTAGAGGTGAGACACCAAAATTCCACTACCTAACAAAGATGCATGGTTTATTTTTAAAAAGGCCGTTGGATGTGCAACAACGATGGCAAGGGCTTGGAATGCCCGATTTTATACTCATAGCATTGCATGGGTTGGGGGAGCCGGTAAAGACTCGGGTTAAGTTGCATGTTTGAGTCTCATCTCATAACATGACATGACATAAAGGATCCACCATTGAATTGCATATTCTTGAATGGATGATTGTTGCTTGATGAATAAGCATGTGAACATTTCATATGCATCTATGTTGGGGAGTAGCCTTTTTAGGATATATCCTATTGAGCGTGGCACACCCTTTATGAAGACAATATTTCAAGTGCAGGATATGTGCCGGTGGATGGCTCTCACTCAGACCCTCATTGATGAAGAAAAGCCCAGTTATGGCTTTTAAACCATATTTTGTGAAACTTTTATGTAAATTGGTTTTGGATATATAATCATATGCAATGGATTGTAATCGAACTCATATGGACTATGTTAAATGTAAAACTTCATAATACATGTGTTCGGATTGATATGGGGTGAGTTGGAATGGATTGGAAATCAAAAATGGATGAAATGGGCAAAATTGGGCACACTTACGGACAGAACTTTTGGTTCTTCTACCAGTAGATGTGATCCAGTAGGAAGTTTCTATTAGTAGGTTTAGTTGGTAGAACTTTTCCAGTAGGGTTCTCCAACCGGTAGAACAAGGACTTCTTCTACCGGTAGGTTTTCACAGATTTTCTAAAAATTGAAGTCCAGTGCACAACTTCTACCGGTAGAACTTTGAACACTTCTACCGGTAGGTTTGCTTTAAACTTCAAATTTTTTAAATGTCTTACTATGTCTTCGGGCATCGATTCCTTGTGCACAAAAAGGTCATATGGGATGTTAATGACTCTAAATTGATGTATAAAAGACCGCAGATTAGTAAATGATAAAGTGTATGAAGGTTACACATGTGAGTTATAATCCCGATTAAGGGGATGATATTGAGGTAATGTCGGGTTGTGCAACAATCACGAGTTCTTTCCCGAGTTGATAGGTGATCGATGGTTAATAAAAGACCCCCGATTTTTGGGTAGTCACAATTTAAAATAGGATATTTGATGCTTTTATGAGGGAAAAGTGATAAGCACAAAATATTGTATATTTAACGGCCTCATTACATGTATTTTAACTCAACTTTGCATCTAAATACTTAGAGTTAGCCGAAATTATGAATAATGTTGAATTTTTGATGTTGCAAGTAATTATAGTGTAAATCATGTATTTTAGAACCTTGCAACTATAGCTGGATGTGAGGTGAAGAAATGAACACATTATTTGAGGATTTGGAGGCTTAAAAGTAAAAGAAATCAAGGAGGTAGCGATGCTTGGCAACATAGGCACCAGCACCTGCACCGTTTGGTTGCAGTACCTCAGTTTTCCTCCTTTGTGACCATGATCCACTTCAAATCTAAAGAAGTTCAAAACATGAAAGTTGTAGAACTTTGAACACTTCTACCGGTAGGTTTTTTTTAAACTTCAAATTTTTTAAATGTTTTACTAAGTCTTCGGGCATCGATTCCTTGTGCGCAAAGAGGTCATCTGGGATGTTAATGACTCTAAATTGATGTATAAAAGACCACAAATTAGTAAATGATAAAGTGTATGAAGGTTCCACATGTGAGTTATGATCCCGGTTAAGGAGATGATATTGAGGTAATGTCAGGTTGTGCGACAATCACGGGTTCTTTCACGGGTTGATGGGTGATCAATGGTTAATAAAAGACCCCTAGTTTGAGGGGTGTCACAGTTTAAAATAGGATATTTGATGCTTTTATGAAGGAAAAGTGATGAGCACAAAATATTGCATATTTAACGGCCTCATTACATGCTTTTTAACTCAACTTTGCATCTAAGTACTTAGAGTTAGACGAAATTATGAATAATGTTGAATTTTTGATGTTGCAAGTAATTATAGCGTAAATCATGTATTTTAAAATCTTGCAACTATGTATGGATGTGAGGTGAAGATATTGACACATTATTTGAGGATATGGAGGCTTAAAAGTAAAAGAAATCAAGGAGGTATCGGTGCTTGACAACATAGGCACCAGCACCCGCACCCTTTGGTTGTAGTACCTCCGTTTTCCTCCTTTTAACCATGCTCCACTTCAAATCAAAAGAAGTTCAAAACTTGCAAGTTGTAGATCTAGATGTCTTTCGTATTGTGTCAAATATTCAGCTCAATCGGACGGTTGGATCAAAAGTTATGGCAATTCTACGAAAACTGGTTCGAAGCAGGCAACCTATCGGAAAGACCAACCGGTAGTTTTTACTCCAGTAGCCAAAACCTACCGGTAGATTGCTAAAAACCCACCGGTAGGTTTTGCCCAGAATGCCCAGAACTCTTGCAACAAATGCTCCACTTGCTTGGGGGTCCCACCATTGATTCTCCCACTTGTCCCCTGACATCCCTTACACTTTTACATGCTTCCTACACCATAGTTGAAGACTTTGGAGGTAATGACATTAATGTGGATGGGAGAGAAGGGGGCAGCCACAATTGGTGCAGGCTAAGCTTGTCCTAGCCTGTCCAAGCCATCTTCTTACCTCCTATGGATGGGAGGCCTGGACACACATGCTAGAGGACCCTATGGACGAAAATGGAAGGCTTACACTCCATATATTCAGCATTCCACAAGATTTTGGGGGTGTGGCTACCTAAGCTTAGAAAGCTCCAAGGAAGAAAATGATGAATAGTGCTAGAGATATAAATTTTATGTTTTTGCATTTTCTTCACCCATTTCATTGCAGTAAGTTGTAGTTCTCTTGTAATCTTTATTTCTTGCATTGTAATCTCTTTTAATTCTTGTGTAACCAAGTTTAATTCAATGTTCTTGCATTTCCATAATCTTTGTTGGTTTCAATTCTCTTCTCTGCAACTTTTTCATTTTAGTGATAAATGAACTTCTCTTTGTAGTTTACCATTTCCTAGCATTAATATAATTTCTAAGTTTCATTTTCATCTTATTTTCATTTCCATTTCTTTTACATGTCTCTTTACATATTGTATGTTTTTCCTTTTAGAATGAGTAGTTAGATTTTTAGTTCACTAATCGAAGGGAGACATCCTCTTGGTTTTGCCATTTCAACTCATCCTCTTTCCTCCCCCCAGTGTACGATGGTTCGGTTTGACTGGGTTGAGTGCGGACATGGTTGTGAGCCTTTGATATCCCGTAGGCCTAGTCACGGGTTATGTTGGATCCTCACTACCATCGTGTCCCTCACTTCCCATGAATCAATCGTTCATCTATGCACCATTGGAGGAAGGTTTTGAGTTGACTTGACATTCCCATTGGAGTGAACCTTTTGGATTAGCCAACACTCATTTTCCTTTCATTTTTAGCACAAACACAAATCACAAAACTCAAACTCAAAAGATTTTACACTTTTTATTTTCACAAAATCACCTTCATCACACTTGAACTTTCCTTCCCCCAGGAGACGATCATGGAATACTTTTCCAAGTAAAAAACGACACTCAAAAGACTCCTTGTGCTTGGGGAGCACTTTGGTTCACACACACACATTTTGTACATTCCATTTCATTCATTCCACCATTATTCCGTTGCCCCATTGCTTGCATTGAACCCGAGTGAGTGACACTCACCCACTTACATACACCATATACACATTTGAGGGTTTATGTTAGGACATTAGGGAATACAACGAAAAACATCAAGCATTTTTGGCTTCGTTGCCGAGGAAGGTTAAGCGTCGAGTTCAAAGGTGATTTTGGACGTCATAGGTAAGCCTCGTGATTTTCATCACGGGCCAAGGTATGTCGTATCTTTTGTAAATAGTTTGTAAATAACTTGTGTTTTATGTAATGTATTACAATTTTTATGATAATGTATTAAATGCCCCATATTGTGAAAATGTGTGTGACATTTGTGATGAGTATAGGCACATCACTAGTGAGTGCCCAATAAACGCCCCTTAATTTGAAAACGTTTGCTAGATTTGTGATGAGTATGGACACATCACTAGTGAGTGCCCAATAAATGCCCCTTATTTTGAAAATGTTTGCGAGATTTGTGGTGAGTATGGACACATCATTAGTGAGTGCCCAATAAATTATCTGGTTCAAAACTTTGCATGTGAAAGTTCAAATTTAATTTTGGCCTCCCAAAATTTTTACCCTAATCATTTTGTTACACTGAGTTATGGTTGGGAGAATGAACCTTATAATTTTTCATCCAATCTCACACCACCAAATGAATTTTGCCACTATCCAACATATGGGGACTCAACCGAAGAAGAATTGAAAAATATTTTGTGTGATTTCATACAATACCAAACGAAAGTCAATGCCCAAATAACCCAAGACCTTAATTACATTGAATCATGCTATAAGTACTATGTGTGAAGAACAACATCTTGAGCATAGTCAATGTATTGAGGATGATCATCTCAATGGAATGCATATCGATGTTAAATCTCCGACCACTCTTGATTGTGAAACATTTAATCATGATATTATCTCACATGAGGCTAAGGAGCCCAAGGCCATTTTTCCATCTGAGAGTGGTGTTGGGGTTCACATTTTTCAACTTAGGGAGGGCATTGACATGGAGTTAAGTGTGTGAAACTCAGGAAAAATTTGAACTTTTTCTAAAAAAGGGTAAAATGGTAATTTATCATCCTAATGCGTATTTAAAATACATATTTGTAGAGAGCTCGGATGGGGTAACGGACCTCACCGTTGGATTCGCATCGCAAAATCGAGCTGCCTTGTCAATTTTTGTTGAATTTCGAGATAGTCAGATTTTGCACGTATTTCGAGACGATTTGAGTGACGAATGAACTTTTAAATGTCCCCAAAAATAAAATTTATAAAATTTCCTTAAAATTAAGTTAAAGTTTCAATAAAATTTATTTGGACTTAATCCGAGATATAATGAATCGTTTCGGGACGAAAAACGAACCCAGAAGTCATAAATATGCGGTAGGATGTGGACCACTCGTTTACGCCTATAAATACCCTCTTAAATCAAATTTTTGGGAGAAAAATATCCCCCATTCAGCTGTGAGCAACCGCCCAAGAGCAAAGAGGAGAAAAAAAAAATCAATTCTTCGAACTTTTTTCCGTCGATCCTCAGAGTTCTATCGGTTGGAATTCGTCGGGTCAAGAATTAAAGTCGATCTATGTGACGAGGGCCACACGTGGGTATCAAAAACAAAGATTTTCACCGAAGATCCAAAGTTGGAGATTTGGGGAATCAAGATTTTTGGAGCTTTTGGGTGTTCTTGAGCTTTCTTCCAATTGTGTTACACTCCAAGAGGTAGGGATTCTGCTACCTTGGTTCATTCCTATTTAAAATGTTATATGTAATGTGTAGGGTTTCTTCTATTTGGGTCGATTCTTAATCTAGAATACCCATATGAAATGGTTAGTGGTATAAAATGTTTTATGACTTACTTATAGTCATAGCAATGGTGAATTAAGTATGGACAAAGTTATAGTTAAATTTGATATGTGAGAGTTTCGTAAATAATTCCTTGATACTTGATAATATTTGATGTGTGTGGAGGCAATATTGTGTGCTTACATGATTGTTGCCTAGAAGGTGTTTGCTAAAATGCCTAAGTGTGAATTAAGATTTTTATGACATGACAATGTATAACATGCTTAGAGAATGTCTTGGGAACAAATGTCAATATGTGTTGTTTATCTATTGATATTGTAATATTGACATTGTAATGATTAATGGAATTTATATGCTTATGATATGAATTGCCATGGGATTGTGGATATATGTAGTTGGTCTAGCTCATTTGGCAACATTGCACATTGGGCATGACATAGCATCACATTCATGTGCTACATGCATGAGTGTGGATGTATGGTTGCATGGGGTGATCAACACCATCATTGGTGCTTGATGGTGGGCTCGGGAAAGTGGGATGGAACGTCCTACGAAGTCGCACGGTTACATGCATAAGAAAACTTGTGTCGGGTATAGCAAGTAGGGCTAGACATTCCCTCGGGTGAAAAATCCGACCACTTGGTTCATACACTTATCGGCGGTGAAATTCCAGAAAGGTGTAACGGCGTACGGAGCTGGAGGTGCGATTCCTGAATCCGATACCCAATAAAGGCACATGATTTTAATATATAAATTATTCATTTGATGGGAAACATCCAAGAATGAATTGGTTTTATGACATATGGTTGATTTCAAAATGATCTTTGGATGTGTTTCATCAAATACGTTTGTTTTACACATATGCGTCGCATTGTATTGTGGGAGTCGGTGTGGGCTCGTGATAGCATGCATGAATGAGTTTTCGTCTTATTACTTGGCATGATATCATGAGATTCTATCTTAAATAACATATTCTTATTTGGAATGGAAGAAGTTGTTTGTCGCATGTGCGCATTGCAAACGCATTTTAGGTGGGGAATAGCCTCTGTAGGAGTTTTTCTACTAAGCGTTGACTCACCCTATATGGGAAACATTTCAGGTGGGAGAGATACACTGGTGGATGGCTCCAATTTGGACCCTCATTTTTGAAGAAAGCCGAATGTGGCTTTATTTTGTGTTAATGTAAAATATTTGTGGAAATAATGTTTTAAGCATGTAATCTTTTAATTGTAATAGAATTTATATGGACTATTGTTAAACTAACCTTGCATGTTTTGATATAAATATGGATGATTGGACCCGGTGTGACCAATGTTTATTTAAAAAAGGACCTATTGTGGTCAATATTTTATATTGGGCCTTAGATGGGTCATGTGAAAATACTTTGCACAGGTTGGGTTTTTGGTAGAACTCCCCGTACAAAGGAGACTCTGCTTGAATTTCGTCAAATTATGGATCCCGGTAAATGGGGCACAACGGCGCGATATCGAGTTATTCGGTATCTACGGGTATTCTGCGGGTTGATGGGTAATCAACGGACCCCCGAATTTTGGGGTTTCACAGCTTGGTATCAGAGCATAGGCATACGAATAACCTAGGGCTCGATGGGCACGGGTATAGACCATTGCATTCCATATGAGAGATAACCTTGGTGAGTTTGCATCGAAGCTTAATTTGGATAGTCAAGGTGAATGTGAACTCTGTTGCGTAAATGTTTAAATTATATGTCCATTTCACACACACACGAGTTTGAAAATGAATGTGTATGTGGATACTCTAGAATAGCATTTAAGGCTATGATGTGTTTCATGTGTGATTAGTTTGGGTGTTCGGACAAAGTTGTTTTTGATATTCTAGTGCTAGTTAAGATAACGGAATATGCTTTAAATATTGGATACTAGGAAAAGAAGTTTGTAGGCACCTTCACGAGACAAAACTCGTCCACTGGGGATCATCTATGGTTTTAAAGGCTTGTTGCATACCCTAAATGCAATTGCAGAATTAGTATAGGTTTATTCTTATTTGCTTAATTTTTTTTTATAATTTGTTTTCTAGGGACTAGCAAAGCGTAAGTTGGGGGGTGTGATGAGCACAAAATATTGCATATTTAACGGCCTCATTATATGCATTTTAACTCAACTTTGCATCTAAGTACTTAGAGTTAGCCGAAATTATGAATAATGTTGAATTTTTTATGTTGCAGGTAATTAAAGTGTAAATCATGTATTTTAAAACCTTGCAACTATGTGTGGATGTGAGGTGAAGATATGAACACATTATTTGAGGATTTGGAGGCTTAAAAGTGAACGAAATCAATAAGGTATCGGTGCTTGGCAACGTAGGCACCAGCACCCGCACTGTTTGGTTGCAGTACCTCCGTTTTCCTCCTTTTTAACCATGCTCCACTTCGAATCTGAAGCAGTTCAAAACATGAAAGTTGTAGATCATGATGTCTTCTGAATTGTGTCAAATGTTCATCTCAATCGGACGGTTGGATCAAACGTTATGACAATTCTACGAAAATTGGTCCGGAGGAGGCAACCTACCGAAAAGGCCTACCTACCGGTAGTTTTTACTCCAGTGGTCAAAACCTTCCCACCATTGATTCTCCCACTTGTCCCCTAACATCCCTTACAATTAACATGCTTCCTACACCCTAGTTGAAAATTTTGGAGGTAATGGCATTAATGTGGATGGGAGAGAAGGGGGCAGCCATCATATGTGCAGGCTAAGCCTGTCTTAGCCTATCCAAGCCATCTTCTCAGCCTCCTATGCATGGGAGGCCTGCACACACATGCTAGAGGACCCTACGGACGAAAATGGAATGATTACACTCCATATATTCAGAATTCCACAAGATTTTGAGGTGTGGCTACCTAAGCATAGAAAGCTCCAAGGAAGAAGATGATGAATAGTGCTAGAGATATAAAATTTATGTGTTTGCATTTTCTTCACCCATTTCATTGCAATAAGTTGTAGTTCTCTTGTCATATTTATTTCTTGCATTGTAATCTCTTTTAATTCTAGTGTAACCAAGTTTACTTCAATGTTCTTGCATTTCCGTAATCTTTGCTGGGTTTCAATTGTCTTCTCTGCAACTTTTCCATTTTAGTCTTAAATGAACTTCTCTTTGTAGTTTACCATTTCCTAGCATTAATAAAAGTTGTAAGTTTCATTTTCATCTCATTTTCATTTCCATTTCTTTTAGATGTCTCTTTACATATTGTATGTCTTTCAACTCTTCCTAGATTTTTAGTTGGCTAATCCAAGGGAGACATCCTCTTGGTTTTGCTATTTCAACTCATCCTCTTTCCTCCCCTTAGTGTACGATGGTTCAATTTAATTGAGTTGAGTGTGGACATAGTTGTGAGCCTTTGATATCCCGTAGTCCTATTCATGGGTTATACCTAGATCCTCACTACCATCGTGCCTCTCACTTCCCACAAATCAATCATTCATCTATGCACCATCGGATGAAGGTTTTGAGTTGATTTGACATTCCCATTGAAGTGAAATTTTCGGATTAGCCAACACTCATTTTCCTTTCATTTTTAGAAAAAACACAAATCACAAAACTCAAACTCAAAAGATTTTACACTTTTTATTTTCACAAAATCACCTTCATTACACTTGAACTTTCCTTCTCTCAGGAGATGACCTTGAAATACTTTTCCAAGTAAAACACGACACTCAAAAGACTCATTGCGCTTGGGGAGCANCATTTCATTGCAATAAGTTGTAGTTCTCTTGTCATATTTATTTCTTGCATTGTAATATCTTTTAATTCTAGTGTAACCAAGTTTACTTCAATGTTCTTGCATTTCCATAATCTTTGCTGGGTTTCAATTGTCTTCTCTGCAACTTTTCCATTTTAGTCTTAAATGAACTTCTCTTTGTAGTTTACCATTTCCTAGCATTAATAAAAGTTCTAAGTTTCATTTTCATCTCCATTTCTTTTACATGTCTCTTTACATATTGTATGTCTTTCAACTCTTCCTAGATTTTTAGTTGGCTAATCCAAGGGAGACATCCTCTTGGTTTTGCTATTTCAACTCATCCTCTTTCCTCCCCTTAGTGTACGATGGTTCGATTTAACTGAGTTGAGTGTGGACATGGTTGTGAGCCTTTGATATCCCGTAGTCCTATTCATGGGTTATACCTAGATCCTCACTACCATCGTGCCCCTCACTTCCCACAAATCAATCGTTCATCTATGCACCATCGGAGGAAGGTTTTGAGTTGATTTGGCATTCCCATTGAAGTGAAATTTTCGGATTAGCCAACACTCGTTTTCCTTTCATTTTTAGCAAAAACACAAATCACAAAACTCAAACTCAAAAGATTTTACACTTTTTATTTTCACAAAATCACCTTCATCACACTTGAACTTTCCTTCCCTCAGGAGACGACCTTGGAATACTTTTCCAAGTAAAACACGACACTCAAAAGACTCATTGCGCTTGGGGAGCACTTTTGTTCATACACACACACATTTTGTACATTCTAGTTCATTTATTCCACCATTATTCCATTGCCCCATTGCTTGCATTGAACCCGAGTGAGAGTGACACTCACCCACTTACATACACCATATACACATTTGAGGGTTCATGTTAGGACATTAGGGAATACAACGGAAAACATCAAGCAAAAAGGTATTTCAAGTCACTGTAGCTACTATTTTTAATCTTATATAGCCTGTGAGACGGGAAATTAATGCTCAATTCCCTTTGAGACATCCTATTGGAATGACTGAGATTGGTATTGAGTTGACTGGTGATCCTAATTATGTTTGGGGTAGGAGTGGAAAGTTTATTAAGAAAGGGAATTTAACTAATAAGTATCACATTCTAAATTCAATTGTTTTTGCTAATCTGATGCCCCATGATGATGGACAAATCTATTTTATGCACCACATTTTGAGTGATTAATATGGTTAATAAAATGCAATAAATATGATAGAGAACTCAACACAAGCAACAACCAGAGATAGAGTGGTTCTGTCAAGGTGACTTACTCCACTTTGAAGGGTTTTGATTTTTGGGGTGTTTTATTGTTGAAAGAGTGTTGAGAGCTCAAGTGAGAGCAATGAGAGCTCGGGTTAGTCAGCTGTGAGATAAGATACAAGATGTCAGATGCTACCCATGTGCAGATGGGGCTTCAATTTATAGGCTCCTCCTAACAGATTGAGGCGCCACATAGATAGACTAATTTGGTGGAGGCGACACCATTCTCGCAATAGAAGGGGGTAGTTGCATGGAGATGGTGTGGAGATNCTTAACAAATTGAGGCGCCACATAGATAGACTAATTTGGTGGAGGCGACACCATTCTTGCAATAGAAGGGGGTAGTTGCATGGAGATGGTGTGGAGATCTTTTTATCAGTTGCAGATTGGGTCTTAGGAAGGTGTGGCTGACTCCTTAACTCTTGGATGACATAACTCCCTCCTTAACTCTAGGATGACGTAGCTGACTTCCCTGACTCTAGGATGGCATAACTCCCTCCTTGACTCTAGGATGGCATGACTCTAGGATGGTGTGGTCCTTTACTCGAGGATAGCATGACTCCAGGATGGTGTGCCTTGACTCTAGGATGGCGTGCCTTGACTCTAGGATGGCATAGCTCCAAGGTAGCATGACTCTTGGATGGTGTGGCTCCTGGATGATATGCTGACTATGAACACTTGACTCCATTTTGAATCGAGCTGGGTCTCATTTGGGTCAGGCCCATTGGACTTTGTCTGGGCAGGGCCCATTACTTGAGCTAGGCCTTGTTCAGGCTAGCCCCACTATTTGAGTTCGGCCTTGTATGGGCCGGCCCCATTATTTGAGCTTGGCCTCGTCTAGGCCATGCCCATTACCCCATTCACAGAAAAATTAAATTTGATTGACAATGCTAAATTTTTCTATGTTTTTGGTGTTGGCCTTACTATTGATCTCCCCACGTTGATTATGGATCAGATGATTTTTACTATTAAAATTAATAAACTTTCACTTCCCTTTGCAATTTTGGCGACTAATCTTTATCAAAGCAAGGGTATTATTGTAGATCCAACATGGACTACAGTGGAGGGATTGGCACATTTGGATGCCACATCATTATTGA
Organism: Ilex paraguariensis; assembly: GCA_963454935.2. Taxonomy (NCBI): domain Eukaryota; kingdom Viridiplantae; phylum Streptophyta; class Magnoliopsida; order Aquifoliales; family Aquifoliaceae; genus Ilex; species Ilex paraguariensis. Next base: position 263,411 of record CAUOFW020008525.1, on the reverse strand, counting down.
AGAAAAGTCACGGGGGACAACAAGAAGTTTAGTATGAAGTACCACCAGTCCACCTGACGGATGACCTAAATGAGGAGGAGCAAGCATTTTCATAGCAAGCTGCTACAGAGGAGTCACCATACATCCCAGTTAATCACAGGACTGATAGGTAGATTCTATTGATCCTGGAGACAAGGATGACTAAGTTTGAAACCACCCAGGGAGAGCTAGTAACTGTTCAATAGGAGATTTTGAGACGTCAGAAGAGAGAGCACCATCCTAGACCATCATCATCAACTTAGGCTTGATTGGGCACTTTTGGATCTACTCTCTATTTCTCTCTTGACTATTTACTTCCAATTGCTACATTAATTTCGTATTTTGGATATTGTTTTTGGTTTAACTTTTCATTTATGTTGGTTTTTGAATTTCAATTTAATTATGTGTTTTGGAATTTAAGTAGAACTATTTTTGATATATTGCAGTTGAGCTGTTTGAGTTATATTTTGACTGCAAAAGTTTTAGGTGTTAGGACAAAATATTACATGCAAATCACGATGAAATTATTTTAGCATTCTGTCTACTGAAAGCTATAACCCTTGCCATCCTATTGGGAATTTCCATGTTTTACTTGTGCACTATCCCTACATTTTTATTTAAAACTTAGTATTTTGTGCATGATATGAATTGCTATTTTCGAAAATCATTGGAATAACATGATTCTTTGGAAGTTTACATACATAGTGGAGATGTAAAACCCAGGTGTAGTTTTGTGCTTATTTTCTTTGAGGGATTTTGAAAAATTACTGAAGTAAGAATTTCAATTCAGCATCGATCCTTGAATAATCTCATTTCTTTGATTCGATTTGCACTCATTGAGTAATGTATTAACAATCCCCTTTGCAATTTCATATAAGAATTATGCATGCAATACATTTTGGAAAATAATCTTAGGTCATTTGTGATTATTATTTGAACCTTATCCATTTCTTTTGCCAAAATATTTCAAGTCAGTCGTGATTGAGCTTGTAAATAAAAGTTCTTTTCTTTAAAGCCATGTTTTTTTCTAAGCCAATGAAATAATAAATATCCCTACATTGGATATCTAATTTTCGTACACTCTCTTAATAATAGATTATATGGACAAAAAAAAAGAAAAGGGTACGGGTTGAGAAAAAGAAAAGACTGAATGAAAGAAGAAATGAGAAAAGCAAAAAGAAAGAATTGCAAAAGAAACAAATCAAGCAAATGAGTTGCGAATTAAATTGAAAAGAAATAGAAATGAAATGAAAGGGGGAATTATTCAAAGACAAAATATTGGAGAAAGGAAAGAAATGTCCAAAATTACAATACAATTGGATAGTTCTTTTTGCTATTATCAGTCATTTCATTAACCACTTACCCCTGACCATGTTACAACCTTAAAGAAGTCATTTTTTATTCCAGCATGTGTTTGCATGATTGATTTTATTTAATCTAATGCATGGAGGATGTTGATAATATTGCTTGATTTAGTGTTAATATATCTTCATGAGATTATGCCAAAGTCCATTTTTATTCTAATGTCATTTATTGATTTTTACATGTGAAATATTTTGCTCTTATTTACAATATTCATATCACATGTGGATATTGAGTGACCAGTCACTAAATTCTTAGTGTATTATTTGTTGAGTGATTTTTAGGAAAGGGTTGACATCAAGGCTAATTTTTATAAGTTGCGAGAAGAGTTGTGTTATCCTCCAGATTTTTGAATAGTAAAACATTATACACACAATGGTTTTTCATAAAAATGAAGGGAATGGTTTCACATACAGGGTTTGTTATTCTTAGATTGGGATGAATAGGAAAATATTTGAAAACTGATGGAATACTCCTATAATCTTTTGTGTGATAAGTGTATAATGTCTTGTCCTAACCATTGAAGTTTGAAAGTACCTTGACTAGAAACCTTCACCAGACACAACTCATCCAGTAGGGTGACCTAGGGGTTTAAAGGCTTGTTGCATGGGCTAAATGCAATCGTTAAACCTATAAAAGTGGTTGTGTGTTTTTTTTGTTTGTATTACTAGGGACTAGTAATATTTGGTTGGGGGTGTAATTAACCCTAAAAAGTGATTGTTGTTGTATTTGATTAGAATTTTAATTGCAGGAATTTAATAATTAAAGGGTTAAGATTAAATGATATTAGTACTAATGGATGAAAATATGTTGTTTTGAAAATATAGGGTCTAAAAGATGAAAAATGGAAAACTGAGGGGCTAAAGCACAAAATGAGAATTGAGGAAATGCTACTAGCGTTCGAACGTTGAAGACCATTCAAATGGTGGGGCCCAGTATCAACAAAAGAGACCAAGAAGGAAGCTGCCGAAGTTCTAGAGAAAAACCGCCGTATTGACGGTGGAAGCTGGTCGACTTAAAGGGGTAGCCTTCCCATTGGATAGACTATGCAACTTGGATTTTGATTTGTCCTTTCCAGTAGGTGCCACCCACTAGCCCTTCTATAAATACCCCCCTCCCACTAGATTTTCAATTCATTCTCCATTCTTCGTCTTTTAGTTTTCAGTTTAAGGTTTCCCAGCTTAGTCTCTCTTCTATATTTCTTGAAGACCTCTTCTTACCTGGAGGGTTGAACCTCTTTGACTTTTTCTAGCCTTGCCTTGGCAAAGGAAGTGTGATGGTTTTTTAATCTAACCTCAGGAAGAGTGTTACGAACTTTGTTTTAATTTTATTGTGTTGTATTGTAATTTTAATCTTACTTGGAGGAATGAAGNATCTCTTCTTACCTGGAGGGTTGAACCTCTTTGACTTTTTCTAGCCTTGCCTTGGCAAAGGAAATGTGATGGTTTTTTAATCTAACCTTAGGAAGAGTGTTACGAACTTTGTTTTAATTTTATTGTGTTGTATTGTAATTTTAATCTTACTTGGAGGAATGAAGATCACCCACTTTTCTAGGTTATCTATTACTATGAAGAGTGGGTAGTTTTTCATTAGCTATTTAGTGAGAGGGGAAGGACTTGTGTAACTCAAGAATGAGTTATGATAATTGTATTTTTTCAAGTATGCTTTATTATTATATACCTCTCTTAATTGATGGATGGTCCTGCCTTTAATGTTTTGTACATTGTATTCTTAATGTGTAACTTTGGTTATGTTCATAGTTCATACAAATACCGAGCTAAGGTTTATGNCCCTTAATTGATGGATGGTACTGCCTTTAATGTTTTGTACATTGTATTCTTAATGTGTAACTTTGGTTATGTTCATAGTTCATACAAATACCGNCTCTTAATTGATGGATGGTCCTGCCTTTAATGTTTTATACATTGTATTCTTAATGTGTAACTTTGGTTATGTTCATAGTTCATACAAATACCGAGCTAAGGTTTATGGGTATTTCCATTCCATCCTTATATTATTTACATCATGTATGATTTAATGAATTATTGAGTTGGGTTTTACGTAAAAGTCGAGAGATTGGTTATAGATGGGTTGAGTCTCGCCATATCCAATGCTTTCGATTCAATGCATAATGTGNTTTATTATTTACATCATGTATGATTTAATGAATTATTGAGCTGGGTTTTACGTAAAAGTCGAGAGATTGATTATAGATGGGTTGAGTCTCGCCATATCCAATGCTTTCGATTCAATGCATAATGTGGAGCTATGTTTTTCATTAAACCATAAACCTTCTGATCGATTATTCAAGTAAAATTTTGAATGGTTGTTTACTTCAAGTTTTCTAGGGTAATTGGTTGTGGTATTGTGCATATACCTTTCGGTAAACATAATGGTCATTGTGTTATGGTTTTACATTAAATACCATTTGATTAAATTACCCTTAACATGGGGGTTAATTGTAGTATGATAGTAATATTATAATCTCAAGCAATGGCATACGCGTCCTGATGCCCGAACTAAAGGGTGCCTTTTTCCATTTGTTGCAAATTTGGGTTTTTAAACAAGTCATTTTCAAATCGCTAAGCTCACACCACAAATCCACTATTTCACAATATTTTTCTAGGCTTCATTCACTCTTTTCTATTCCAAGTTTCCAACAACATAACTCCCTGTGAAAATGACCTCGGACTTTACCGAGAAATATTACAACTTAATCACTTATACTTAGGTGTGTACAATAAAGATCAAGTCACCTTGCCAATTAACAAAGCAAATGACATCTTAACTTAGTTTAAAGTATTAAATTCTTTATAGAAACTTACAGTCAAATTACATTTATTGGATGCCAATTTGTCATGCTAATCCTTCATCAGTTTTGTTGTCTTCATTCAAAATTAAATATGTTAAAATACATTGTTGGTAATTTAATATGCTATACGAGCCTACAGAGTAACAGAAAAATATTGTAAATGTGTTCTTTATTAAATGTAAGCTCATCAACTGAAGAAAGCGAAGCTAAAAAGCAAGAATGCTATATGATTGGGTACAATAAGCCAAGTTGAAAAGCAAGTAGACTACATGGAATTGTTCTGTGGATGCAATTTCTATTTTGGTGTTTAATTTTGGTTTAGTTGTTCTGTTTTGGTTTAGTGGTTTCAGTTTTGGTGTTCAAATGATATGTTGTTTTATGGATCTGGATAACAATACATAGTGGAAATATTGTGTGTTGAGAATGAACCACTGTTTTGGTGTTCAAAGGAAACGGTGTTTTATGGACTAAAGTGTTCAAGAATGCTAGGTAACACTTTATTATGGCTTTGTTTTATTTGTGGTTTGGGAGTAATTTGTAATAGGTTGGGGTTTGGAAATTATTTGTAATAGGCTGTGGTTTGGAAGTATTATTCATTTCAACAAAAAAAAATGATGTTTGGTAATAGGTTTATTTATGGTTTGGGAGTAATTTGTAATAGTTTGTGGTTTGAAAATTATTTGTAATAGGTTGCGCTTCGGAAGTATTATTCATTTTAGCAAAAAAAAAATGAATGTTTAATAATAGGTTGTGGTTTGAGAGTAACAAGTTATGGAGAACTACATCAGAAAAAAAAAATTTCATTTACCAGCATTTGTATAAATGTCACAAAATTAGCTCAACTCTGGTAACCAAGCAAACAATTGAAATTTACAGCGTTTGTTGAATGCTAGTACATTTCTCTGCATTTATTTAAATGCCAAAACTTTCCCGATGGCGAAATAGACGATGTTTGGCACAATTGCCGCATGTAGGAATTCTGAGCGTTTACTGTGCTCTTTGCCGGCGTTTACTTTAGCCAAAATTCTTGTACTGTAATTTTTAAAATTTTAAATTGTTATCTCGCATTCATTTATGACATGTGTAAAATACTAATCATGTTTNATCTTTTGGGCTTTCTCCTTTTTTCTATTTTTTTCAATTTTTTTCAAACTTTTCTCTCTCTCTTTTTCTTATCTTCTCTCTACAACCTCTAAAGCCATAGCAATGGTTTCTCCATCTGAATATATCAAGTGGAGAATGTCAAATTTAAGGATGTTCATCACATATTATTTTCCTTTGGAGAATACAAATAAGGATTATAAAAATAATTTAAAGGACCTGATTGAAGATGGAATAATGATAGAAAAACAAGACACAAGAAATAAAGTGGTTCAACATATAATTGGAAAAATAGAACTCAACCATATTTATAAGGTGAGTAAATACATGAGATAAATCAGTAAATCCTTGTCTAATGAGATATTGATAGACCTTATCACATATTATGAAGATAAATATCACTCATATTTTCATCTATATTAGCTAGTGATATATCTCTTTGAATTTTATCACCCCTTACTCCGACACAAATAACCCAAATTTTAGTTAGAGGAATGACACCATTGCTTAACCCTCCAACTCTATGCCTTATGTCCCTTATAGTCAACTAGTGTTCGACCTTGTTTAGTCTACAAGTAACCAGTCTTTGCACCCACCACCACAAGGGTTTGCACAGAACCTGTCTCTACAAGGGTTTGTTCCCCAAAGAAAAACCAGCTTACCTCCATACCAACTTCCTCACAAGAGAAGCATTGAGAATGTTCTCTATCAGTTCATTTAGAGCCATACCACCATAGACAACCAAACCAATGAAGCTCTGAATGACATTAGGTCTGAAATGACCAACTTAACCACCAACATGGGGATGATACAATAGGAAAAGGGAAAATTTCTTGTGCAACCCCAAGAAAATTCCAAAGGTCAAATTGGATTTAGATTTCTAATGTCACAAGTAATAAGGAGAAGCTCAAGTCCACAACCACTCTTTGTAGTGGTAAGAAAGTTGACAAAAATATTCCACCCAGAGTCTCTAAGCCTACATAAAAAGAGACTCATGGTACTCCCAAGGATGGTGAGTCACTTGAGTTGCCCAAGGTTGTTGGGTTTAATGAGGTTGTTTGTCCTATTCCTATTCCCTACCGTCGTCGTTTGAAAATGCTTGCAAAACATGCTAACCAACCTAAAATTCTTAATTTATTCAAGCAGGTGAAAATTAAAATTCCTCTTCTTGATGCAATTCGATAGGTGCCATCTTATGTAAAGTTTTTAAAAGACTTATGCACCATCAAGAAGAAGTTACATTTTTAGAAAAAGGCATTCCTAATGGAGTAGGTAAGTATTATTCTCCGAACCAACACTTCACCCAAGTAAAAATATTTTGGTTGTCCCACCATTGTTATTACCATTAGGGATTGCTAGGTTGAGCAAGCACTGTTGGACTTGGGTGTGATTGTGAATCTACTGCTCTTTTTGGTCTACCTATAGGTGGGCCTAGGAGTGTTGAAACCCACTTCAATTACTCTCCAATTGGTAAAGCGTAGTGTGAAAATACCGAGAGGGGTGGTGGAAGATGTCTTGGTTCAGGTAGATAGGTTATACTTCCGTATTGATTTTATTAGAAACTGCACCTATTGCTGACCATTCTTCTCAAATTCAGTAATTTTAGGAAGACCAATCCTTGCTACATCTAATATTGTTATCAATTGCAAAAATGGAATCATAGAGCTTACCTACAGTGACACGAAGATGGAGTTGAACGTGTTTAACATTGAAAAACAGCTGTCTAATAATGTGGACTCTCATGAAGTCCAAATGATCGATGCCATTGAAGAACAACAAGTAATTGATTCTTGTAAGAAATTCATTTAGAAGAAAACCAGGATGTAGAAGATGTATGTGAAAAAGGTAACAAGTTACCCAAATTTGAAGAACTTCCACCAACACTATATTTATTTGGAAAAAGGAACCAAGCCATCTCGATAACCATAATGTAGGTTGAACCAATCATGAAAGATATGGTTAGGTCAAAAGTCTTGAAGCTACTAGATGTGAGAATCACTTACCCAATTGTTGATGGTAAATAGGTAAGTCCCACGCAAATGGTACCTAAAAAGTCAATGGTTAATGTGGTAGCTAACAAAAACAATGAATTAATTCTCACTATGGTAGCCACTGGGTGGAGGGTGTGTATAGATTATAGGAAGTTAAATGCATGTACCTTTACAGACAACTTCCCACTTCCCTTTATTGATCATGTCTTGGAGTGGATAATAGATAATTTATTCTATTATTTCCTTGATGGTTATTCTAGTTATAACCCAATTGAGATTGCCAAGGAGGACCAAGAGAAAATAACCTTCACTTACCCCTTTGGAAGTTTTGCTTATCAAAGGATGTCATTTGGGATATGTAATGCCCAGGGTACTTTCTAATGATGTGTGATGGGCATCTTTAGTGATATGATAGGGAAAATTGTGGATATAAAACTCAGATAAATTTGAACATTTTCTGAAAAAGGGCAAAATGGTAATTTGTTATTATAATGCCGAATTCAAATCTATATTGTTATAGAACTTGGATGATGAAACGGACCTCNCCCAGATAAATTTGAACTTTTTTCTGAAAAAGGGCAAAATGGTAATTTATTATTATAATGCGGAATTCAAATCTATATTGTTATAGAACTTGGATGATGAAACGGACCTCACCATTGGATTCATATCATGAAATCGAGTTGCCCAGTCAATTTTCATCGAATTCTGAGATAGTTAAATTTTTCACGTTTTTCGAGTCAATTAGGGGTCGAATGAACTCACAAAGGTCCCAAAAAATGAAAATTATAAAATTTTCTTATAATTGAATGAAAGTTCAAATAAAATTAATTTGAACTTAAACCCAGATAAAATTAAGTCATTTCAGGACAAAAACGGACCCAAAAGTAGGAAACGTGCGGCCCAATGTGGACTGCGCAATTAAAAAGTATAAATAAGGGTTAAATATCTAGTTTTTCAAATATTTATCTCACCATAGTCTGCTGGTTCACTTTGGAAGAAGGAGAAGAGAAGAAAACTAAAATTTCTACCTTTCTCTTAGCGATCTACGGAGTTCTTTCGGTCAGAATTTTGCTTGGACCAAGACTTAAAGTTGATCACCGCAATGAGGGCTATGTCTACGTACTAAGAGCAAAGGATTTCACCAAAGATACAAGGAGAAGATTTTGTGAAATCAAGGGTTTTTGGGGCTAGGGAAGTGTTTTGAAGCTTTCTCCCTTTCATTTACGCAATAAGAGGTAGGATTTCTCCTACTTTGGCTCATTCTTACATAGAATTTCCTATGGAATGGGTAAAGGGTATATAATAACCTAGGTTGCATGGCTATGGTTATGGAGATGAGGAAATGGGTATGGAATTAACCTAGACAAATTCCTAGTTAAGTTTGGCATAAGAAATTCACTTGTGAAATTCTTTGGAACTTGATATGTGTTGCCATTGTGCCTTGTGAATGATGTGGACCAATTTATGTGATAACATGAATTTTTTGCCTTCAAGGTGTTTTGCTAAATGCCTATGTGGAATTAAGTATGTTATGGCATGGGTTTTGTATAACATGCTTGCGAATTTTTGTTGAGGATGAATGAGTAGAGATATGTTGTTAATACATTAACATCATGATAATTTATGTTAATTATATGCAATTTATATAAATTTTCATGACATATGTTGAAATGTGTGGTTAAATTAGCTCATATGACATTCATTACATATGGAGCATGACATTGGTATTGCAATAGTGCACTACATTGCATTTCCACGGGGGGAAACACATCCATGGTCATGAGTATGGGTGTGTGTGTGAATGGTTGGATTAATCATCATACTTGGTGATTGATGATGGGCTCGGGAAAGTTGGATTGAAGATCTGACTGAGTCGCATGGTTGCATGAAAGAAAAACTTGTGTCGGGTATAGCAAGAAGGGATAGATCCTCCCTTGGGTGAAAGACCCGGTTACTTGGTTCATACACTCTCCTGTGGTGAAATTCCAAAAAAATGTAATGGTGTACGAAGCCAGCGGTGGGATTGCAGAATCTAATACCCAACACAGACACATGATTTTGTTTTACAACTTCTCATTCGATGTGTATCATCCAAAAAAATTTGGTTTTATAAACTCATGACCTTTATTTCAAAATGATCATTGGATGAAATTCATCAATGATAGAATTACTTCACACGTGCATTGCATTGTGATGTGGGAGTCGGTGAGGACTCGGGATTAAGGTTCATGAGTAAATGTCATGTTCTTGTATGGAATGGATTATGATTGTTGATTGTTGCATGTACACATTTCATATGCATCATGGGGGGGGGAGTAGTCTCTGTAGGAAATACTCTACTGGGTGTGGCTCACACTATATGGGAAAACGTTTCAGGTGCAGGATACATTCCGACAGTGTAATTTTTGTAAAAATTATGTTTGTGAGCATGTAATCGTATAAATGGATTGTAATAGAACTTGTACATATCAAGTTTTATGTGATAAACATCATTATACATGTTTTGGATGTTGTTGGAATGGTTTTGAAAGAATTGGAAATGAGATAGTAGGTGAAATAGGCAAAAATGGGCAGAGAGTACTGGTACCACGGGGTCTAGTGAGTTAACAGTACCGGTACAAATTTTCCAGTGGGTTGACAGTACTGGTACAGTCTGGTCTAGAAGGCAAAGAGTACTGGTACAGCGTACCGGTACTGATTTTCCTGAAGGCTCACAGTATAGGTACCCAGTACCGGTGCTCTTTCCAAAATTTTGAAAAATTTTAAATTACTTTGCCAAGTTTTTGGGCTATGGGTTCTTGGTTTCCAAGGATATAAATGGACTATAATGGAGTATGAATTGTGGTTCATTGCACCATGGTTGGATCAAAGGATAAAATGAACATGGGTTTTACGTGTGGTTCATAACCCTGGTAAAAGGAATGTTATTAGCGTGGAGTCGAGTTGTGTGACTATCACGGGTATTTTCACGGGTTGACGATTGGTTAACGGCTAATAAATGACCCCCAATTTTAGAGGTGTCATAGCTTGGTATCAAGCATAGGTATTTGATTTACCTAGGGCTTGATGGACATGAGTTTAGACCATTGCAGTCATTGTGCATTTCATGTTATGTGCTTAAATTGCTACATGTTATGTGCTTTGTGTTATGTGAATTATATGCATGGTGAGATGTATATGGAAATGAAGAACACTAGGGTTAGAAAACATGACCTTGGAGTTCGGAAAAAGGGATGAACGAGATAGTTTAAAGGGTGGTTGTCTACTAGTAGGTGGCACATGCACTACTAGGGAGACAAGGAGAGAGATCTCAAAGTTTAAACTTGATCCCTATCTTAGGATAGTATGCAAGGCTCTATTTTTGTCTTATATGTGTGTAGATGGCAAATAGGGGAAGTGGACGTCGAGCTAGTGGGCGGAACAATGATCAAACACCACTGGCCTTGGACCATCAAGCCTTTGTGGAGGCTATTGGTGTTGCGGCTACTATCATTACACAGGCTAGTGTTGCAGCTGCTACCATTGCACAGACTAGTGCAAATGTGGGCCTAAGAGTCTCAAGTAACCTTCAGAAGTTTAAGGCACACCAACCGCCGACTTTTGTGGGTGAAGCGGATCTGATGGTGGCTGACCGTTGGTTTCGACAAGTCAACAAGATCTTAAGGGCCATGGAGATCACCTCTGATGCCACCAAGATAATGCTAGCTACATTCCAGCTAGAGGGAGAATCCCAATTGTGGTGGGATTGGGTGAAGGATTCCAAGAATTTGGAAGCAATGACATGGGCAGAGTTTCGGGATCTCTTCATGGGCAAGTACTTCCTAGCGGCTGTGAGACATGCAAAGGTCCAGGAATTCTTAGATTTGAGACAAGGGATGATGACGGTGATGGAGTATGTGGCTAAGTTCACCAAACTAGCCCGTTTTACCGATGATTACATGGCCACGGATATGGCCAAGGTGAGGAAGTTTGAGGATGGTTTGAAATTATCCATCCGGGGTAAAATTGTGGGCCACTACCTACAAAACTTAGATTCGATGGTCACGACAGTTATGGCCATTAAGAGAGAAGTTGAGGACGCACGGAACATCCGGGAAGCGAGTGGTAAAGACAAGAAGAAGGAGGGCCAATCTTCTTCAAGTTCGGGGAAGAAGGAAAGGACTTCGACTCCGTAGGGCCATGGCTATCAAGGCCAAGGTCAAAGTCAATCCTCCCAAGGTGGGAGAAATCAAAGGTCTTCCAACCAAGCAAGTCAAAGGACATGTTTCATTTGCAACCAACTAGGGCACATGAAGCGGGATTATCCTTAACGACAAGGATCTCAAAACTATGGAACATCCCAGTCCCAGTCTTTAGTGAGGCAGCCATAGACACACTTTGTTCCTCCCTACCCCATCATGGGCCAGGGAAGTCAGTACCAGTTCTAGGGTGCTGCACAAACCCCTACCGCTTCACGAGCGGAGACTCCGTAATCAGGCCAGATGGGCCAAAACATGGGTCGAGGTTAAGAGCAAGGCTCACAAGCCAAGGCTTGAAGGACCTAGGGGCGTGTCTACGCCATCACATCTCAGACTGAGCCGGTGGATTAGTCGGTCATTCAGAGCACATTTCTACTCTCTCACTTATGGACAAGAGTATTATTTGACTCTGGTACATCTCATTCTTCTATTGCTACATCATGTGTGAAATATTTGGGCTTAGAGGTTGAAACCTTGGAAGAGTCATGGCATGTGAGTTCTCCTCTAGGAGCTAGGGTATGTGTTAACCGGATATATCAAGGCTGTGAGTTAGAGACCTCGAAGATTCTACTCACCGTAGACCTTAGGGTCATGGACATGTCGAAATTTGATGTTATTCTTGGGATGGATTGGTTGGTGGCACGTTGAGCCATCATTGATTGTGATCGGAAGAGGGTCACTGCCTACAACCCAAAGGGTATTTGTTTCAAGTTCCAGGGGAAAAAGCATGACGCATTACCCCAAATAGTGTATGACTCCCAGTGGCATGGGCAGTTTATGGGATGACTTGTGAGCCTTACCTTGGAGGACGAGGTGAGGCAGGATTTGGGTCTACCTCAGGTTGTCTGTGAATATGAGGATGTATTTTTTGATGAATTACCGGGATTACCTCCACATAGGAATGTAGACTTCACCATTGAGTTACATCCAGGTACGTTGCCTGTTTCTTTGACTCCACATAGGATGACGCCTACTGAGTTGCAAGAACTTAAGGTCCAATTAAAGAAATTGTTGGACATGGGCTTTATTAGACCGAGCACTTCACCATGGGGCACTTCGGTATTGTTTGCCAAGAAGAAGGACAAGACCCTTCGATTGTGTATGGACTACCGATAGTTGAATAGGGTTACTATCAAGAATAGATACCCTTTGTCGAGGATTAATGACCTGTTTGATCAGCTGAGAGGGGCGCGGATTTACTCCAAGATAGATCTCCGTACCGACTACCATCAGTTAAGGATTAGGGAAGCAGATATCCCTAAGACGGCGTTCAGAACGTGGTATGGGCATTTTGAATTCACTGTGATGCCATTTGGATTGACGAATGCTCTGACTACATTCATGGATCTCATGCATAGGGTGTTCCAATCCTATCTAGATCAGTTTTTCGTGGTGTTTGTTGACGACATCTTGATCTACTCTAAGTCTGAGGAGGAGCATGAGGGTCACTTGAGGATTATTCTCCAGACCTTGAGGGACCATCAATTGTACGCCAAGTTCAGTAAGTGTGAATTTTGGCTAACCGCCGTGAATATTTTGGGACATGTGGTGTCGGCTTCGGGTGTATCTGTGAACTCGGAGAAGGTGGAGGCAGTTATGAGTTGGGAGAGACCGAAGTTAGTCTTTGAAATACGTAATTTCTTAGAATTGGCAGGGTACTACAAGTGGTTCATCGAGGACTTCTCCCGACTAGCTGCACCTATGACGAGATTGACCCCAAAAGAGGACAAGTTTGAGTGGAATGAATCGTGCGAGAAGGCATTCCAGGAGTTAAAAATGAGGCTTACTCTCGCTCCAATTTTGATAATTCCAGAGAGGGGACAGAGTTACGCAGTGTATTGTGATGCTTCCAAGGACGGACTTGGTTGTGTTTTGATGCAGTCCAGGAGGGTAGTGGCTTATGGTTCTTGAAAGTTAAAGAACCATGAGCAAAATTACCCCACGCACGACATGGAGTTTCCTGCCATTGTCTTTGTCTTGAAGGCTTGGTGCCACTATCTATATGGGAAATAGTTTGAGGTATTTTCGGACCATAAGAGTTTGAAGTATATCTTTACACAGCAGGATCTCAATATGAGGCAACGTAGGTGGATGGAGTACTTGGAAGACTACTACTGCATTTTACATTACCATCCTGGTAAGGCAAATGTGGTGACCGATGCACTTAGCCAGTAGTCACGAGAAATTGTGGCTAGTATGACATCCCAAGAGTGGCGGATGCTCGAGACTGTGGGATAGTTTAGGCTGCATTATCGGGGTCAGACTCAGGGTATTTTAGGGAGCTTAGTGGCTACGCCTTCTCTACTAAACAAAGTGATCCAGTTCCAAGAGTAGGACCTAGAGTTAGTGTCCATTAGGGGCCAAGTACATGCAGGTACCCGTGACGAGGGATAGGTCATTCACTCAGATGACAGTCTTTGGTTTAGGGGAAAGATTGTGGTTCCCTAGTCAGTAGAGTTGAGAGAAGAGATTCTTAAGAAATTTCATTACTCTCGATTTGTTGTGCATCTAGGTGGCACGAAGATGTACCATGATCTTCATCACAAATATTATTGGAGCGGAATGAAGAAACATGTTGGGGATTTGTTTCGCCAATGTCTCATGTGTCAGCAGGTGAAGGCTGAACACCAGAGACCAGCAGGGTTACTCCAGCCTTTGGAGGTGGCTGAGTGGAAGTGGGAGCATGTCACGATGGATTTTGTGACCCATTTGCCATGAACATCACGGGGACATGATGCGGTATGGGTGATAGTGGACTAGCTTACGAAGTCGACACACTTTTTGACTATGCGGAGGACCTTCACATTGGAGGAATTCTACAGGTTGTCTATACGGGAGATTTTTTGGTTGCATGGGGTGCTTGTATCTATAATATCGAATTGGGATCCCAGGTTTATGGCTCACTTTTGGGAGAGTTTCCAGCGAGCTATGGGGACACAGTTGATGATGAGTACTACTTTTCATCCCTAAACGGATGATCAGTCAAAGAAGACCATCCAGCCTTTAGAGGACATGCTACAGGCATACGTCCTAGATCTCAAGGGTAGTTGGGAAGAGCACCTACCCTTAGTGGAGTTCGCCTACAACAACAGTTATCAAGCGAGCATACAAATGACACCCTATGAGGCACTATATGAGAGGCCTTATCGTTCTCTGGTTTGTTGGAGGGAGGTAGGAGAGAGACCCTCTATAGGTCCGAAATTGGTTAGTGACACCTCGGAGAAGATGGACTTGATACGAAAGCATCTTCTCATGGCTCAGAACTGATAGAAGAACTATGCCGACAGAAAGCGGTGACCTCTAGAGTTTGAGGTGGTAGATCATGTCTTCTTAAAGGTGATACCTAAGAGAGGAGTGCTCAGGTTCGGCAAGCGGGCAAAGTTGTCACCGAGGTTCATCGGCCCTTTCGAGGTACTCGAGAGGGTGGGTACAATGGCTTACAGATTGGCGTTACCGCCAAATTTATCGGGTGTTCACGTGGTGTTCCATATCTCTATGCTTCAGAAATACACCCCCCGATTCGGCTCATGTGGTGGATTGGGGCAAGCTTGTTGTTAATGCAGATGGAACCTTTGAGGAGGGATCGGTGCGCATCATGGATAGTTGGGATTAGGTTTTGCGTGGCAAAACCGTGCGGCTCATGAAAGTGTTGTGGCAACACCGTGGAGTGGCAGAGGCAACATGGGAGCGCGAGGACACTATATGTACTAGTTATCCTTTCTTATTCGAGGATGGAGGTACATTATTATAGTCATTTAGTATTATATGATTGTTACACATGCATGTCGTGGAATGTGCATGTGTGTGTGAATTTCAGGGACGAAATTTTTGTAAGGGGGGAAAGAATGTAAACCTCTGGTAAATTTGAACTTTTTCCGAAAAATGGTAAAATGGTAATTTTTCATTTTAATGCAGAATTAAAATTTGTATTTTTATAGAACTCAAATGATGAAACGAACCTCACCGTTGGATTCGTATCGTGAAATTGAGTTGCCTAGTCAATTTTCATCGAATTTCGAGATAGTCAGATTTTTCACGTTTTTCGAGACAATTAGGGGTCTAATGAACTAACAAACGTCCCCAAAAAATAAAAACTATAAAATTTCCTTATAATTGAATGAAAGTTCAAATAAAATTAATTTGAACTTAAATCGGGATAAAATTAAGTTGTTTCGAGACAAAAACAAACCCGAAAGTAGGAAACTTGTGGCGTAATGTGGACCGCGCAATTAGAAAGTATAAATAGGGGATAAATATCTGATTTTTCAAATATTTCTCTCACCATAGTCTGTTGGTTCACGTTGGAAGAATGAGAAGAGAAGAAAACTAAAATTTCTACCTTTCTCCTAGGGATCTACAGAGTTCCGTAGGTCGGAGTTACTTGGACCAAGAGTTAAAGTTGATCACCGCGACGAGGGCTATGTCTTCGTACTAAGAACAAAGGATTTCACCAAGGGTCCAAGGAGAAGATTTTGAGAAATCAAGGGTTTTTGGGTCTAGGGAAGTGTTTTGAAGCTTCTCCCTTTCATTTACCCTACAAGAAGTGGGGTTCCTTCTACTTTGGTTCATTCTTACCAAGAATGTCCTATGGAATGGGTAACGGGTATATAATAACCTAGGTTGCTTGACTATGGTTATGGAGATGAGGAAATGGGTATGGAATTGACCTATACAAATTCCTAGTTAAGTTTGGTATAGGAAATTCACTTGTGAAATTCTTTGGAACTTGATATGTGTTACCAACGTGCCTTGTGAATGATGTGGACCAATTTATGTGATAACATGAATTGTTTGCCTTGAAGGTGTTTTGCTAAATACCTATGTGGAATTAGGTTTGTTATGGCATATATTTTGTATAACATGCTTGCGAATTTTTGTTGAGGATGAATGAGTGGAGATATGTTGTTAATACATTAACATCATGATAATTTATGGTAATTATATGCAATTCATATAAATTGCTATGAAATATGTTGAAATATGTGGTTAAATTAGCTCATATGACACTCATTACATAGGGAGCATGACATTGATATTGCAATAGTGCACTACATTGCATTTGCACAGGGAAAAACACATCCATGGGCATGAGTATGGGTGTGTGTGTGCATGGTTGGATTAATCATCATACTTGGTGACTGAAGATGGGCTCGGCAAAATTGGATCGAAGATCTGACTGAGTCGCATGGTTGCATGAAAG
Source organism: Ilex paraguariensis (assembly GCA_963454935.2). NCBI lineage: Eukaryota > Viridiplantae > Streptophyta > Magnoliopsida > Aquifoliales > Aquifoliaceae > Ilex > Ilex paraguariensis. Next base: position 246,686 of record CAUOFW020008525.1, on the reverse strand, counting down.
AAAAACTTGTATCGAGTATAGCAAGAAGGGATAGATCATCCATCGTGTGGAAGACCCGGTTACTTTGTTCATACACTCCCCCTGTGGTGAAATTTTGAAAAAGTGTAATGGCGAACGGAGCTAGTAATGTGATTCCAGAATTCGATACCCAACAAAGACACATGATTTTGTTTTACAACTGGTCATTCGATGTGTATTATCCAACAAAATTTGGTTTTATAAACATATAACCTTTATTTCAAAATGATCATTGGATGAAATTCATCAATGATAGAATTACTTCACACGCGCATTGCATTGTGATGTGGGAGTCAGTGAGGACTAGGGATTAAGGTGCATAAGTGAGTATCACCTCATATCATGACATTGCATGGCAGAGAATTCCATCTTGAATGACATGTTCTTGTATGGAATGGATTATGATTGTAGATTGTTGCATGTGCACATTTCATATGCATCTAGATGGGAAGTATCCTCTGTAGGAAATACTCTACTGGGCGTGGCTCACCCTATACGGGAAAACGTTTCAGGTGCGGGATACATTCCAGCGGATGGCTCGCATTCGGGGCATCAAATATGAAGAAAAGCCGACTTGTGGCTTTTGTAGCATATTTTGTGTAATTTTTGTAAAAATTTTGTTTGTGAGTATGTAATCGTATAAATAGATTGTAATAGAAATTGTACATATCAAGTTTTATGTGATAAACGTCATTATACATGTTTTGAATGGCGTTGGAATGATTTTGAATGGATTGGAAATGAGTAGGTGAAATGGGCAAAAATGTGTAGAGAGTACCAGTACTGAGTACCGGTACCACGGGGTACAATGAGTTAATGGTACCGNCGTCATTATACATGTTTTGGATGGTGTTGGAATGGTTTTGAATGGATTGGAAATGAGTAGGTGAAATGGGCAAAAGTGTGCAGAGAGTACCAGTACTGAGTACCGGTACCACGGGGTACAATGAGTTAATGGTACCGGTATAGATTTTCAGTGGGTTGATAGTACCCGTACAGTCTGGTCCAGAAGGCAAAGGGTACCGATACAGCGTACCGGTACTGATTTTCCAGAAGGCTCACAGTGCTGGTCCTCAGTACCGGTACTCTTTCCAAAATTTTAAAATTACTATGCCAAGTTTTTGGGCTATGGGTTCTTGGTTTCCAAAGATATAAATGGACTATAATGGAGTATGAATTGTGGTTCATTGCAACACGGTTAGAGCAAAGGGTAAAATGAACATGGGTTTTACGTGTGGTTCATAATCCCGGTAAAGGAGATATTATTAGCATGGAGTCGAGTTGTGCGACTATCACGGGTATTTTCGCGGGTTCATGGTTGGTCAACGGTTAATAAATGACCCCCGATTTTAGGGGCATCACAGTGGAGGCATTCATGGACGAATTCTCTATTTTTGGTGATTCTTTTGAGGGATGTTTGGAAAATTTTGAAAAGATTTTAGTCTGATGCGAGTAGAAAAATCAGGCACTTAACTAGGAGAAGTGTCATTTTGTGGTCACTCAAGGTATTGTATTGGGACACATAGAGCCAAAGTAGGGAATAGATGTAGATAAATCCAAAGTTAAATTAATTTCAAATGTCCCTACCCCTAAATATGTAAAAGATGTCAGATCTTTTCTTGGATGTGTTGGCTTTTATCGGAGATTTATAAAGGATTTCAATGCATTTTTACGACCATTATGCAACATTTGGCCAAGGATGTTCCTTTTAAATGGTCACAAGGTTGCAAGGGAGCATTTAAAAAGTTGAAAAACATGTTGATAACACCTCCAATTATCCAACCATCCACTTGGGAACTTTCATTTGTGCTTATATACAATGCCAGTGACTATGTAGTGGGAGTTTTGCTAAGCCAACAGTAGGACAAGAAACCCTGTGTCATCTACTATGCTAGTAAAACATTGAATGAAGCTCAAATGAATTACACGACAACTGAAAAATAATTACTAGTTGTGGTTTTTGTTCTTGATAAGTTTAGATCATACATCATTTGTTCACCTATTATTATTTATACTGGTCATGCTACTTTGAAGTTTTTTTTTTTCTAAGCAGGATGCAAAGTCAAGGCTTATTAGGTGGATCTTCCTCCTTTAAGAATTCCATTGATTATTAAAGACAAGAAGGGAGTTGAGAACATGGTAGCTAGCCATTTATCACATCTTGTTTTTTATGACACACATGAGGACATTTCAGTACCTGACACTTTCCCTAATGAGCACTTATTTGCAATCAATATGATGAGTTCCTATTATGCTAACATAGTTAATTTTTTTGTTACAGGGAAATTACCGGTGCATTGGAGTCCTCAAGTTTTTTAGTAGAGGTAAAGAAGTTCTATTTTGATAATCCCTACTTATTCAATTATTGCCCTGATCAAGTAATGAGGAGATGCATGCCAGATGATGAACAATAGCAAATTATTTCTTTTCTCCATTCAGAGGCATATGGAGTTTGGTTTCTATTGGCTAAGTCTTTTCAAAGATTGCTATCAATTTTGTAAGAGTTGTGAGTGTTGCCAAAGGTTAGGTAGTGTGACTTATCAGAATATGATGCCCTTCATCCCCATCCTTGTGATAGAGGTGGTTGATTGTTGGGGCATTGGTTTCATGGCTCCTTTCCCTATCTCTTTTGGTTATTTTTATATTTTACTGACTATGGATTATGTGTCTAAATGGGTAGAGGCTATCCCAACTAGGACTAATGATCACAAGGTTATAATCAAATTTCTTAAGGAACACATTTTGTCTGGAATTGGGATGCCTAGGGAAATCATTAGTGATAGCGTTTTACATTTTTATAACAGCCCATTTGCTACCATTATGCATAAATATGGCATTACACATAAGGTCTTTGTTGCCTACCATCCACAAACCAAGGGCCAAACTGAGTTAGCCAATAGGGAGATTAAGCATATCTTGGAAAAATGGTTAACCCTAATCGAAAGGATTGATCATTTCGGTTGACTGATGCTTTGTGGGTATATCGTATGACATATAAGAAAATTTTGGGTATGTCTCCCTATTGGTTGGTCTATGGTAGAGCATGCCACTTGCCAGTTGAGATAGAGCATCAAGCTTATTGGGCCATCAAGACCCTTAATTTCAACATGGGTCTAGCTGGTACTTAGAGAAAATTGAAATTGAATGAGTTAGAGGAAATCCGCAGGGACGCACATGACAGTACCCATATTTATAGGGAAAGGACCAAGGTCTTTCATGATCAGTCAATTTTGAAGAAGAATTTTGAATCGACACAAAAGGTATTCTTATACAACTCTCGACTCTACCTCTTTCCTAGAAAATTTCACTCCCATTGGGACGGTTCTTTTGTGGTCCATATGGAGTACCCTCATGGTGCAATAGAGGTTGAAAACCCTAAGAATGGTTAGACTTTTAAGGTCAATGACCAACAACTGAAGCCATTCCTAGATTGTTTCTAAATGGAGGAGACTATAGAGGAGCTTGTTGATTCTGTATATTGGGACCATCCATCTGTGTAATGAANTGAAAATCTTTATCTGTTTCACTTTTTGAATTCATTTGTAAGCTAGCACTCTAGTACCCAACCTTAGTCGAGACCCTCAAGAGTACGTAAGCCGCACTTTATCCCGACCGTAAGTCCCGTGTGAGGCAAAGAGTGGATCGCAGGCGAGAAGTTGAGAGAAATTGGTTAAGGGGAATGTCTAGAGTCAAACTTACATATTAATTTAAAATTTGATAACAATTTAGATTTTAAAATGAGTAGATTATTCAGATCTAATTCTAGAGCTAGTACATCTCGATCTTCAGATTATTCTATGCCACATAGAGTAAATGAGGAAGAATTAGAGATAGAAGAAGCTAGAACAGACTGGAAGAAATGGAATATTCCTCCAGTTAAAGAAAAAAATATTTATAGCACAACTTGGGTTCAGAAAACCTTTAGTGAAGAACACCAAGTTAAAACTGTTGAACAGGTTCATCCTCTCAGANCGAGTTAAGACTGTTGAACAAGTTCATCCTCTCAGGAAAGAAGATGAGCTTTGTGAGCTCCTCACTAAGGAGACTCTTAAAATTCACAAGGCCAAAGGATTTAATTTTATCCACATAGGTCTTGTTCAGGTGGCCATTAAACCACTTATTACTCAAGGCAGAAATGCTGCTGCCTTACTAGCACTACGAGATGCAAGGTTTCTGGATTGGGAACCCAGTGTCTTGGGAATCATGGAGACAGGACTCCACCGAGGTCCAGTCTACTTTAACTGTTTCCCTGACTTCACCCTTGATCTCCATTGCCCTAATACACATATGGCACTAACTCTTGGTATCCGTCTCACAGGCGATATTACCAGGTTAGTAAAAAATACTAGTTCCATAGTACTTATTTACAGGATTTATTACAAGTGTATTCGTACCAACCTAAATGTACAATGCCTTGACCCCAGTCCTAAAGGAAGTACTATGTTAATACAAGCCAGTTCTGCACAGACCCATATCCAAATCCCAAAGCAGATACTTTGGAAAGATGTGACCCTACCAGAGTCATGGACCATGCAGAATGAAAATTTTGATAAAGAATCTAGTACCGAGTCAACTACAACTGATTTGGAGACTATCAAACAGCTCCCTGATGGATCAATTAAAATATCCTTTGATACTGCTAGATCCAGTAGATCTAGTAGATTCACTCCCAGGCATGATCAGTTTCCTGAAGGAAGGAAATCTGATTTCTCATCTGTTTCCCATAGAGACAGAGAGATTGCCAAAGAACTTGACCATAGGTTAAAAGGAATCGCTAATTCCTCAGACCCAGTAGCTAGACCAGTATACACTCCCATAAGTGTCCCATTAAAGTCTAGATACACAGAGTTCAAACAAACANTAAAAGGAATCGCTAATTCCTTAGACCCAGTAGCTAGACCAGTATACACTCCCATAAGTGTACCATTAAAGTCTAGATACACAGAGTTCAAACGAACAGAGAATGATGAATTCACTCATTCACCTTCTCTGTCACCCACTGCTAGTGCCTTTGATGAATCCAGTAAAATTCACCAATTATACACTATCACTAGGGAAAAAGAATTTTTTATGCCTGATGTTTACAAGTTAAAAAAGGATTTCAAAACCCCTGAGAACAGACCTCTTAGGAAAGCTTTTGAATCTTTACCTTGTAAAACCCAGGAATCCATTAAAAAAGAATGGGTTAAATTAATGTATAAATTAGAATCCGAAATTGCTTTTGAAAACTACTTAAGCAACTTCCACAAAGAAGTGAAAGTAGTAACTCAGCAAAATTAGAAAATAGAATCTGCCGTGGTAACCTCTAGTCATCCACCAGCAGAAACCATTGAATTTAAANTCGCATGGTTGCATGAAAGAAAAACTTGTGTCGGGTATAGCAAGAAGGGATAGATCATCCCTCGTGTTAAAGACCCGGTTACTTTGTTCATACATTCCCCCTGTGGTGAAATTTTGAAAAAGTGTAATGGCGAACGGAGCTAGTAATGTGATTCCAGAATTCGATACCCAACAAAGACACATGATTTTGTTTTACAACTGGTCATTCGATGTGTATTATCCAACAAAATTTGGTTTTATAAACACATAACCTTTATTTCAAAATGATCATTGGATGAAATTCATCGATGATAGAATTACTTCACACACGCATTGCATTGTGATGTGGGAGTCAGTGAGGACTAGGGATTAAGGTGCATAAGTGAGTATCACCTCATATCATGACATTGCATGGCAGAGAATTCCATCTTGAATGACATGTTCTTGTATGGAATGGATTATGATTGTAGATTGTTGCATGTGCACATTTCATATGCATCTAGATGGGAAGTATCCTCTGTAGGAAATACTCTACTGGGCGTGGCTCACCCTATACGGGAAAACGTTTCAGGTGCGGGATACATTCCAGCGGATGGCTCGCATTCGGGGCATCAAATATGAAGAAAAGCCGACTTGTGGCTTTTGTAGCATATTTTGTGTAATTTTTGTAAAAATTTTGTTTGTGAGTATGTAATCGTATAAATGGATTGTAATAGAACTTGTACATATCAAGTTTTATGTGATAAACGTCATTATACATGTTTTGGATGGTGTTGGAATGGTTTTGAATGGATTGGAAATGAGTAGGTGAAATGGGCAAAAGTGTGCAGAGAGTACCAGTACTGAGTACCGGTACCACGGGGTACAATGAGTTAATGGTACCGGTATAGATTTTCAGTGGGTTGATAGTACCCGTACAGTCTGGTCCAGAAGGCAAAGGGTACCGATACAGCGTACCGGTACTGATTTTCCAGAAGGCTCACAGTGCTGGTCCTCAGTACCGGTACTCTTTCCAAAATTTTAAAATTACTATGCCAAGTTTTTGGGCTATGGGTTCTTGGTTTCCAAAGATATAAATGGACTATAATGGAGTATGAATTGTGGTTCATTGCAACACGGTTAGAGCAAAGGGTAAAATGAACATGGGTTTTACGTGTGGTTCATAATCCCGGTAAAGGAGATATTATTAGCATGGAGTCGAGTTGTGCGACTATCACGGGTATTTTCGCGGGTTCATGGTTGGTCAACGGTTAATAAATGACCCCCGATTTTAGGGGCATCACAGTGGAGGCATTCATGGACGAATTCTCTATTTTTGGTGATTCTTTTGAGGGATGTTTGGAAAATTTTGAAAAGATTTTAGTCTGATGCGAGTAGAAAAATCAGGCACTTAACTAGGAGAAGTGTCATTTTGTGGTCACTCAAGGTATTGTATTGGGACACATAGAGCCAAAGTAGGGAATAGATGTAGATAAATCCAAAGTTAAATTAATTTCAAATGTCCCTACCCCTAAATATGTAAAAGATGTCAGATCTTTTCTTGGATGTGTTGGCTTTTATCGGAGATTTATAAAGGATTTCAATGCATTTTTACGACCATTATGCAACATTTGGCCAAGGATGTTCCTTTTAAATGGTCACAAGGTTGCAAGGGAGCATTTAAAAAGTTGAAAAACATGTTGATAACACCTCCAATTATCCAACCATCCACTTGGGAACTTTCATTTGTGCTTATATACAATGCCAGTGACTATGTAGTGGGAGTTTTGCTAAGCCAACAGTAGGACAAGAAACCCTGTGTCATCTACTATGCTAGTAAAACATTGAATGAAGCTCAAATGAATTACACGACAACTGAAAAATAATTACTAGTTGTGGTTTTTGTTCTTGATAAGTTTAGATCATACATCATTTGTTCACCTATTATTATTTATACTGGTCATGCTACTTTGAAGTTTTTTTTTTTCTAAGCAGGATGCAAAGTCAAGGCTTATTAGGTGGATCTTCCTCCTTTAAGAATTCCATTGATTATTAAAGACAAGAAGGGAGTTGAGAACATGGTAGCTAGCCATTTATCACATCTTGTTTTTTATGACACACATGAGGACATTTCAGTACCTGACACTTTCCCTAATGAGCACTTATTTGCAATCAATATGATGAGTTCCTATTATGCTAACATAGTTAATTTTTTTGTTACAGGGAAATTACCGGTGCATTGGAGTCCTCAAGTTTTTTAGTAGAGGTAAAGAAGTTCTATTTTGATAATCCCTACTTATTCAATTATTGCCCTGATCAAGTAATGAGGAGATGCATGCCAGATGATGAACAATAGCAAATTATTTCTTTTCTCCATTCAGAGGCATATGGAGTTTGGTTTCTATTGGCTAAGTCTTTTCAAAGATTGCTATCAATTTTGTAAGAGTTGTGAGTGTTGCCAAAGGTTAGGTAGTGTGACTTATCAGAATATGATGCCCTTCATCCCCATCCTTGTGATAGAGGTGGTTGATTGTTGGGGCATTGGTTTCATGGCTCCTTTCCCTATCTCTTTTGGTTATTTTTATATTTTACTGACTATGGATTATGTGTCTAAATGGGTAGAGGCTATCCCAACTAGGACTAATGATCACAAGGTTATAATCAAATTTCTTAAGGAACACATTTTGTCTGGAATTGGGATGCCTAGGGAAATCATTAGTGATAGCGTTTTACATTTTTATAACAGCCCATTTGCTACCATTATGCATAAATATGGCATTACACATAAGGTCTTTGTTGCCTACCATCCACAAACCAAGGGCCAAACTGAGTTAGCCAATAGGGAGATTAAGCATATCTTGGAAAAATGGTTAACCCTAATCGAAAGGATTGATCATTTCGGTTGACTGATGCTTTGTGGGTATATCGTATGACATATAAGAAAATTTTGGGTATGTCTCCCTATTGGTTGGTCTATGGTAGAGCATGCCACTTGCCAGTTGAGATAGAGCATCAAGCTTATTGGGCCATCAAGACCCTTAATTTCAACATGGGTCTAGCTGGTACTTAGAGAAAATTGAAATTGAATGAGTTAGAGGAAATCCGCAGGGACGCACATGACAGTACCCATATTTATAGGGAAAGGACCAAGGTCTTTCATGATCAATCAATTTTGAAGAAGAATTTTGAATCGACACAAAAGGTATTCTTATACAACTCTCGACTCTACCTCTTTCCTAGAAAACTTCACTCCCATTGGGATGGTTCTTTTGTGGTCCATATGGAGTACCCTCATGGTGCAATAGAGGTTGAAAACCCTAAGAATGGTTAGACTTTTAAGGTCAATGACCAACAACTGAAGCCATTCCTAGATTGTTTCTAAATGGAGGAGACTATAGAGGAGCTTGTTGATTCTGTATATTGGGACCATCCATCTGTGTAATGAACAACTTGTATAATAAAGTAGTTTATTTAGATAACTTCTTCTTTCCTTTTTAGATAATTTTTGTCATTTTCTTTTATGCTAATTTGTTCTTTTGTTATTTTGTAGTTAGTTTTGTTAGGAGCTGCACTGAGGTTTTCTCTTTCCCTTATCTTTTTGTTTCTCATTGCATTCTTTTTGTTGCATTGAGGACAATGCAAATTTTAAGTTGGGGTGAGGGTTACACCAGGGTTTTGCTCCTATTCCTGTTTATTTTAGTATTCTTTGTAGTTTAGTGGAAAAAATGAAAATTTTTGAAAAAATGTCTATTTGAATGATACTTGTTGTTTTCTTAAGAGCGGTGAGATTTAGATATGCTATGTGATACCCGAAATGGTTGCATGTTGTACTCTAGAGACTTGTAGTCTGTGCTTGAATATCATAGTGATGTTTGTATTGGAAAGTCAAACTTTGTTCACAATAAGCATATAACTTCTGTTGGGATTTATGAGATTAGATTCATGTTTTGAAAAAGCTTGACATCCATAGTAGAGATGCATGTATACACCCGATGAGTATGTTGCTTATCAAGGTTAGAGGGTTATAATACATTTACTCTTATGATATTCATTTCATATCCACAGTTTTTCAATAATCTCATAATTCTAGTTTTAGTTAAGGGCATATAAGTAATTAGTTGGTTATATCTCAATAAAGAACAACACTTCTCCATACTTCAGAAAGATGATCTTAGGTTGTCTATGAATTTTATTTGAGCCTTAAGCCTATTCTTTCAATTCATTATCTCTAGTATCCGTGTTTGAGCCATGATGAGTTTTGATTTCTTTACCTCAATTAATAACCAAGCCAGGCACATAAGTATATATCTTACCTTGGTTATCCTTAGATGTGTGTTTATTTGATATATATGGGGAGTTAAGGTGAAATGTTCAATCATGAATAAATGAAAAAGAAAGATGATGAGAAAAATGAAAGAAGGAAATTTTTTGGAAAATGAGATGGAATTGTGAAAAGAATGTTGGAAAATGAGAAAGCCAAATGCTTGTGAAGGAAAAGGGAAGGATATGAGCTTATATGTTATATATATATATATATATAAAGGGGTTAAGTGTATGGTTATTCTGGAAATTGTCTATGGGATATCCTGTTTTGAATCCTTAATTCCTTTGTTTCTTAAACCTTCACCCAATGCCCCATTACAATCGGATCTAGTCCTATTTGATTTTAGAAGGTATGGTTGAGTGTGTAAGCTTTAATGTCTATGAGATATACCAACTGCATTGCTTATATGTCTCTTAATATTCCTTTCATGAGATTATGCCAAGGTTGTTTCATTTAACTTATGCACTTCATTATTTGAGAAATATGTGAGTAAAAATTTGTCTTGATTACATAAATTCAATCCTTGCATACACATATGAGTGGAACAGTCATGATAATTAGAGAATTTCTTTTTTGAGTGTGGAAACATTGGTGAGTTTTGGCATTGAAATTAGCTTTGGATAGTTAGTAGGAATATGAATTTTATTTTATGAATCTCTTAAATTGCATGATCATATCACACACACAGAGGTTTTGAGTATTAACATAATTGTGAATATTCTGGCATAGCCCTTAAGCCTTTAAAAGAATTGTTTGTGAAATAGTTTGAGTAGATATGTTATATCTTTGATTTCATGGTAATTAGGAAACAATAGATAGACAAATTTAAGTTTGTAGGTATCTTCTATGGAAACCTTCATGAGACAATACTCGTCCACTAGGGAAAAGCTAAGGTTTCAAAGGCTTAGTGCATAGGCTAAATGCATTCTTGTTGCTTACAAAAGTGGTTTTGTATTTTTAATTTTACATTCTAGTAGATTTTTTATTATGCTTTAAATTCCTTGGCATTGTATTTGTTATTTTGTATCATAAATTGCATTGCATAAACTTGAGAATTTGTGGCACAGTGGAATGTGATTAAGGAGTAATTGGGTGTATTTTTAAGTCTTAGGATTTAGAGTTTAATTAGTTTTGTTTTTAATTGGATTTGAAAACAAAATACAAAAAACCTTTAAAATTCTAAGTTGGGCTACCAGTAGGTCGAATGTTGCTTCCTATCGATAGGTTCCTGTTCGAACTGAAAAAAATAAAAGAGGTTTCTATCGATAAGAAATCATTCCATTTAGTCCGAGCTTTGAGGCCCACCTCTCCAAACACCCTCTCTAGCTTCCGAAAAACCGTAAGACCCTCTAAACCCTCAAATACCTTCAATCACTCCTTGATTTTGTTCTTGATCTTGATTTTCAAAATGGCTCCAAGAAAAGTGTTGAACCTAACTCCCTCTAATGAGATCTTTGGGGATACTCTTCTAGCTTGGGTTCTCTTCATCTCCATGACTTCTATGATTATGACCAAGATGGCAAGAACTAAGGGAGGCCAAGGTATTCCTCAAGCCAAAGCCCCAGCGGCGACTTCTCCAAGTAGGTGGGCGCTGGCAAAGGAAAAGGGAAAAGGAAGTTGGTAGTTAAGTGGGGCTCTGGGGAGGAAGAGGTTGCTCCTCCTATGACCAAGAAGGCCAAGAAATCTGGTTATAAGGAGACCATCAAGAAGAGGGGGTGTGATTTGTGAAAGAATGGTGGATTTGGAGAGTTTAGGTAAGAATTCTATGGTACATGCTAATATTGATGGCGGTCTAGAGTTTTTCTTCAAGCCTATTAAAGGCTAAATTTTGCTTTTGTGTCATTAATTTTATTTGGGTTTAAGTGTTGTGGATGTGGATTTGATGGCATTGAGGACTAATAGCTAAATATCTGGTGTTGAGGATCAATGCGGATTTAATGGCATGGATGTTACCATGGCCACAATAGTTGAATATCTAAGCTATATGAGACCAAATCCTTTTGGGATTGACTATCCCCGTGTCAATTTTGTTACCAAAGGAGATGTACGAGAGCCTCGAGCACTTTTGTACATGGACATTTTGATGGTGACTATCGTTTGCTCAATAAGTTCCTCCACTATAATTTCTATCCCAAAGGCTCTGAGAAGCGGCCAGGGATGGCAAAGGTGGTACTGCTTTACAAGTTTATGTCAGGGTTGAGGAACGATGTGGTCTTGATGATTTGGGGCCTGTTAAGAGACTACTACACTACCAGTAGGCTAAAGGGGAACATACCCCTTCGGAATTATGATTACCCAAATTTCCTTGAATGTTGGGATGAAGAAGTTGGCATCTGACACTATGAGACCGCCTGAGCTCAGCCCTATCAGTAGTGTGGGGGAAAGGAAGAACTCGACTATGTCAAGAGCTAGTGGTTAAAAGAGTAAGAGCAAGGCCACTCCTACTCTTGCTAAAGTTGCTATAGAAACTGTCCGTACCTCTCATGCCACTATAAATCAAAGGGTGAGTAAGTTGGAGGAAAGACTGGGGGGCATTGAGAGCAAGGGGAGGTTGATTAGGAGAGTTTAGGAGACGATTGAGTCCAAGGTGGACGTGTGCATAGGGATGTTGAGGAGGCTATTTGAGCTTGCTTTCCCTGGAGAGGCAATTCCAGGAGAAATGACAGCACATGTCTCTACTTCTACTCCTACCCCCACTCCAAGATCAGGACTGAACCCTGTTGCTGCTATATCTCTCAGCCTGGCTATGGAGAGCACTACTAAGGAAGAAAAGTCCTAAGATGAGGATATGAAGGATGACAGATATGATAAAGAGGGGGATGCTTCTGACGGACTGATGGACCTAGTTTCTATTTTCCTTTTTCATCTTTTTAGTTGTCTAGTTAGTGTATAGGTTCAAGTAGAACTTTAGGTATCTTGTTTTGGATAGTGGTAGCCTTAATAGAAGAATCATAGGTAGAAGGCTACTACGATTTTGTTCTTTGTACCCAAAAGCACACAACAAATATATATATATATACATATATATATGTATGTATGTATGTATGAAATCCTTTTGATTCCATTGGTGTGCCATTTATTTTTTGAAGTATATACATTTCAATTTGGTGATATTTTGTTATGTGATTGAGTAAGCTTTGGAATTCAGAGTATAACGTTTAGAAATTTTGATGTTTGTTTACTTTGGTTTGCTAAGGGACTAACAAATCTAAGTTAGGGGGTGTGATGAGAGCATAATATTGCATATTATAGGCCACATAATCAGTCATCTTAGTCATGCTAGGCACTTAATTCCTTTATTTAAGTTGAATTTTGTATTTTATAGTAAATGTTTGTGTTTGTAGGTGAATTGGTGTAGACTTGGAAGATGAGCTAAGAGGTCCAAGAGTGAAGCCAAGCCCATAGCAAGCAGAATTTATAAAAGACTCTTTCTACCAATAGGTCTTCTACCATAACGAAGGCTAGAAGTTGGTTCTACCAATAGGAGTTCAATCCTACTGATAGGTTCAAAACAGAGAGTTGTTCTAATGATAGATGGCTATTGTCCTACTAGTAGGTTGAAGAGAGAAAGGTGTTTTACCAGTAGTAGAGCAAGGCAACTAGTACAAGGAAAATAATGAACAGTTCTACTAGTAGGTCATTTTTTGCTTCTTACAGATAGGTTACTATATTTTCGTAGTTAAAACTCCTAGGGAAGGCAATCGATTGGCTTATTTCAATAGCCTTGATTGGTGTACCAAAGGGAGAAAAATTAATAGGAAATCTTCTATAAATACTCAAGTCTAGCAGGAGAGAGGGAGAGCTTCATTCCATCATTTAATTCACCGTTCTTCTCTTTTCTCTTTCCTAAGGTTTCAGATTTTCTTCTTCTTCTTCTTCTTCTTCTTCATCTAAGCTTTCTCCATTGTTTTACTTTACAAACTTTGTTCAAATTCAAGTATTACATTATTGCAATGCAATTTCTTTCTACAAATGATTTACATTCATTGCAATTTCAATACAAGGTATTATTTTTCTTGCAATTTCAATTCTTGTCTTTGTGCTTTCATTTACAATGATGTTTTTTTTTAATTACTTCCAATATAAATTTAGTCATGAGTGAGTAGTTGTATACCAGGTTGGTCAGATGAAGTAGTCTCATCAATAAATTGAGGATTTTGACTCAAAAGTAGGGCTTGTCTATTGTCGAGTTATTTGAGTTAATTGAATGATTTAAAATAAAGATGCTATCGAATTGTACATCTTTTTGCTTACCTGTTGACAACTTAGACTTGGCACAGGTAATTCCTTTAATCATTGCAATCGAAGTGAATTCCTTTTAATCAATTTAATTGTCTTGAATACACAGTGGTCATTTATAATTGGGTGTTGAACGAATATCAACCGATTGAGTGCGTTTGATCACAATCTCAAGTGAGTTATAGGGTTTGAGTAAAAATACATTTTCGCGGTTAGGTGTTCTTTACCGATCGACTAGTTCTTTATTTTAATTTTTATTTCTTTGATTGATCAATTTCTTCCATGGTTGGTTTTTGATCTCTTCATTTTGGGTGTTTAAGCTTTGAAGAATGGTGTCACCTAGCTAAACCAGACCTTAGGAATCCATTGGTGGCCTCAAAAATTGGTTTAGAGGTCATTAGGGGGGGGGGAGAAAATAGGAGTTGCAAGTCTGGCCTCATGTTGAAAACCTTATTTTCTTGTAGCTTTGACCTTACTTTTGGATGGGTTTAAGCTAAATTTGAAGATTGAAACCTATGGAGATTTGTAGAGGGCTATGCAGTGAATGTATAGGTTCAAGAAATAGTTAAATGGAGTATTGTACAGTGAGAAGCAAAGGTGAGAAGTAGGGGGGTTGGGGTTGATGGGTAGGAAACTAAGGTTTTGGTAAAATAGAATGGGGAAAACGATGCAGTGGAGGGAGGTACCATAGGAAACCCTTATGGGGCGTGAGGTGCATCTGATGTATGATGGACCTCTGGTCATTGCCAAAAGTTCAGTAATGTCTGTGCGAAGCTCCTAGTAAAATTTAAGGTCAGTCAGATACCCAGATTAATATGTGGTATAAAATGTTTACTTTGCTCTATAGGGCCAATTTGACATAGTTTTTGGCTGATTTTGTCCAAATAAATTTTATATTTATTTTTAATTATTTAAATTGAATATGTGTATGAAATTTCATCGAAAAATAACATCGTTTTATTTTTGGCTATTTTAGATTGAAATACCGAGATTGGTAGGGTTTTCTCAATTCTAGATCAAGCAATGATAATTAAAATTGTTTTTAAATTATTCCATACATTATTTATGATCTTTTCACATGTTTTGAGATATATGATTGGGTGTTTTGATAATGGATTGGAATCCAGGCTCGAATTAGTGTTTTTTAAGTGCGATTACGCACAAATGCTGGAAATTATCGTATTGAATGAAACACTGAGATCCTTTTGGATGAAATGTAGGTGCACATGGGTCGAGTGGCAAAGGGTTTACATTCCAGTTTGAGGTCGTAGAGGGTTTCTCATTGAGTTTGTAAATGTCTGGGTCACCCTATTGATCTTCGGACTTGGGTACCGAATTATTGCAGGGAGGGTATCTTCCTCGAAGTGAAAGTTCCAAAAAGCTTGGATCGTATGTTTGTATTGACCTAGAGTTGTCTATTACAATGATCGTCCACCGGTGCAACACCATATTGATATTTTGATTGCATTACGGTGTTCAACTTAAATATTTTTGCTTAATTTTNTTGTCTATTACAATGATCGTCCACCGGTGCAACACCATATTGATATTTTGATTGCATTACGGTGTTCAACTTAAATATTTTTGCTTAATTTTTTATGCTCTATTACTTATGTATGAAATAAACTGTTTTGATATTGTTCAATCATGACAAATTATGTTTTTTTTTGAAAAACTTGCATGCTTTGGAATTGAGCTACTCTACTGAGCTATTGATGCTCACCCTAGATTCCCTTTTTTCAAATTAGCAGGTGGCGGGAAAGTTTGTGAATGATTGAATTACCAATTTTTAAGGTGTTTATTGTAAATGTTGGATAATGTTGTTGAGCCATGTAAATTGTAATTAGTTTGATGTACATGAGTGAAATGTAACAAACCTATAACTAAGTCGTATCATAGCTGTGTATAGTAAGTTTATATGTTGTGCTTAATAGCAAACACTTGTATTGCTCATAGAACTTCTTTTTTTTTTTATTGCTTATAGAACTGATATAAGAGTTTATTCATTATATGCGGACTGTATTATTTAGTATCTATGAAGGTTATTAACACTCTGAATATTATGGGAATAGGTTGGGGCTCTACAATTTAGTATCAGAGCATAGGTTTGAGATTATGTAGACTATCCTAGGTTTAGTTACTTAGGATGATGACCTGTGGGTAGTGGAAAAATTTGATTTGTGAAGAACATAAATTTATCGTATAAAAGATTTTGTTTTTATTTGAGATGACTTTCAGGGATGATTTGTACATGAGATTTTATCACTTTTTCTATCACATGACAACTGGGTTGGGGAAAACNAAAGATTTTGTTTTTATTTGAGATGACTTTCAGGGATGATTTGTACATGAGATTTTATCACTTTTTCTATCACATGACAACTGGGTTGGGGAAAACATCAAAGAGCAAGACATAACAATGATTTTTCATAATACGGATCACATACACATGTTAATTCATCCACATATCGTGTGTATCGTATACACTAGTATTTATGAAAATAGTGGCACCCCATGTAATTCATGGACAATAAAAACTATATATATCTAAAATAAGCCAACATTAAAAAGTTAGTTCTTTAGTGAATAAAAAATAAAATTACAATTATGTACCAAAAAAGAAAAAAAAAAAGGTAACACGGTCTACTCAGTTTTTATCAAAGCTTTCAACCCTAAAATTGTTAGTTGCATTTCAATAAAGAACTTTCACATAATTTGTGTGTTAATTTTTTTCTAGGGAGGGACTTTAAAGGTCTATAGATCTGTATGTGAAAAAATGAATTACAATAAGATTAAAAGAAGAATCACAAAACCATAGCACGTATTTGCAATTACAAAGTTCTCTATAAACTGGCGTAAATTTCTCTACCCAATAACCATACTCCTCAAACCATGTTAAATGAATTCTTATTTTGCTGTGGTGGGGGTGGGCAAGTATCTCATGCAATAATCTTAATTGATGCTTCAACATCAATCAAGGAAGTACCAAAATTAAGAATCAAAGGTGTATAGTATTTCTTCGATTCCCCATCAAGATTGTCCATACATAGTTTAAATTAGAGTCAGGAAAAGGGAGTAATAAAAATTGCTAACTTTCTCTGCAAAATGAGGAGCTACGAATGCGCCATCAATCCATGAATTGAAGTTGTCCAACAATCAAATATTGAAAACAAATAATAACTGAGGAGCCAATCTGTGACGCCCCTAAAATCGGGGGTCCCGTTGACGACCCGCCAACCCGCGAAAATGCCCANGAATCAAAGGTGTATAGTATTTCTTCGATTCCCCATCAAGATTGTCCATACATAGTTTAAATTAGAGTCAGGAAAAGGGAGTAATAAAAATTGCTTACTTTCTCTGCAAAATGAGGAGCTACGAATGCACCATCAATCCATGAATTGAAGTTGTCCAACAATCAAATATTGAAAACAAAGAATAACTGAGGAGCCAATCTGTGACGCCCCTAAAATCGGGGGTCCCGTTGACGACCCGCCAACCCGCGAAAATGCCCGNTCCCGTTGATGACCCGTCAACCCGCGGAAATGGCAGTGAATGTCGCTTAATCCGACATCACGCTAATAGTATCCCTTTAACCGAGATTTTAACCCACACGTATAAACCGTGTATGTTTTGTCATTTAATTCAACTGTGGCTCAAAATACCACAATTCATACCTCTTTATTGTCCAATTACATCTTTGGAACCAAAGGAATCAAAGGCCGAGAGCACAACACTTTAGTTTTAAAATTTCAAATTTTAGGAAATAGTATCGGTACTATGTACCGGTACGGTTTGCCTTCTGGACTGATAGTACCGGTACTCAATACCGGTACACTTTTCTTTCTAGACATATAGTACCGGTACACAATACCGGTACTCTCTGCCCTCTGGACAAATTGTACCGGTACACTTTGCCCTCCTTTGCTTGTTTTNACTTTAGTTTTAAAATTTCAAATTTTAGGAAATAGTATCGGTACTATGTACCGGTACGGTTTGCCTTCTGGACTGATAGTACCGGTACTCAATACCGGTACACTTTTCTTTCTAGACATATAGTACCGGTACACAATACCGGTACTCTCTGCCCTCTAGACAAATTGTACCGGTACACTTTGCCCTCCTTTGCTTGGTTCGCCTATTTTTCATTTTAAAACCATTCCAAACCATCTCATTTTCATCCATAACATATATAATGAAGTTTTCTACATAAAACCTCATTTACATAAGTCAATTACAATTTATTTACATAAATTTACATGCCCAAAACATGCTTTTATCAAAGCATTACAACATTCAAGGTTAAAGGCCACAAGTCGGCCTATCTTCACCCTTGAGGCCCTGAATGCGAGTCCTCCACTGGCACGAACCCCGCACCTAAAATGTGTTCCCGTATAGGGTGAGCTATGCCCAGTAGAGTTTTCCTACAGAANCTGAATGCGAGTCCTCCACTGGCACGAACCCCGCACCTAAAATGTGTTCCCGTATAGGGTGAGCTACGCCTAGTAGAGTTTTCCTACAGAAGCTACCCCCCACCTAAATGCATATGCAATGTTTACATTCAACAACCACAATCATAAATCCATTTCATACAAGCACATGTTATTCAAAATGAAATTTCTACNAATGCATATGCAATGTTTACATTCAACAACCGCAATCATAAATCCATTTCATACAAGCACATGTTATTCAAAATGAAATTTCTATCATGCCATGTCATGATATGAGGTGAGACTCACTCATGCTTTTTCACCCAAGTCTACTCCGACTCCCACAACACAATGCAATGCATGTGTGTAAAACATTTGTCCTTAATGAAATACATCCAAAGACCATTTTGAAATAAAATCATGTGTTCATAAAACCAATTCATTTCTGGATGTTTCCCATNTACTCTAGCTCCCACAACATAATGCAATGCATGTGTGTAAAACATTTGTCCTTGATGAAATACATCCAAAGACCATTTTGAAATAAAATCATATGTTCATGGAACCAATTCATTTCTGGATGTTTACCATCAAATGAATCATTTATATAACAAAATCATGTGTCTTTGCTGGGTATCGGATTTTGGAATCACACCGCTGGCTCCGTACGCCATTACACTTTTTCAGAATTTTACCTCAAGGGAGTGTATAAACCAAGTATCCGAGCCNGTTTCCCATCAAATAAATCATTTATATAACAAAATCATGTGTCTTTGCTGGGTATCGAATTTTGGAATCACACCGCTGGCTCCGTACGCCATTACACTTTTTTAGAATTTTACCTCAAGGGAGTGTATGAACCAAGTATCCGAGCANTATCCGAGCCTTTCACCCGAGGGAGTGTCTAGCCCTTCTTGCTATATCCGACACAAGTTTTTCTTTCATACAACCATGCGACTCAGTCAGATTTTTAATCCAACTTTTCTCGAGCCAATCACCAATCACCAAGTATGATGATTGATCCAACCATGCACACACACACCCATACTCATGGTCATGGATGTATTTTCCCTGTGCAATATGTAATGTAATGCATCATTGCAATGTCAATGTCATGGCCAATATGCAAGGAATGCTAATGAGCAATTTAACCACATATCTCGACATATGTCAGCAATTTATATCATAAGCATATAATTATCATTCTCTATCATAATGTTAACATACCAATGAACTTATACCAACATTTATATCCAATTAATTCACAAGTATGCTACCACATAATCCATGTCAATAACACACTTAAATCACCAAGGCATATTATAAACATATAGCATGCCCACATAAAACCCAATTTCATGGAATTTCACAAGTACTTCCATATAACCAAATCAAGCTAGAAATTGGTCTAGGCCATTGCTATACCCTTTTTTTTTCTAATTTTCATGTCTATAGGTAAGTCATAAGTCATCCCACACATATACCTATTACATATGGACATCATAGGATAGAAATTAGTCCAAAGTAAGAGGAAACCCTACCTCTTGGAGCGTGAGATGAAGTGTGGGGAACCTCAAGAACACTTTCAAGCCCCAAAACTCTTGATTTCACAAAATATCCTCTTTGGATCTTTGGTGAAATCCTTCGTTCTTGGTACGTACGCGTAACCCTCGTCGCATAGACCAACTTTAATTCTTGGTCCAAGTGATTCCGACTGACAGAACATCGTGGATCGGAGGAGAAAGCCTTGAAAAATAAGTTTTCTCTCTTCTCTCTCTTTCCTCTCTTCAAAGTCTGATTTAGCTGGCCAAAAGGGGTGACAATGTCTGATTTTTCAGATATTTAGCCCCTATTTATACCTTTTAATTGCGCGGTCCACATTGCTCCGCCCGTTTATTACTTTCGGGTCCATTTTTAACCAGGAACGACTCATTTCATCCTGGTTTAAGTTCAAATTAATTTTATTTGAAATTTTATCCAATTATAAGAAAATTTTATAAATTCCATTTTTGGGAACCTTTGTGACGTCATTCATCATGCAATTGTCTCGTAAAACGTGCATAATCTGACTATCTCAGAATTCGACGAAAATTGACATGGCAGCTTGATTTCATGATACGATTCCAATGGTGAGGTCCGTTGCATCATCTGAGCTCTAGAAAAATACTAATTTTAAACCCACATTATAGTGGCAAATTACTATTTTGCCCTTTTTTCGAAAAAGTTCAAATTTACCTGGGTTTTACACAATCAATGGTGCAAAGAATGATCAAGCATGTGCTTTGAGCTTGCTTGATGGGAAATTCTTGTTAATTTCGAAGTTAGAATTCTCTTGAGATTAGATGCATATCAACTTACAAAACTTTAACCGATTCAAAAAATGGCATGGAAACTTGGACAACAACTGCCAAAAAAACTTATCTTTAGTTTTTGCCATCAGAATAACGTAAGATCTATCTAAAGGTGTGAAGAAAATAAGAGCCATCACGACCATATCTTGAAGGCATGGGGAATTCTTTCAAATTTTTTTTTGGTCGGAAGGGAGAGAAAAAAAAATGAGCCAATGTCAAGAAAGAATAATTCAAAAAAAAAAGAAGAACAACGAAAGGAAAAAATAAACATAGAGAGAAAAAAGTTTTATCTGCAAGTTGTTCACCAGCAAAATGATTCACCCCTCTTTGATGCATGGCCTAATTGCTCAAGGTATCACATGTGTGCAGTACGTCATAAGGAAAGCTCTTCTATGTATTGTCATAAATAAATCCATGTAGATGTATGATTCATGCAATGAAAAATAGTATAAATAGAAATTCCCAGAAGACATATTGGGCCCATTTGGAGTTGACTTTTTTTTATGCAAACTAGAGATTTGAAAAGTGAAATGAAAAACTGCTTGCCTCCTTCAAAGATGCTTTCTTAGCCGGAAGAAAAAACCATTAAACCGAAATCGGCGTTAAGCAACATGTAAAACCAACGAAAAGGAATATAAAGGTTGAAAGTAATAGTTTCAACTAGATTGACATCAAAATGCTAAGTTCAAATACAAGAACAAACCATATGATATAAGCTTTGAAAATGAAATGGAAATTTCACCCATTGTCTTCTTCGAAGCTCAGTAACACTCTCACAATTTACAACTAAAACTAAGACTCTCAGCTAAGAAAAAATTTCTCTCATGTATATAAAAGTGTAGGTATATACAAAATCTTCTTCCTCCTCATTGGACATGGTGTGTGGGGCGGGTGGTGGATGTTTTTCTAAAGAAGCTTCCTTCACCAATATCGTCTAATAGGAATGCTCAAGTGAAGCTTGGGAGGTGCACTTATCTAATCAAAATCAATCCATGGGGATTGGTAGCCTTCCTCTTGAGTGTGCGAGTCAATAATGTAACCCCACGTGAACGAGTGAATGCTTGGGACTTGTGTGACTTAGTTATGTGTGTTTATTAACCAGTACAAAGTATTAAAGAACTGGTACAATACATCTCTGATGACTTCTATAAAACTTCTGAAACTTGATGAACCAATACAAAGGTTTGATGTACTGATACAACAGTTTTCTGAAAAAATTTTGTACTTGATGAACCGGTACATGGTTTGATGTACATGTACAACCCCTTTCTATGGCCCAATGTGCCAGTACAAGTTGGACCAGTACAGCAACCCTTTTCCTATTTCTTCTGTTGTTGCTTCTTAGTTAATCTCCTCTTCTTCTTTAATCTTCCTTATGCAATCCAATCAACTGTAATTCATTCCTTCTCCGCCTCTTTGTACGTACAACACATAATTCTCATCATCAACCAAAATCTTGACATAATTTGGACAGATAAACACCCAACAAATGCATAAACTGGATGGATTAAATCACAAAATATACAATATTATGTTCTCAACATACCCACCAACTTAAGTTTTGGTGGTCCCTAGCAAACCAATCATAGAAAACATGCATCCATCCATTCATCAATCCCACACACAATTAAACTAACCATACATAACCCTTACGCAACAAACTCATAACAAAGATTTTAAAACTCACATTGAAATCGACAGATACTGATATATACATCAAATTTTAGGGGGTACAAAAGATCAAAATGTAACAGCCTTAGGAAGAAAACTAAAGGTTTCCTATCCTAAGCTATTACAATCCCAACTAAAAATTTTATGAAAAACAACAAAAACTAGACAATGGCTTAAACCTAGCAGATTAATCAAAGGCACCCTCATCCTTTAAACCAGATTCAACATCGTCGTCCTCCTCAGCCTCACTACTCCCTATCTCCTGGATAGTATCCCTCAACTTAGAAACAAAAATAGGAGGTGGCTTCGATGTAGAAGATGTAGCAGGTGTAGAGGTGGGAGTAGTAGCTAATGTGGAGGGTGGAAAGAATCCTGGTAGTATCTCATCGAGGGCAAGAACCTCAAACAATTGGCGCTATATCCCAAGAGAAAACTCAAAGTCCCTAGCCTTCCGATCATATATTTGCCTCATATTATAAATATCATACTCCAGGCCACCCATTCTCTTCTCTAGCCGGGTCACTCTCTGTGGAACGGTGACTGTAGAGACCGATGGAGGACGAGCAGTTGCAGCAGTCGATGTTGCTGGCTAATGTGAAGACCTAATCATTCTTGGAGCTCTCGACATAGTGAAACTCTTCCTCTCCCCCTAACTAGTCCTGAATGTTGCATATTTATCCTATCATTTGTGGGTTAATTGTCATGAGTTTGGAATTAATTGTATGAGATTAATGCTATATTTAATTTTATCACGATTTAATTAGTTTTTGTCTATTTTGAAAGTAAAATGTCAAGATAAGAAGGTAAAAATACAAACAGGGGAGTGGATGACACAAAGGAAAGAAGAGCATTGAAGAATAGAGCTCTAAAGACGACGTCCAGACGTTATATGTCCAAGTCCGGATGTGAAGTTCTGCATTAGAGGAAAAAAATACTAGACTCTCAGCCTTTCATGTACGGATACCATAATACTCCCATACAAAAGCGTTGTAGATCCAAGAATCACATCCGGATGTCATTATATCCATCTCCGGATACGTGTCCTTACTCCCAGCCAATCAAAGAAGCTCAATGACACAAGCTTGGGTCCTCTTCCCCAATTTGGAAAAATACTATGTACTTCTTTTTTCTGGGTTTTGAAAGCTTTTCCAGATCTGGAAGCATTTTTATTATTTTTCTTCATTAATTCTTGTTTAATTTTGTGTCTATGGTTAGCTAATCTCTGGTACTAAGGCTAGGACAAAATTCAATAGACTTGGGTATGTAATTAATTCTATGTGCTTCAATTGATATTTTCTTTGATGGTTCAATTCATCATATTTTAGCAAAGCTTTCTCTCTATATGTTCTCTTGAATTACAATGCTAAATGTGATGGAAACTTGAGATTCTCTATTGGTAGAATAGCTAGATTTACATGCTTGGATTGAATTGGTAATGTTTACATCTAATTAGTTGATTTGTTGATTTATATGAGTTAGGATATTTGATTGGTTAATTGCTTAATTTATCATTGACTTCAAGCATGTTGAATGCTTGCAATTAACAATTGGATGTTTAGATTAACTGATTGTTTATACTTTAGAGAATTTTCTAATTAATCATTGCCAAATCCTCCAATTTGGTTCACTTCCTAGCTGACTCTCAATTGAGATTGAAAATTAGGATTAATTCACTACCCAAGTGATATTGAAATAGTACACAAATGCCTTAGTATTTCTCCACATTACTTTTTAAAACAATTTTAGTTTATATTTTTAAAATTTCAATTATCAAATCATTCTTTCAAACAAAACATATTTTCTTTTATTAATTATTTTTCACTCTAAAATCTCCATCTCCCTATGGACCAACCTTGGACTCTACTAAGAAATTACTACTTGCTTGAAACCTAAACTTGGGTTTACAACTTCCAAATCGAAGCACCCCCCCCCCCCAAACTACTAATAGCCCCTTTTCTAGAAGACTCACCTAATCTGCCTAAGTCTTCCGCACACTAGCCATTCCACATATCATTGTAACCATGCATGCAAAAGGCATATTCCTCTTTGGTCTAATTTCAGACACGTACTTCTTCATTACTCGCCATATGAATAAAGTAATATCAATCCTCCAACCCACGATAAACTCATGTAGGAAAATGATCTTAGGTAGGCTAGGCTTCTTCTCATTTCCATTGGGGTACACATNGTGATGGAAACTTGAGATTCTCTATTGGTAGAATAGCTAGATTTACATGCTTGGATTGAATTGGTAATGTTTACATCTAATTAGTTGATTTGTTGATTTATATGAGTTAGGATATTTGATTGGTTAATTGCTTAATTTATCATTGACTTCAAGCATGTTGAATGCTTGCAATTAACAATTGGATGTTTAGATTAACTGATTGTTTATACTTTAGAGAATTTTCTAATTAATCATTGCCAAATCCTCCAATTTGGTTCACTTCCTAGCTGACTCTCAATTGAGATTGAAAATTAGGATTAATTCACTACCCAAGTGATATTGAAATAGTACACAAATGCCTTAGTATTTCTCCACATTACTTTTTAAAACAATTTTAGTTTATATTTTTAAAATTTCAATTATCAAATCATTCTTTCAAACAAAACATATTTTCTTTTATTAATTATTTTTCACTCTAAAATCTCCATCTCCCTATGGACCAACCTTGGACTCTACTAAGAAATTACTACTTGCTTGAAACCTAAACTTGGGTTTACAACTTCCAAATCGAAGCACCCCCCCCCCCCAAACTACTAATAGCCCCTTTTCTAGAAGACTCACCTAATCTGCCTAAGTCTTCCGCACACTAGCCATTCCACATATCATTGTAACCATGCATGCAAAAGGCATATTCCTCTTTGGTCTAATTTCAGACACGTACTTCTTCATTACTCGCCATATGAATAAAGTAATATCAATCCTCCAACCCACGATAAACTCATGTAGGAAAATGATCTTAGGTAGGCTAGGCTTCTTCTCATTTCCATTGGGGTACACATTGTAGTGCAAGATCTTATTCATCATCCAATAGTCTGCAATCATGCACCCCTAAACAAACTCTCCATCAAATTGGCTAATTTCATCATACATAATCTCAGCATACTCACTCAGAATCTTAGCAGCAAACACCGGGTAGGGGTTGTGGCGCCCCTAAAACCGGGGGTCCCGTTGATGACCCGTTAACCAGCGGAAAGACCCATAAGTGCCGCTTGATTCGACGTCACGCTAATATTGTTCCATTATCCGGAATTTTAACTCACACATGTAACCCATATTCCTTTAATCATTTAATCCAACCAAGGTCCAATATATCTTGTCTAATGTTCATTTGTATCTTTGGAACAAAAGAAAACAAAGTCCAAAAACATGGCACCTTAGTGTTAAAATTTCAAAGTTTTGGAGACAGTACCGGTACTGTGCACCGGTACTATTTGTTCATTGGCCCCTGGCAGTACCGGTACTGTTTGTTCATTGGCCCCTGGCAGTACCGGCACTGTTTGCCTTCCTAATATTTTTCAAATTTTTGGAAAGAGTACCCGTACTATGTACCGGTACTCTTTGCCCAATTTAGCCTATTTTCACCCTTTTTCCTTTCAAAACCATTTCAATTCATCCCAACACCATCTAAAACATGTCTAACAATGTTCATCACATAAAACTTGATTTGTACAAGTTCTATTACAATCCATTTACACGATCTCATACTCAACACTGTAATTTTTTAAGTTTATACAAAATATATTACAAAATGGAATTTAACTAGAGTTTCACAAAAACTCGTTTTCAAATGCCATTGTAAAACTTGAGAAAATTTTATTTTTTTTTCTTTTTTTTGGAAAAAGGGCAAAATGATAATTTGTCACTATAATGCGGGTTTAAAAGTTATATTTTTCTAGAGCTCGGATGATGCAATGGAGCTCACCGTTGGATTCATATCGTGAAATTGAGTTGTCCTGTCAATTTTCGCTGAATTCTAAGATAGTCGGATTTTGCACATTTTACGAGACAATTAGGTGACGAATGACCTTTCAAAGGTCCCCAAAAATAAATTTATAAAATTTCCTAATAATTGAATAAAATTTTAAATAAATTTAATTTGAACCTAATCCGAGATATAATGAATCGTTTCGGGACGAAAAATAGATCCGAAAATCGAAATTATGCGGTGCAATTTGGACCATACATTAAGGGGGTATAAATAGGGACAAATATCTGAAAAATCAGATATTTTCTCACCCATTTTGAGTCTTATTTGGCTGGCTATAGAGAGGAAATAAAATAGAAGAAAAACTTCAAGTTCTTCAAGCTTTCTACCTCGGATCTTTGAAGTTCCGTCGCTCGGATCAACTCGGACCAAGAGCTAAAGTTTATCTCCTCGACGAGGGCTACGCGTACGTACCAAAAATAGTGGGTTTCACCGAAGATCCAAGAGGAGACTTTGGGAAAAATCAAAGCTTTGAGGTTATTTTGGTGTTATAGAAGTTCTCTACACTTCTATTGAGGAAGGGTTTTTTTTACCTTGGTTTTATTCCTCTCCTTTGGGGCTGTTTTAGGGCTGGTTTAGGGGCGGAAACTACGGATTGTTATGGAATGTTTTGAGGTTGAAATGATGGACCATTTTGGGTTAAAATATGGACTGCTATGTGGATGTATTTTGGACTGAACTTGGGACTATTTTATGGCCTGTTTTGTGGCTGAAATTGCGCCTGTTTTATGGCCTATTTTGTGGCTGAAATATGGACTGTTGTATTGTTGAAATATGGACTATTTTGTGGCTGAAATTGCGACTGTTTTATGGCCTGTTATATGGCTGAAATGTGGGCTGTTATGTGACTGAACATGGACTGTTTTGGGGCTGTTTTAGGGGCCATTACACGGACTGTTTTGGGGCTATTTTAGGGCCTCTTTTGTGGCTGAATTTGGTGCTGTTTTATGGCCTATATAGGGGCTGTTTTGGTGACTTCTATAGGGGTCATTTTGTGGTTTATATAAGGGCCGTTATGTGGGCAACTACATGTGCGGTTTTGTGGTATATTGCACCTTTGTGATTAAGTGTGTTATTTACAAAAAGTTGTGATAACTTGCTTGGAATTGTGTTGTGAAATTGTGATATTAAAATTGTCAACGTATATACATGTTTGTGTTATATTGATATTGTGCATAATTATAGAAATTATATGCTTATGATATAATTTTGCCATGGGATATGTAAAATGTATTGATATTGTTCATATGTCTTTCATAGCATATTGAATATGTTATAAGTGTGCAATGGGACATCATATTGCATATGCACGACAACATCGCATCATGTAGGTGTGTGCATGGTTGTCGTCAACACCACACTTGGTGGATGACGAGTGGACTCGATTGAGCTTGGTCGAAGACTTGGCCGAGTCGCACAAGTTGCATAGTGATTAGGGTTGGGGTTAGCAAGGAGGGACTAGAAGATCCCTCTAGTGCAAGGCCCGGTGATTGGGATACGCACTCCCTTTGCTTGGTCCATAAAGTGTGTGGGTGTACGCGGAGCCCTTGGTGGAAGTCCATAAATTCCGAGTAGGTTGGAGACCCTTGGTGTAAACCCATGAACATCCACCCCATACAAAGGCCCTAGGTTGGTAAAAGTTATTTGATGTGCAACATAAATGATAATTTCATACACATTGGCATTTGCATGTGTTGAGGAGCTGGGAAGGGCTCGGGTTGATTTGCATGAGTGAGTCTCACCTCATTTCATGGCATGACATGATAAATTCCAACATTGAATGGATATTCTTACTTGGAATATTGATGTGAATATGAAATGTTGTATGTGAGCATTGCATGTGCACTTAGGTGGGGAGTAGCCTCTATATGAATTACTCTACTGGGCGTGGCTCACCCTATACGGAAAAATATTTCAGGTTCTATATACACACCGGTGGACGGCCCTCACTTGAATCCTCAAGGGTGAAGAGAGGCCAGATTGTGGCCTTTAACCTTGGTTTATGTAAAATTATGTTTTGGGTATGTAATGTGTAAAAGAATTGTAACTGAGTTTATATGGGCTATTTTAATATAACGATGCATCTGTTATTTGAGTATGGATAAATGGACCCGGTGTGGTTATTGTGTTATATTGGGCCTCGGATGGGTCATGTTAATGTATATTCCACAGGTTTGTGTTTTTGGTAGAGCTCCCGTACAAAGGAAACTCTGCCTAAATTTTTGTTAAATTAAGGACCCCAATAAATGGGGCATAACAACGTGATATCGAGTTACTCGGTATCAAAGGGTATTCCGTAGGTTGATGGGTAATCAACAGACCCCTAAATTTTGGGGTGTCATAACTTGGTATCAGAGCATAGGTATACAATTTACCTAGGGCTTGATGGGCATGAGTTTAGACCATTGCATTCATTGTGCATTTCATGTTATGTGCTAAATTTTGCTACATGATTATGTGCTATGTGTTATGTGAATTGTATGCATGGTAAAAGGCATATGGAAAAGAGAAACACTAGGATTAGAAAACATAACCTTGGGTTCGGAAAAAGGAATGAACGGTATAGTTCTATGTGTAAATGTCTACTAGTAGGTGGCACACGCACTACTAGTGAAACAAGGAGGAAAATATCCAAGTTTAAATACTTGATCCCTAACTTGGGATATTAAGTAATTGATCTATTGATATCTTATGTGTGTGTAGTGTAGATGGCAACTAAATAATCTATTGCTATCTTATGTGTGTGTAGATGGCAACTAAAGGAAGGGGACGTCGGGGTGAACGGAACAACCAACCACTACCACCGAACTTTGACCAACTAGCCTTCATGGAGGCTATTGGTGCGGCGGCGGCTGCACAAGCTAGTGCTACGGCTGCTACTATTGCACAGACAGGTGCAAGTGGGAGTCAAGGTGGTTCAAGTCACCTCCAGAAATTCAGGGCACATAATCCTCTGATTTTCTAGGAGGGGCGGATCCTATGATGGCTGACCATTGGTTCCGACAAATGGACAAGATCTTGAGGACTATGGAGATTACCACCGATGCCACAAAGATAACGCTAGCTACTTTTCAGCTAGAGGGAGAATCCCAGGTGTGGTGGGATTGGGTCAAGGACTCAAGGAATTTGGAGACCATGACTTGGGCAGAGTTCAAGGAGCTCTTTATGAGCAAATATTTTCCCGCAGCTGCTAGACATGCAAAGGCCCGAGTGTTCCTAGACCTCAGACAAGGAACAATGTCAGTGATGGAATACGTGGTTAAGTTCACAAAATTAGCACGTTTCACTGATGATTATGTGGCCACAAATATGGCCAAAGTGACGAAGTTCGAAGATGGCTTGAAGTTGTCCATTGGAGGCAAGATTGTTGGTCTTCTTCTGCAAGAATTGGACTTGATGGTCACCACAACAATGGCCATTGAAAGAGAGGTGGATGATGCACAGAACATCCGGGAGGCGGGTGTGAAAAATAAGAAGAAGGGAGTGTCAATCCTTTTCTTCTAGCGCAAGGAAGAAGTAGAGGACTTCTGCTCTGCAGGGACATCAAGGGCAGGGCCGCGGCTATCAAAGCCAAGGCCAAGGTCAGTCCTCCTGAGGCGGTAGAAACTTCAGGACTACGTATCAGGTAGGTCAAAAGACTTGCAATCATTGTCATCAGCGGGGCCACATGAGGAAAGATTATCCCCAACAACAGGGATCCCAGTCCCAGTCTTCAGTGGGGTACTCACAGATGCACTCTATTCCTCCCTACCCTACCATGGGCTAGGGGAGCCATTTTAAGTACCAGGGCACTACACAAGGCCCTACTACTTCACGTGTGGGGACTCCGCAAGTAGGCCAGATGGGTCAGGGCATGGGTCGAGGCCGGGGACAAGGCTCACAAGCCAGTACTTTGGGGACCTAGGGGCGTGTCTACGCCATGATACCACAGGCTGAGCCGATAGATCCATCAGTGATACAGGGTACATTTCTACTCTCTCGCTTATAGGCTAGAGTATTTTTTGATTCTAGTGCATCACATTCTTTTATTGCAGCATCTTGTGTGAAAGACTTGGGCTTAGAGGTTGAGACCTTGGAAGGTTTATTGCATGTGAGTTCTCCCCTAGGAGTTAGGGTGAGAGTTGATCAGATATGTCGGGAGTGTGAGCTAGAGATTTCGGGGATTCTACTCACAGTGGACCTCAGAGTTATGGACATGTCAGAGTTTGATGGTATCCTTAGTATGGACTGGTTGATGGCACACGGTGTTGTTATTGATTATGATCGTAAGAGGGTCACTGCTTTTAGTTCGGAGGGGGTTTGTTTCAAGTTCCAGGGGGAAAAGCATATGATGTTTTACCCCAAGCAGTGTACGATTCTCGATGGCACGGGCAGTTGATGAGTTGGCTTGCGAGCCTTACTTTGGAGGATGTAGTGATACAGGAGTTGGGTCTACCTCGGGTGGTTTGTGAGTATGAGGATGTTTTTCTAGATGAACTACAGGGATTACCTCCACATAGGGATGTAGACTTAACCATTTAGTTACATCCTGGTACATCGCCCATTTCTATGACTCCACATAGGATGGCGACTACTGAGTTGCAAGAACTCAAGGTCCAATTGCAAGACTTGTTGGACATGGGTTTTATTAGGCCGAGCACCTCACCTTGGGGCGCTCTAGTATTGTTTGCCAAGAAGAAGGACAAGACCCTTCGATTGTGTATAGATTATCTGCAGTTGAATCGGGTTACTATCAATAATAGGTACCCTTTGCCAAGGGTTGATGACTTGTTTGATCAGCTGAGAGGGGCGCGAGTCTACTCCAAGATAGATCTTCGCACCAGTTACCATTAGTTGAGAGTTAGGGAGGAAGATATCCCTACGACGGCATTTAGAACGCGATATGGGCATTTTGAGTTCACAGTCATGCCGTTCAGATTGATGAATGCTCCAGCGGCATTCATGGATCTCATGCATAGAGTGTTTCAACCCTACTTAGATCAGTTTGTTGCAGTCTTTGTTGACGACATCTTGATGTACTCCATGTCTGAGGAGGAGCATGAGGGTCACTTGAGGATTGTTCTTCAGACCTTGAGAGACCATCAGTGGTACACTAAGTTCAGCAAGTGTTAATTTTGGCTTACGGAGGTGAAATTATTGGGACATGTAGTGTCGGCTTCAGGTGTATTCGTAGACCTGTAGAAGGTTGAAGCAGTTATGAATTGGGAGAGGCCGAAATTAGTCTTGAAGATACGCAGTTTCTTTGGATTGTCGGGGTACTACAAGAGGTTCATTGAGGACTTCTCCCGACTAGCTGCACCTATGACAAGATTAATCCAGAAAGAGGCAAGTTTGAGTGGAATGACTTGTGTGAGAAGGCATTCCAGGAGTTGAAGAGGAGGCTGACATCAACTCCTATTCTAATAGTTTCGGAAAGGGAACAGAGGTACACAGTGTATTGTGATGCTTCGAAGGACGAACTCGGTTGTGTGTTGATGCAATCCGGGAGGGTGGTGGCTTATGGTTCTTGGCAGTTAAAGAATCACGAGTAGAATTACCCCACGCACGATATGGAGTTGGCGACCATTGTCTTTGCCTTGAAGGCTTGGCGCCACTATTTATACGATGAGTAGTTTGAGGTATTTTCGGACCACAAAAGTCTGAAGCACATCTTTACACAGCGGGACCTCAATATGAGGCAACGTAGGTGGATGGAGTTTCTGGAGGATTATAACTTCACTTTGCATTACCATCCCGGTAAGGCAAATGTGGTGGCTGATGCACTCAGTTGGAAGTCACGGGGAGTCTTGGCTAGTGTGGCTTCCCGGGAGTGGTAGATGCTTGAGATTGTGGGACAGTTTGGGCTGCATTACAAGGGGTAGACTCAGGGTACTTTGGGGAGTTTAGTGGCTACACCTTCCCTACTGAGTAGAGTGATTGAGTCCCAGGGACAGGATACAGAGTTGTCATCCATCAGGGACCGAGTACGATTAGGTACAAGTGACGAGGGTTGGGCCATTCACTCGGATGGTAGTCTTCGATTTAGGGGAAGGATTGTGGTTCCCCAATCTGTGGAACTCAGAAAGGAGATTCTTAGAGAGTTCCATTGTTCCCATTTTGCTATGAATCTAGGTGCCACGAAGATGTTTCATGATCTTCGTCGCTAGTATTATTGGAGTGGGATGAAGAAAGACGTTGGGAATTTTGGTAGCCGATGTCTCACGTGTCAGTAGGTGAAAGCCGAACACCAGAGACCAGCAGGGTTACTCCAGCCTTTGGAGGCAGCTGAGTGGAAGTGGGAGCATGTCACGATGGATTTTGTGACTCACTTGCCACGGACATCACGAGGTTGTGATGCGGTGTGGGTGATAGTGGACCGGCTTACGAAGTCGGCGCACTTTTTGGCAGTGCGAATGACCTTCACATTTGAGGAATTTTGTAGGTTATACATATGGGAGATTGTTCGGTTGCATGGGGGTACCAATATCTATAGTATCGGATCGGGATCCCAAGTTTACAGCTCATTTTTGGGAGAGTTTCTAGCAAGCCATGGGAACACGGTTGATAATGAGCACTTCTTTTCATCCCCAGATGGATGGTCAGTCAGAGAGGACCATCCACACTTTGGAGGACATGCTACGGGCTTGTGTCCTATATCTCAATGGTTGTTGGAAAGAACACATACCCTTAGTGGAGTTCGCCTACAACAACAGTTATCCGGTGAGCATACAAATGGCACCCTATGAGGCACTATATGGGAGGCCTTGTCGATCTCCGGTTTGTTGGACAGAGGTGGGAGAGAGACCCTCTACGGGTCCAGATTTGGTTATGGACACCTCTGAGAAGGTGGACTTGATACGGAAGCGTCTCCTCACGGCTCAGAGCCGATAGAAGAGCTATGCTGAAAAACGGCGACGACCTCTAGAGTTTAAGGTGGGAGATCACGTCTTCTTGAAGGTGATGCCTAAGAGAGGAGTGGTCCGGTTTGGTATGCGGGGAAAGCTGTCACCGATGTATATCGGGCCCTTCGTGGTATTCAAGAGGGTGGGTGCAGTGGCTTACCGGTTGGCGTTACAGCCTAATCTATCAGGTGTTCATGATGTATTCCATGTCTCTATGCTCCGAAAATACACTCCGGACCCGACTCATGTGGTGGTGGATTGGGGAGAGCTTATTGTTGATGCTGATGGGACCTTCGAGGAAGGACTGGTGCGCATCATGGATAGCCGGGAACAGATTTACGAGGCAAGACCGTGCGGCTAGTGAAGGTACTATAGCAGCACCGAGGAGTGGAGGAGGTGACATGGGAGCGCAAGGACACCACCCGTACCAAGTATCCCTTCTTATTTAAGGACGGAGGTACATTCTTATAGTCATTTAGCATTTTTTGACTTCTGTATATGTATGTGATTGTATGTGCATGTGCATGTGAATTTCGGGGACGAAATTCTTTTAAGGGGGGAAGAATGTAAAACCTGGGAAAAATTTAAATTATTTTTTTTTTTTTGGAAAAAGGGCAAAATGGTAATTTATCACTATAAAGCGGGTCTAAAATTTATATTTATCTAGAGCTCAGATGATGTAGTGGAACTCACCGTTGGATTTCTATCGCGAAATTGAGCTGCTCTGTCAATTTTCATCGAATTCTAAGAGAGTCAAATTTTATACATTTTACGAGACAATTGAGTGACGAATGACCTTTCAAAGGTCCCCAAAAATAAAATTTATAAAATTTTCTTATAATTTGAATAAAATTTTAAATAAAATTAATTTGAACTTAATCCGAGATATAATGAATCGTTTCGGGACGAAAAACGGATCGGAAAGTCAAAATTATGCAGTGCAATTTGGACCACACATTAAGGAGGTATAAATAGGGGCAAATATCTGAAAAATCAGATATTTTCTCACCCATTTTGAGTCTTGTTTGGCCGGCCATAGAGAGGAAAGAAAAGAGAAGAAAAACTTAAAGTTCTTTAAGCTTTCTACCTCGGATCTTTGAAGTTCCGTCGCTCGGATCAACTCAGACCAAGAGCTAAAGTTCATCTTCTCGATGAGGGCTACACGTACATACCAAAAATAGTGGGTTTCACCGAATATCCAAGAGGAGACTTCGGGAAAAATCAAAGCTTTGAGGTTGTTTTGGTGTTATAGAGGTTCTATACACTTCTATTGAGGTAGGGTTTTTCTTACCATGGTTTTATTCCTCTCCTTTGGGGCTGTTTTAGGACTGGTTTAGGGGCTGAAACTATGGACTATTATGGAATGTTTTGGAGTTGAAATGATGGACCATTTTGGGTTAAAATATGGACTGCTATGTGGATGTATTTTGGACTGAATTTGGGACTGTTTTGTGGCTGAAATTGCGCCTGTTTTGTGGCTAAAATATGGACTTTTATGTGGTTGAAATATGGACTATTTTGTGGCCAAAATTGTGACTGTTTTATGGCCTGTTATGTTGCTGAAATGTGGGTTGTTATGTGACTGAACATGGACTGTTTTGGGACTGTTTTAGGGGCCATTATACGGACTTTTTTGGGACTGTTAAATGGCCTATTTTGGGGCTATTTTAGGGCCTTTTGTGGCTGAATTTGTGGCTGTTTTATGGCCTATATAGGGGCTGTTTTGGTGACTTATATAGGGGCTATTTTGTGGCCTATACAAGGGCCGTTAGGTGGGCTACCACATGTGCGGTTTTGTGATATATTGCACCTTTGTGATTAAGTGTGTTATTAACATAAAAGTTGTGATAACATGCTTGGAATTGTGTTGTGAAATTGTGATATGAAAATTGTCAATGTATATACATGTTTGTGTTATATTGATATTGTGGAGAATTATGAAAATTATATGCTTATGATATAATTTTGTCATGGGATATGTAAAATGTATTGATATTGTTCATATGTCTTTCATAGCATATTGAATATGTTATAATTGTGCAATGAGACATCATATTGCATATGCACGGTAACATCGCATCATGTAGGTGTGTGCATGGTTGTCGTCAATACCACACTTGGTGGATGACGAGTGGACTCGATTAAGCTTGGTCGAAGACTTGGCCGAGTCGCACAGGTTGTATAGTAATTAGGGTTGGGGTTAGCAATGAGAAACTAGAAGATCCATCGGGTGCAAGGCCTCGTGATTGGGATATGCACTCCATTCGCTTGGCCCATGAAATGTGTGGGTATACGCGGAACCCTTGGTGGAAGTCCATAAATTCTGAGTAGGTTGGAGACCCTTGGTGTAAGCCCATGAACATCCACCCCATACAAAGGCCCTAGGTTGGTAAAAGTCATTTGATGTGCAACATAAATGACGATTTCATACACATTGGCACTTGCATGTGTTGAGGAGCTGGAAAGGGCTCGGGTTGATTTACATGAGTGAGTCTCATCTCATTTCATGGCATGACATGATAAATTCCAACATTGAATGCATATTTTTACTTGGAATGTTGATGTGAATATGAAATGTTGTATGTTAGCATTGCATGTGCACTTAGGTGGGGAGTAGTCTCTGTAGGAATTACTCTACTAGGCGTGGCTCACCCTCTACGGGAAAATATTTCAAGTTCTGGATACACACCGGTGGACAGCCCTCACTTGGATCCTCAAGGGTGAAGAGAAGCTGGATTATGGCCTTTAACCTTGGTTTACGTAAAACTATATTTTGGGCATGTAATGTGTAAAAGAATTGTAACTGAGTTTATATGGGTTGTTTTAATATAACGATGCATCTGTTATTTGAGTATGGATAAATGGACCCGGTGTGGTCAAGTTTTCCTTATAAATGGACCCGGTGTGGTCATTGTGTTATATTGGGCCTCGGATGGGTCATGTTAATGTATATTATACAAGTTGTGTTTTGGGTAGAGATCCCATACAAAGGAGACTCTGCCTGAATTTTTGTTAAATTAAGGACCCCGGTAAATGGGGCATAACAGCGTAATATCGTGTTACTCAGTATCCAAGGGTATTCCGCGAGTTGATGGGTAATCAACGGACCCCTAAATTTTGGGGTGTCACAGCCACAATTCGACCTTTCTTCATCGTTGAGGTCCCGTATTTGAGTCCTCCACCGGTACAAACCCCGCACCTGAAATGTGTTCTCATATAGGGTGAGCCAAGCCTAGTAGAGTATTTCCTACATGGGCTACTCCCCACCTAAGTGCATATGAAATGTTTGCATGCAACAATCATAATCATATATCCATTTCATACAAGAACATGTTATTCAAGATGAAATTTCTACCATGCCATGTCATGATATGAGGTGAGACTCATTCATGCATTTTCACCCAAGCTTTCTCCGGCTCCCACAACACAATGCAATGCATGTGTGCAAAACATTTGTCCTCGATGAAATACATCCAAAGTCTACTTTGAAATAAAATCATATGTTCATAAAACTAATTAATTTGTGGATCTTTCCCATCAAATGAATCGTTTATATAACAAAATCATGTGTTTTTGTTTGGGTAGCAGACTTTTGGTGTTGCACCACTGGCTCCACACACCGATACACTTTTTCGGACTTGCACCGTATGAAGTGTATAAACCAGTAATCGGGCCTTGCACCCAAGGGGGGATCAATCCCTTCGTGCTATACCCGACACAAGTTTTTCATGTGACCGTGCAACTCAATCGGATTTTCAATCCAACATTTTCGAGTCCACCATCAATCACCAAATATGGTGTTTGATCACACCATGCACACACACCCACCTCATGCCTATGGATGCGATATCCCCGTGCACATGCAATGTAATGAACCATTGCTAGTAACTATTTTGTCCAACATTCTATGAATGTCATGTAGACCCATTCAACCACATATTCCAACATATGTCATGGCAATTTATCTAATGCATATAATTACCATAAAT